>CM063505.1:93787508-93790008 GCA_032207245.1 Pardosa pseudoannulata | reverse complement strand
CTATACCACTGCATTCTGTTAGGGATTCATACTGCAGCCTTGCAAGATTCATGGTGTCAATTACCTTCATCACTACTTCAGTCCAGTCCATACAGCGTAGTGTTGCTGCACTTCTGTTGCTCGTGGGGGCCCTACACGATGTTAGCAAGCAGGTATACCAAACAATATATTAGTGAGACAAATTAGTCTAAATCTGAACTTAATTAAAATAAACATATATTGTTATCTTGATGAACTTTTATTATATATATATATATATATATATATATATACATAATTAGGTTTGTTTATTAAAATGGAATTTTACATAAAACTAATTAAATAAAATATAACTGTTTGTAATTATTTTTAGGTAATATTTTGCAGAATCTTAAAGTTTATTAAGCTTATTCACTCAGAATAATGAATTTTTTAAAATGACAATGCATTTTTAAAAATTATATATTCCATTCTTAAAAAAATACAACTTGTTTACTTATTTACGAATCTTAAAAGCAAAATGTTAATGAGTTTTTTTTTATCCCACTTTAGTTACATTTGCTTGAATATGTGAGGCATATACATACTCATACCCATATATATATATATATATATATATATATATATATATATATATATATATATATATATGTGTGTGTGTGTGTGTGTGTGTGTGTGTGTAGAGTGTGTAGAGAGAGAGAGAGAGATAGATAGAATATATTTATAAATACTACACTTATGTAAGAGCTCAATAAAATTTGTAAAGATTTTTGTTTCCAATAACTCAATTTTTGTATAATTCTTCTAAAGATCGTGTTTACTTTAAATCTGTTCATGTTACTAATAAGAGTTATCTTTTTATAAACATATCTCTACTGTTAATTAAACATTAAATTTAACTAATGCAGTTCCGCTAATTCATGAATATTCATGTTAGTAAGCAATTTCCTATGTTTATTACGTTGTAAAAGTTTTTGTAATTAGTTTAAAGAAATAATTGGTAGAATTTTGGAGCTCATTCTAAATGCTGTCGCACAAGAAATACCGAATTAATAACAGTAAAATGACAAAGTATTTTCAAATATCAATAATTAGACTTAACTAATTGTCTCTCTGCGAACAATAGCTTATTTTCGTTTCAAATAACGATATTCAACATTTTTGATACACATATCCTCAAAATTTAAGCTTCGAAAGAAACATTCTATGTCTTCATTATCTTTAATAATGCACATTCCTTTAAGGGTTTTCAAATACTAAAAAATATCAACTCAAATGTAGGGCCCGAATACTTAAGTTCGCGTATTTTCTGAAATAAATAATTGGTAAGGAAACAAATAAATGCTTTGTTAAAACAGTCTTAGAAATGAGAATCACACAGGTACTTTCTTTTATTACAGTGTAAGATGTTCAAAACAGATCTTGTTGAAAACTTGAATTATTGAATATTCTAGACTCAAAAATCTAAATTAATATACGTTTCAATTTTTAAACTTTGCTTACTTTTAAGTGAATGGATAGGTTTTAATGTAATCAATTAGGATGAACTGAACTTCAAATTCGTAACTATAATTAATGGAAAACTCAAGAACATCGTATTAAATAAATATATTACTAGACTTGGAATCTTTAATTATTTTATTCTTAAACATAAGATATATTCTCATATTAGTAAATTTATTCCATGCTACTCCATCCTATATTTTCCTCTCGATGAATTATTTACGTATATTTTATAATAGAAATAGATTGAAACAGCTATGCTATATAAACAATACCTTCTCTTCTTTAAAGGCTAAAACGATTTGTAGTTAGAAACGTAGATTTTTCATTCGTATAATTAAGATTCAAAATATTTGTAAATAAAACATCATACCATGAATTAAAATATTTTAACAAGCATTTTAGTTTATTAGATAGGGCACTGAGTTGTATTTCCATTTGAAGAATAAATTCTTGTAGTCACTGAATTAAATGCACACGTGCGTAGATAATACTACAATATTAGTGCCAGTTCGCAAACTTTCATTGCAAAACTGTGTTCTTTCCACTCAGCAGTCTTAAACGACAGGTATATGTCGATATGAACAAAGCTCGCCTACACTTTTTATCCTTATGCCACTGGATCCATGTCATCATATACTTTAATGTAGAATTCAACTTTTTACTTAGTCTGCATAATTAACCATATCCAGTTGAATTCTGCGTTTTTAGGTACATAAAGTAAGCCCTTGCTGTGGAAAACGCATCTATGTAAGTCCTTCTGCCCATTAGTCCCATATTACATAAGACGAAAGTACAAACTGACAATCCTGCTATCACGTGAAATACTGTATCGCCATTAGATATTTAATCAACTATAGAACAAAATATTGGTCAATGCATACGTATGATTGTTTTAGAAAGGCTAATGTAATTACTAGTCTAAAGTTATGAGGTTATTTTCTTATTATTTTTCGGAGATACTTCTAGTGCCTTATTTGTAATAAGTTATTTTTATTGTACCATCATGAATTTTTAG
>CM063505.1:93752508-93782508 GCA_032207245.1 Pardosa pseudoannulata | reverse complement strand
GTTTGAATCACTTCAGTCAAATGCTAGAAGAGAACAAATTGGAGTATAATCTACTTAAAGCTAAATCCCAATATATATATATTTGATAAAATTTAAAAGATTGGGTAAATAGAGATTTACCCGTATTATTGGAAATGATTGTAAAATACACAAATGTTTATTCAAAACTGATATATCTTCCTTCAAACGAATCGTAAGAGATTAAAAAAAGTAATTTTAAGTATTAAAAATAGGAATTTATGAATTTATAGGTTAACTAAAAGAAAAGAAAAAAAACTGGAATTTTTCAGTTATATACATATTTACATACAATTTGACGTGTATGTATTTAAAAATTCAAATTTTATAATCAATATTTTATATTCATATTTTAAAATACCATCAAAAAATTGAAATATTCTATAGAAATTTTTTATCTTGTTGAAAAATATCTGTATATTATTCACATATAAGTAAAAAGAAAGAATGATTTAGTTATCATTCAGTTTGTTATAAAAATGTTCTAAAGTAATTTTTTTTTAAAATCTTTTAAAATATTGCGCTTAATTCTTTTCTGACTGTCTATATTCATGTATATTTTTATAATAAACTTTATCATCGGTGAGTACTGATGAAATATTCGTAAATGTATGAAACGTTAACATTTTTTAAAAATATTTCGCTGAGATAAACTACGTATGGTAAATAAATTTCTATTAAGACACGTGTTTACATATCTGTTAAAACTACCTTAGAAGAGTTTATTTATGGAGAACTTTTATACTCTTGGATTTCGCTTCCATTTATGTCTATTTATTGAGATGCATGCGTATCCATTTTTTCCCTTCAAATATTTTCTTGCAATCATGTTCTTCTGTTACTTTTCTATTCGTAAGAGTTGGAATTTTTCGTTTCTGGACTTCCAGAGGATTTTCAACTACTTCGTTCATTTACTACGAATTGTATGCTTTCTAGCTTCGCATTTCGCATTTTTTCGTACATGGCATATTTACAAAATCCTTGCTTATATTCGAGCACGTTATTCGTTTTATTTCAAACTAGTAGGTGAGTATTCTGTAGACGTCAATTGCATGGAAATATCTAGTTTATATTCTAAACTATTTTATAAGAAATTTTTTCGGAGCACTGTTTTAAAATTCAGTAAAATATTATATATATATATATATATATATTATATATATATATATATATATATATATATATATATATAATATATATATATATATATATATATATATATATATATATATATATATATATATATTATATATATATATATATATATATATATATATATATATATATATATATATATATTATATATATATATATATATATATATATATATATATATATATATATATATATACATGAATTATATTTTTTATTGTTAAAATAAATAAAAGATTAGGGAATTGCAATATTAATTACAAGAGAATAAAATATTTTGCAAGATGTTTTGTGAATTTTCTTTTCTAAACCTCATCTCTTTAAGTGTAAAATTAAATGTACATTTAACATTAAATCAGAGTCTTAATTTTTGATTAAGTAATATGCATCTAATTTCTTTTGTTTGAATCACTTCATTCAAATGCTAGAAGAGAACAAATTGGAGTATAATCTACTTAAAGCTAACTCCCAATATCTATATATTTGATAAAATTTAAAAGATTGGGTAAATAGAGATTTACTCGTATTATTGGAAATATTTGTAAAATACACAAATGTTTATTCAAAACTGATATATCTCCCTTCAAACGAATCGTAAGAGAATAAAAAAATAATTTTAAGTCTGAAAAATAGGAATTTATGAATTTATAGGTTAACTAAAAGAAAAGAAAAAAAACTGACATTTTTTCAATTATATGCATTTTATTCATATAATTTGACGTGTATGTTTTTATAAATTGAAATTTTATAACCCTTTAAAAAATTTAAAATATTCCATAGAAATTTTTTATCTTGTTGAAAAATATCTCTATATTATTACTACTTAAGTAAAAAGAAAGAATGATTTAGTTATCATTCAGTTTGTTATAAAAATGTTCTAAAGTAATTTTTTTTTAAAATCTTTTAAAATATTGCGCTTAATTCTTTTCTGACTGTCTATATTCATGTATATTTTTATAATAAACTTTATCATCGGTGAGTACTGAATAAATATTCGTAAATGTATAAAACGTTAACTTTTTTAAAAATATTTCGCCGAGATAAACTACGTATGGTAAATAAATTTCTATTAAGACACGTGTTTACATTTCTGTTAAAACTACCTTAGAAGAGTTTATTTATGGAGAACTTTTATACTCTTGGATTTCGCTTCCATTTATGTCTATTTATTGAGATGCATGCGTATCCATCTTTTCCCTTCAAATATTTTCTTGCAATCATGCTCTTCTGTTACTTTTCTATTCGTAAGGGTTGGAATTTTTCGTTTCTGGACTTCCAGAGGATTTTCAACTACGTCGTTCATTTGCTACGAATTGTATACTTTCTAGCTTCGAAACTCGCATTTTTTCGTACATGGCATATTTACAAAATCCTTGCTTATATTCTGGCCCGGTATTCATTTTATTTCAAACTAGTAGGTAAATATTCTGTAGACTTGAATTGTAGGCAAATATCTATTTTATATTCGAAATTATTTTATGATAAGAAATTTTTTGGAGCATTGATTTAAAATTCAGTAAAGCATTATATTGTGTCTAACATTATCAGTGAAATTTTTTGTATGTTATATTTCATTATTCATTTAAGTACATTTTTTGGGGTACAAGTATTGAAAATTTTCGTTGATTATTATAACTCCATATTTATAAAATCCTTGGTTATATTTGGGTTTGTTATCCATTTTCTTTCAAACTAGTTAGTGCATATTCTGTAGATATGAATTGAAAGCATACAGCTAGTTTATATTTTTAGATATTTTGTGAGAAATTTTTTTTTGAATCAGTGATTTAAAATTGAATAAAGTATTATACTGTTTATAATTCTATCAGTGAAATTATCTGTATCATATATTTCATTATTCAGTTAAGTATATCTTTTTTGGTACAAATATTGAAATTTTTAATTGATTATTCCAACTCTATATTTACAAAATTCTTGCTTATATTCGAGCATGTTATTCGTTTTATTTCAAACTAGTAGGTGATTATTCTGTAGACGTGAATAGCAGGCAAATATCCAGTTTATATTCTAAACTATTTTATGATAAGAAATTTTTTTGAAGCACTGATTTAAAATTGAGTAAAGTATTATATATATTTTTTTATTTCTATCAGTGAAATTATCTGTATCATATATTTCATTATTCAGTTAAGTACATCTTTCTTGGTACAAATATTGAAAATTATAGTTGATTATTCCAAATGCATATTTATAAAATTATTGTATATTTGAGCATGTTATTCGTTTTATTTCAAAATAGTTAGATATTCTGTAGGTATGAATTGCAAGCAAACAGCTAGTTTATATTTTAAAATATTTTGTGAGAAGAAATTTTTTTAGCACTAATTTTAAAATTTAATAAAGTATTATATTATTTTTTAATACTATTAGTGAAATTATCTGAATCATATATTTCATTATTCAATTAAATACATTTTTTGTACAAACATTAAAACTTTTAGTTGATTATTCCAACTGCATATTTACAAAATCTTTGCTTATATTCGAGCATGTTATTAGTTTTATTTCAAACTAGTAGGTAAATATTCTGTAGACTTGAATTGCAAGGAGATAGTTTATATTTTTAACTATTTTATGATAATAAATTTTTGAAGCACTGATTTAAAATTGATTACAGTATTATATTGTTCTTAACTTTATCAGTGAAATTATCTGTATCATATATTTCATTATTCAGTTAAGTACATATTTTTGGGTACAAATATTGAAAATTTTAGTTGACTATTCCAATCGCATATTTACAAAATCCTTTCTTATATTTGAGCACTTTATTCATTTTATTTCAAACTAGTTAGTATACGTTATGTGCATATGAAGTGTAAGCAAACAGCTAGTTTATATTTTTAACTATTTTGTGAGAAGAAATACTTTTGAGCAGTGTTTTAAAATTGAGTAAAGTTTTATATTGTTTTTTAACACTATCAGTGGAATTATCTGAATCATATCATATAGATATTTCATTATAAATGTTTACTGTATTTCTGTAGACGTGAAATGCAGGTAAATATCTAGTTTATATTCTAAACTATTTTATGATAAGAATTTTTTGGAGAACTGATTTAAAATTGAGTAAAGTATTATATTGTTTTTAACTCTATCAGGAAAATTATCTGTATCACATATTTCATTACTGAATTAAGTACATATTTTTGGGTTCAAATATTGAAAAATTTTTGTTGATTATTCCAACCGCATATATACAAAATCCTTGCTTATATTTCGGCACGTTATTCATTTTATGTCAATTAAAACATTGAAAATTTTAGTTGATTATAATCCAATTGTAAATTTACAAAATACTTGTGTTTACTTATTATATTTATATTTATTTGTTTTATTTCGAACTAGTTAGTATATATTCTGTAGATGTGAATTGCAGGCAAATAACTAGTTTATAATTTTAACTATATTATAAGAAATGTTTTAAACAATTTGATTTAAAATTGTGTAAAATACTATATTATTATTCCTACAATATGAGTGAAATAAACTGAACCACCCATTTCATTATTTACCTTTAAGTACATCCTTTTGGTACAAATATTAAAAATTTTAGTTCATTACAGTTTAATTTCTTATTTTTTTCTATACATTTAAAGTGATTATTGTGACTAAATATTTTAATAGATTATACGATGCTTTTACACTTAAAATAAATGAATATATTTTTTCATGTACATTTAACATGTCAACTCAAATTTTTGGTAACAGTTTAAATACAGAAAGTTGAAATTTTCGTGATATTTAACTGTACAGTGCCCTTATAAATAAGTATTAATTTAATACAAAAAAAATAAAATAAAATAAAAAAATATATTTTTCTGTATGAATGAATGAATTTTTCATAGTAAAGCATTTCAAATTAAGATAACAACAAAAGAGGAACGATGACTGAATGGTTAGGGCACTGACCTTCAGAACCGGAGTCCGTGAGTTCAAGTCCCACTGTGGTATGTATGTCCGTAGCCACTCGGAATTGGCTTTAAGCAGTAGGTCCTGGTCTCCTTTACCTCCGTGTTTAAAATAAGTAGACCTTAGTGCTCCAAACCATCAATCAATCAATCACTAAATTTAAAAAAAAATTGAGGATAAAAATTAAAGATAAACATATAAAGTAACACAGTAGGAAAAGAAATGTCTAACACTAAAATTAAGAAGACCGTAATATATAATTATTAGCATAAAGTTGTAAATAAACTACGTATTCAGTTACGGGCCATGTATATTTTAGTTGTTAGAAAAAAAAACCAGTTAAAAATATATCATATAGATCTTTGTGACATTTCATTTGCAATAATTTTATTTTTACCATTAAACTTATGTATTTACGGTGTTAAAATATTTACAGAAATATACTAACATAATTACACACACGGATGTACATACAAGTGTAGATGTGTATGTATGAGACAATATTTGTAATTTATTAATTAAAAGTATTCGATATACATACATAGTCTGTGGCAAGATTGAAATCTTATTTCGTGAGGCACTACATTCAAGTTAAGAGCATGGTATGCAGTTAAAAACTTGCTCCCACATTCCATCAATATCCGTTGCTGACATATCACGTTAAATTGCAATACACTTACAAAGCCACGATATGAAGATAAATAAAAGCTTTCTAGAAGCTCTGAAGATATCTCTATGTCTATAAATAATTGTATATATCGATTAAGGGGAAATATGTAATTAAAGTTTGATAGTTTATCACATTTAATATTGGCATTATATATATCAAAGCGTCAATATGAATGTTTATAAATGTGTTATTATATTAATAGTAAACTACTAATTTTAACTTATCTCACTTGTATTTCAAACAATTCTATTAATAACTGTGTACCAGTGAGGAACAAATGTTTTCCAGGAACAGTTTTATCACGCACTTGCAAGTTTTCGATAGACACCTACACATCAAAGGTTTCTTAAACTGGAAAAAGAAGATCTTTTTAAAGATCTATAATCTTTAGCTAGAAAAATTTTATTTCAAGTCTGATATTTAATAATCTTATTATATTATTTAAGGTAAACAAACTTTCACTTGGTTCAAATATATCTGCAAATTCCATAATTATATATCATCGGACAATGAATTATATTAAAATATCAAAAAAGAGATGTTTAATATCCAATAGTTTAAGTAAAATATAGTTATTTCCCCAATATACAACAAATTTATTAGAATTAATACTTTTAAGGGATATCTCTGCCTTTAAAGGGAAAAGGATTCTAAAAAGGGACTTTCTTCCTATCTGCATTTTAAAGTGTCCATCAATTTATCTCTTTGATACGTTGTTTCTCGTAAATAAATAATTCTTACAGAACTCTATTTTATTAGTTGAATAATTTATTCCATGTTACTTATAAACATTTCATTTTTGGTTTTCATTTTTTAAAGAATTTAATGGGCGATTTTGTACATTTTTAATTTTAATAGCAATGGATAATTTAAATGCTTTTCATCCTAAGCAATAATTATAATCTTTTAAAAGTTTCTAGTTATTGACATTCTAAGTAAAATTCTCTGCTATTACGATGCGTTACTTTCTTCCTATCTGAATTTTAAAGTGTCCCTCAGTTTATCTCATTGAGATGCTGCTTCTTTTAAATAAATATTTCTTACAAAAATAAATTTTATTAGTTCAATAATTTGTTCCATGTTATATGCATTTCATTAGGTTTTTTTTTAAAGACTTTAATGGAATTATGATTTTTTTAATTTTTTAAAAAGTTTAATTTAAATACTTTTCATCCTAAGCAATAATTATATTAAAAGTTTCGAATTACTGACATTCTATTTAAATATGTCTGGGCTATTACTATGTGTTACTTTCTTCCTATCTGCGTTCTATAATGTCCCTCAATTTATTTCTTTAAGATGTTGACACTTGTAAATAAATAACTCTTATAGCATTCCATTTGATTAGTTGACTGATATATTCCATGTTATTCAACCACATTTCATTTTAAGTTTTCATTTTTAAGACTTTAATGGCAGCTTTTGCAATTTTTAAATTTTTATGTCAGTGGCTAATTTAAGTACTTTTTATCCCACGCAATCATTATAATCTTTTAAAAGTTTCTAATTATTGACATTCTATGTGTTAATTTGAAGTCCGTGTGCTATTACTTGTGTTATTTTCTTCCTATCTGCATCTCAAAGTGTCCCGCAATTTATCTCACTGAGATGCTGTTTCTTGGAAATAAATAATTCTTACAGAATTCCATTTTATTAGTTGAATAATTTATTCCATGTTACTCAACCTCATTTCATTTTAGATTTATCTTTTCAAAACTTTAATGGAATATTTTACAATTTTCTATTTTTATAACAGTGGGTAATTTAGATAATTTTCATCCTATGCAATAATTATAATCTTTTAAAAGTTTCTAGTTATTGACATTCTATGTGTTACTTTTAAATATCTGGGCTATTACGATGCGTTACTTTCTTCCTATTTGAATTTTAAAGTGTCCCTCAGTTTATCTCATTGAGATGCTGCTTCTTTTAAATAAATATTTCTTACAAAAATCAATTTTATTAGTTGAATAATTTATTCCACGTTACTCTTCAACATTTCATTTTAGGTTTTTATTTTTAAGACTTTAATGGATATTTTTAATTTTTATTTTATAAAGTGGATAATTTAAATGCTTTTTTCATCCTATGCAATAATTACAATCTATTTAAAGTTTCTAATTATTGACATTCTGTTTGTTACTTTTTAAGTATGTGTATTTTGTGTTTACTGTGCATATTATGTGTTACTTTTTTGTATAATTTTATTTCGTGCCATTTATTTCTCAAAAATTTTATTTCAGAATATGAATAATTTTTTAATTTTTAATGATAACTGATTTAATTTTTTTTTAATATAAGACCAATATATTTTACTTTTTTTTTTTTACATCATTTTTTTATTACTGTGTTTACTTTCCCTGCGATTTTAAAAGTGTCCCTCAGTATATCTCATTGAGATGCCTTTTCTTGAAAAATAAATAATTCTTATGGAATTTCATTTTATTAGTGAATAATTTATTCCATGTTACTCACCAACATTTAATTTTTTTTCATTTTTAAGACTTTAATGGAATATTATGCACTTTTTTATTTTTACAATAGTGGATAATTTAAATGTTTTTCGTCCATCTCAATAGTTATACTCTTTTGAAAGTTTCTAATTATTGACATTCTACTTGTTGCTTTTTAAGTCTGTGTGCCATTACTATGTGTTACTTTCCTCCTATATGCATTTTAAAGTGTCCCTCAGTTAATCTAATTGCGATGATGTTTCTTGAAAAATAAATAATTCTTACAGAATTCCATTTTATTAGTTGAATAATTTATTCCATGTTATTCGACACATTTCATTTTAAGTTTTCATTTTTAATACTTTAATGGAATATTTTGCACTTTTTTATTTTTGCAATAGTGTATAATTTAAATTCTTTTAATCCTACGCAATAATTATAATCTTTTAAAAGTTTCTAATTATTGATATTCTATGTGTTACTTTTAAGTCTGTGTGCTATTACGATGTGTTACTTTCTTCCTATCTTCATTTTAAAATGTCCCTCAGTTTATCTCATTGAGATGCTGTTTCTTGAAAAATAAATAATTCTAACAGAATTCCATTTTATTAGTTGAATAATTTATTTTATGTTATTTATCCTGATTTCATTTTAGGTTTTTATTAAGACTTTAAGGAAATATTTTGCACTGTTTTATTTTTATAACAGTGGATGTTTTAAATACTTTTCATCCTAAGCAATAATTAAAATCTTTTGAAAGTTTCTAATTATTGACATTCTGTTTGTTACTTT
The DNA here is from genome assembly GCA_032207245.1 of Pardosa pseudoannulata. Lineage (NCBI taxonomy): Eukaryota > Metazoa > Arthropoda > Arachnida > Araneae > Lycosidae > Pardosa > Pardosa pseudoannulata. Next base: position 93,773,490 of record CM063505.1, on the reverse strand, counting down.
TAAGTCTGTGTGCTATTACTATGTGTTACTTTCTTCCTATCTGCGTTTTATATTGTCCCTCAATTTATCTCTTTGAGACGTTGATAATTGTAAATAAATAATTCTTACATAATTTCATTTTATTAGTTAAATAATTTATTCGATGTTATTCAACCACATTTCATTTTAGGTTTTCATTTTTAAGAATTTAATGGAATATTATGCACATTTTTTTATTTTTATAAGAGTGAATAATTTAAATGTTTTTCACCCTTCTCAATAATTATAATCTTTTGAAAGTTTCTAATTATTGACATTCTGTTTGTTACTTTTAAATCTGTGTGCTAATACTGCTATTGCTATGTGTTATTTTCTTTCTATCTGCCTTTTAGTGTCCCTCAATTTATCTCTTTTAGATGTTGTTTCTTGTAAATAAATAATTCTTACAGAATTCCATTTAATAGTTGAATAATTTACTCCATATTACTCAACCACAATCCATTTTAGGTTTTCAATTTTAATATTTTAATGGAATATTTTGCATTTTTTTTAATTTTTATAACAGTGGATAATTTAAATGCATTTCATTCTATGCTATAATTCAAATACTTTGAAAGTTTCTAATTATTAACATTCTATTTGTTACTTTGAAGTCTGTGTGCCATTACTATGTGTTACTTTCCTCCTATATGCATTTTAAAGTGTCCCTCAGTTTATCTCATTGAGATGCTGTTTCTTGAAAAATAAATAATTCTTACAGAATTCCATTTTATTAGTTGAATAATTTATTCCATGTTACTCATCCACATTTCATTTTAGGTTTTTATTTTTAAAACTTTAATGGGAAATTATGCACTTTTTTAATTTTTATAACTGTGGATAATTTAAATGCTTTTCATCCTAAGTAATAATTATAATATATTGAAAGTTTCTAATTACTGACATTCTATTTGTAACTTTTAAGTCTGTGTGCTATTACTATGTGTTACTTTCTTCCTATCTGCGTTTTATAGTGTCCCTCAATTTATTTCTATGAGATGTTGATACTTGTAAATAAAGAATTCTTACAGAATTCCATTTTATTAGTTGAATAATTTATTCCATATTACTTATCTTGATTTCATTTTAGGTGTTTTATTTTTAAGACTTTAATGGAATATTTTGCACTTTTTAATTTTTATAACAGTGGATAATTTAAATTCGTTTAATCCTACGCAATAATTATAATCTTTTGAAAGTTTCTAATTATTGACATTCTATGTGTTACTTTTATGTCTGTGTACTATTATAATGTATTACTTTCCTCCTATCTGCATTTTAAAGTGTCCCTCAGTTTATCTCATTGAGATGCTGTTTCTTGAAAAATAAATAATTCTTACAGAATTCCATTTTATTAGTTGAATAATTTATTCCATGTTACCTATCTTGATTTCATTTTAGGTTTTTTATTAAGACTTTAAGGAAATATTTTGCACTTTTTTATTTTTATAACAGTGGATAATTTAAATGCTTTTCATTCTACGCAATAATTATAATCTTTTAAAAGTTTCTAATTATTGACATTCTATGTGTTACTTTTATGTCTGTGTGCTTTTACTATGTGCTACTTTCTTCCTATCTCCATTTTAAAGTGTCCCTCAGTTTATTTCATTGAGATGCTGTTTCTTGAAAAATAAATAATTCTTACAGAATTCCATTTTATTAGTTGAATAATTTATTCCATGTTACCTATCTTGATTTCATTTTAGGTTCTTTATTTTTAAGACTTTAATGGAAGCATTTGTACATTTTAAATTTTATAGCAGTGAATAATTTAAATGCTTTTCATCCTACACAATAATTATAATCTTTTAAAAGTTTCTAGTTATTGACATTCTATGTGTTACTTTTAAATATCTGGGCTATTACGATGCGTTACTTTCTTCCTATCTGAATTTTAAAGTGTCCCTCAGTTTATCTCATTGAGATGCTGTTTCTTGAAAAATAAATAATTCTTACAGAATTCCATTTTATTAGTTGAATAATTTATTCCATGTACCTATCGTGATTTCATTTTATGTTTTTTTAATTGTAAGGCTTTAATGGAATATTTTCACTTTTTTATTTTTATAACAGAGGATAATTTAAATGTATTTCATCCTATGCAATAATTATAATATTTTAAAAGTTTCCAATTACTGAAATTCTATTTGTTACTTTTAAGTCTGTGCTATTACCATGTGTTACTTTCTTCCTCTCTGCATTTTAAAGTGTCCCTCAATTTATATCTTTGAAATGTTGTTTCTTGTAAATAAATAATTCTTAAAGAATTGCATTTTATTAGTTGAATAAATTATTTCATGTTACTCATCCACATTTCATTTTAGATTTTTATTTTAAGACTTCGGATATTTTGTACATTTTTAATTTTTATATATGTGATTAATTTAAATGCTTTTCATCTTACTCAATAATTATAATCCTTTAAAAGTTTTTATTTATTGACATTCTATATGCTACTTTTAAGTCTTAACTGGACGTCCGGGAATTAAAAATTAATAAACCTTTATCTCTTTATCAATTTTTAAAGTAAGACATTTCTCATATATAATTGAATGAAAATGGTAAAATGTATACCCCATCTTGTTAACTTAAATTCAATGGTACGTTTAATATATTCATGAAATATTTTCTTTTGTATAAAAAAAAATTACATTGACCATGATGACTTCAGGGGAAAACATATGTGGCATGGACATATTTAACATGTTATTAAGCGTAGTAACTTATGAACATATTATCCTGTACTTCACTTTCTTTAACTGTAAGCGGCGTATCTCTTCTACAATTGATGAGGTTAACGCCGTTACTATATAATGAGTGGAAATATTAAAATTCATGCACCTTAGTGTTAATTTATATATAAAACTATGTTTAATATAGTTATTTTTTATTTTCTACTTTATAAAAAAAGCAAGTTTTTACATTGACCATGATGACCGCAGTAGGAAAAAATATTTGGTATGCATACTATATAAAAAGTTAGTAATCATATTAATTATTTGATCAATTATTTTTAATTTAAATTTATATTTAAAAGATTTAATGTAAATTTTCATTTTATTAATCGATTTTAATGCTTTCTATACATTTATTATTCTTTATTATTTAATTTTCGTTTTAAATCCTATTTCATGTATTTTTCTGTGTATCATTGAATAAATATAATAATTTAAAAATATAAATAATTATCTTAAAATTATTTTTATGTATTTTTAACCTTATTTCTTATGTGTATTCAACTGCGACTTAGTGGTATTAAAAATTAACCACTCTATTATATATTTATATATCTTTTAACCAAAAGATAAATAATTTTTATTTTTTTATTATTATAAAAAAATAGAATTCATGCTAAACCATATAATTTTTTTAACTGTGTTCATATTAAATTATGATCATATTTTATTGTACTGCATTTAAATTTATTTTATATAAATATAAGATGTAATCCCTCAATTCTTTAATGATGTCGATGATAACATTTAAGTGCTTTCTAATACATTTATCGTTTCATAGTTAATTTGTTATAAACCGAAATTTTCTGTGATCATAGATACCCTTTTCTTTGTACTAAAATAAAATATAAAAATAATCTTCATTCAATCAAGTATTATTATTTTTGTATGTGATTTTTAAGGAATGTTCATAATTGTCTTCTTTAGCATTTAAAGAGCTTACTCAAATTTCACTTAATATATAGATTCTTATGTTACTGTGATTAAATAAAAGTAAAAAAGATATTTTATGATGTACAAATTTTTTTAACTTTAAAAATGTTAAAGAGACTAAAAAACAGTTTTGTTTTTCATATCAAGATGTTATTCATATTTTTTTTTTTAAAATTCTAACATTATAACAGATGTATAACATAATTAAATTTATTTTTTTCTAAAAAATCTGAATCTTAATATAAACTTATGTTTTATAAAACTAAAATGTAAAAGATGTTATAAAATTATTTTGTACAAATTGTTTTACAAATAAAACATATACATATGACAAGATATGAGACTGCAACTAAACCAAACAGTTTTTATAGCTCACAGTCACTAAAGATGTATTTTGATTACAGTATGTATTATAGAATAGTTCTAGCCCAACGCCTACTTTATAACGTTAATATTCAATGACCTGGATGTTTTCATGAATGTTTTGAATTCATCTATTTAACATACTGACTATAAAACATACAAAAATTGAAAACACATTTATTGTATATTTTATAACTGCTAAATAAAAATTAACAGAATCCCAAAAGTATATTAATTAAATACACAAATTCAAATTGTTTGTTCTACGTTGTTTTACAAATAAAACATATACATATGACGAGATATGGGACTGCAACTAAACCAAACAGTTTTTATAGCTCACAGTCACTCAAGATGTGTTTAGAAAACATTACTTTTTTAAAAAATAGTTCTTCTTCAACGACTAATTTATACATTAATTTTCAAAGACCCCTATGCTTTCATAATTTTTTTAATTCATCTATTTAACGAAATGATTATAAAACATGTAAAACTTTTTTAAAAAAACATTTATTGTATATTTTATAACTGCTAAGTAAAAATTAACAGAATTCTAAAAGTATATTAATTAAATGCACAAATTGAAAGTACTTGTACAAAATTGTTTTACAAATAAAACATATACACATGACAAGATATGAGACTGCAACTAAACCAAACAGTTTTTATAGCTCACAGTCACTAAAGATGTATTTGGATTACAGTATGTATTATAGAATAGTTCTTGCCCAACGCCTACTTTATAACGTTAATATTCAATGACCTGGATGTTTTCATGAATGTTTTGAATTCATCTATTTAACATACTGACTATAAAACATACAAAAATTGAAAACACATTTATTGTATATTTTATAACTGCTAAATAAAAATTAACAGAATCCCAAAAGTATATTAATTAAATACACAAATTCAAATTGTTTGTTCTACGTTGTTTTACAAATAAAACATATACATATGGCAAGATATGAGACTGCAACTAAACCAAACAGTTTTTATAGCTCACAGTCACTAAAGATGTATTTGGATTACAGTATGTATTATAGAATAGTTCTTGCTCAACGACTACTTTATAACGTTAATTTTAAATGACCTCGATGTTTTCATAAATGTTATTTCATCTATTTAACATACGGACTATCAAACATACCACAATTGCAAAAAAAAATTGTATATTTTATATATAACTGATAAGGAAAAATTAACAGATTCCCAAAATTATACTAATTAAATGCATAAATTAAAAGTGTTTATACTAAATTGTTTTACAAATAAAACATATACATATGACAAGATATGAGACTGCAACTAAGTCAAACAGATTTATAGCTCACAGTCACTAAAGATGTTTCTGGAATACATTACGTATTTAAAAAAAAAATTTTTCTCAACGACTACTTTATAACGTTAATTTTCAATAACCCCGATACTTTCATAAATGTTTTTAATTCATCCATTTAACGTACTGACTATAAAAGATACAAAAATTTAAATATATATATATTGTATATTTTATAAATGGTAAGTAAAAATTAACAGAATCCCAAAAGTATATTATTTAAATGCCCAAATTGAAAGTGTCTATACTAAATTCCCATATATATATATATATATATATATATATATATATATATATATATATATATATATATATATATATATATATATATATATATATATATATATATATATATATATATATATATATATATATGAGACTGCAACTAAACCAAACAGATTTTATAGCCCACAGTCACTCAAGATGTTTTTTAGGGGGGGGGTGTGGGGGGGGGGGGGGGGGGGGGGGGGGGGGGGGGGGGGGGGGGGGGGGGGGGGGGGGGGGGGGGGGGGGGGGGGGGGGGGGGGGGGGGGGGGGGGGGGGAATACATTAGTTATTTAAAAAATAGTTCTTTCTCAACGACTACTTCATAGCGTTAACTTTCAATGACCTCGATGCTCTCGTAAATGTTTTTAATTCATCTATTTAACGTATTGCCTATAAAACATACAAAAGTTTAAAAAAAAATATTTTATATATTTTATAACTGCAAAGTAAAAATTAACAGAATACAAAAAACTATGTTAATTAAATGTACAAATTGAAAGTATTTATACTAAATTGTTTTCATAGATAAAAGATAAAACATATACATATGATACGATATGAGTCTGCAAGAAAACCAAATATTTTTATGGCTTGCAGATGCTAAAAATATTTTTGGAATTTTCATTTTAAAAATAGTTTTTTCTCAACGATTACTTTATAAATTTAATTTTCTGTAACCCCGATGCTTTGATAAACGTTTTCAATTCATCTACATACAAAATACATCATACAAAAATTGTAAAAACCTATTTTGTATATTTTATAACTGCTAAGTAAAAATTAACAGAATCCCAAAACTATATTAATTAAATGCACAAATTGAAAGCATTTATACGAAATTGTTTTGCAGATAAAACATATACATATGGCACGATATGAGTCTGCAACAAAACCAAATATTTTTTTATGGCTCAGAGGCACTAAAGATATTTTTGGAATTTTATTTAAAAAATAGTTCTTTCTCAACTATTACTTTATAAGTTTAATTTTCAATGACACCGATTCTTTCAAAAAAATGTTTTAAATTCATCTACATACAAAATACATCATACAAAAATTGACAATACCTGTTTTTTATATTTTATAACTGCTAAGTAAAAATTAACAGAATCAGAAAAGTATATTAACTAAATGCACAAATTTAAAGTATTTATATTAAATTACTTTACAAATAAACCATATACATATGACTGCAATAAAACCAAATATTTTTTATAGCTCTAAGGCACTAAAGATGTATTAGAATTTTCATTTAAAAATAGTTCTTGCTCAATGACTAATTTATAACATTAGTTTTCAATGACCCCGATGCCTTCATAAATGTTTTTAATCCATGTACTTAACATACTGACTATAAAACGTACAAAAATTAAAAAAACATATTTTGTATATTTTATACCTGCAAAAATAAAAATTAACAGAATCCCAAAACTATATTAACTAAATGCACAAGTTGAAAATATTTATATTAAATTAATTTACAAATAAACCATGTACATATGACTGCAGCAGAACCAAATATTTTTTATAACTCTAAGACACTAAAGATGTTTTTGGAATTTTCATTTAAAAATAGTTCTTGTTCAATGACTACTTTATAATGTTAATTTTCAATGGCCCCCGATGCTTTCATAAGTGTTTAATACTGACTATAAAACATACAAAAAATGAAAAAAACATATTTTGTATATTTTATAACTGCTAAGTAAAACTTAACAGAATCCCAAAACTATATTAATTAAATGCACGACCTAAATAGTAAAATGTAAGTCGAAATAAAATATAAAATGACATAGCCAGCACTATTCTTTCAAATCTTTCGTAAATGAATCTTTGTAAGATGGAAAATTCAAATAGTAAAAGATTAAAACAGTGAGCACGAACAAGGCAAAATAAAGGCGCAAATTTCAGCAACATGCTTTCCCAGGAGATTTTATATACGAGAATAAGAATTTAATAAACTTCCTATCCAGCTATGCGCATGAGTCGTCTCAAGCTGATTACTTTTTACTACCAGCATTTTAAAAAGCTCTTCTAATTATCTCAACGTTGTATTACTGACGACGAACATAATAAAGCTTACGTAATTTACTTTAAGTACATATATGTTTTGTCCCTTCTTATGCTTGCACATTTTGCTGCAGGTGTTTAGGATTATTTTTAAGGATTTAATGAAATCTGCTTCAGTTTGCTAATGTAATTTATAATAGTACGCAATTTTATTTAAAAAATACTTTATCATTTTAACGTATTTAAATTATCTTCAATAATTGACTTATTATAAATTCACTTAAATTTATTAATTTCACTACCTGAAAATGAAAATAATTTTTCACTTTGGTGTAGCTCCTAAAGTGTTGCTAAATTTGGATAAAAACATGAATCATAACTTGTAGTATAGTATTACTACATCGCGTACGTTGCTGTGTGCGCTCAAGGCACTCTTAATCCCCGCACATTTTAGAAAATTCTAGAAGCTGCTTCACAAGCAATAATATATATATATATATATATATATATATATATATATATATATATATATATATATATATATATATATATATATATATATATATATATATATATATATATATATATATATATATATATATATATATAATATATATATATATATATATATATATATATATATATATATATATATATATATATATATATATATATATATATATATATATATATATATATATATATATATATATATATATATATATATATATATATATATACATATATATATATATATATATATATATGTATATATATATATATATATATATATATATATATATACATATATATATATATATATATATATATATATATATATATATATATATATATATATATATATATATGTATATATATATATAAATATATATATATATATATATATATATATATATATATATATATATGTATATATATATATATATATATATATATATATATATATATATATATATATATATATATATATATATATATATATATATATATATATATATATATATATATATATATATATATATATATATATATATATATATATATATATATATATATATATATATATATATATATATATATATATATATATATATATATATATATATATATATATATATATATATATATATATATATATATATATATATATATATATATATATATATATATATATATATATATATATATATATATATATATATATATATATATATATATATAATAAAGCCCAGTGGCGTATGTACCGCACTCTTAAGATACCATTTTTTCGTTCGATCCCCGGCCTGCTCAAAGATGATTCTTTTAATTACTTCAGTGGGTAGACAAATTGAGGACTAAGCATGCTTGAGCACTAAACACTCAGGGTTCCTCGAAAGGTTGACCACCTAACATTGATATATGCTTACCACCCCAGGAGTCTTAAAAATAGAGATTGACACCATAGCCCCAAATTGGGGTGTTACGCTGAAGCGATTTTATATATTAATATATAGTTTATACATATATTTATAAGATTTTTTACATTATAGCTGTTATTTAATTCATAGACTTGAATAATGATTTAGAATGCAAGTTTTAGTAAAGAATGATTTCCTTGTGTTAAGCAAAATTCTTTAGCTCTTCTTTAGCTCTTTTTTTCATTTTACGAATAGACTTTGCAATGTTTAGTAAAGGACTTCTTCTTCCCTGGAAATGTAACAAAATAAATTTCCTCTGATTGGTTATGCATTGATTCATTCTGAAAAAGTGTAATATGTTGTTATAAGATTAAAATTACCTCTCGTAGACATATATGTAAGTTTTCTCAAATATTGTATCAGTACTTTACAGTTAATATTATAACTATCCTACCTATTTCGGAATAAATTGACCTTAGGAACTAGCTTTTCGAACTTTCCCACTCTAACAATCAACATATTATAGAGTGCAGACAATCCATTCATTTTTTCACCAAATGCAGAAAGTTAGTAAGTGCTTGTGCTGAAAACAGTTCCTCTGAAGATTTCATTTTAGAAATTTCCGTTGGCATTTATGTGATTTATTACAGATATAATGAGAATTTACCTTTTATTACCCTCTCGGTTGACAACCTAGGATTAAAAATAATAACTTTATCACTTTGATGACTGGTTAAGTCGGAAATTACTACTAAATATTTGATGAAAATGATAAAATATGGTTCGTGAATAAATTGATGCACGGGCATTAATTTATCCAGAAACTTTATTCTAGACGACATAAGAGTGTATTATTTTCCACTTACTATAATACTTTCTATGGGACGAAGAAAATAATCTTTATCCAATATTTAATGGGAAAGAGAGTTTAATGAAAATAACATATTTCAACGAAAGATGGGAACAATTATTACTACTGAAAGATATGATAAGCTACATATGCATAATGGAGAATCATAGTTTTGATTGCTGTCGGATAATTTAGAAATTAGGGGTGAGTCAAGAAAAACAAAACAAAATCAGTATTTAAATAATCAAAATTATCTAAAATTAGTTAGAGTGTATATGACCCGCACCTTGTTCAGTTTATAACTATATTTATAGATCAAAATTATTTAGTTGTATAATTGACAGATAGCTAAATATATATACCAGAAAAGTAAATATTTAAAACGTTCAAATTTATGCCTTACAAACACAACTTACAATGCTTTAATTTAATAAAATTTAATTTAATAAACTTTAATTTAATAAACCTGATCATTTCTTGCATTTTTTAAATTATCTGAATAAAGAAATATTGTTAAAAATTAAAAAAAAATTATAACAAATTTTCTATATTAATCTTATGTAAACAATAATAAATCTCAATTTATTGACTAACCATACAGTTTCAATAAGAAAACGTAAGGTGAAAACAAAAATAAGAAGACTTAGATTCTAATCATTTCAAATCTCTCCAAAAGAAAATCTGAAAGCTTAACAAGCATGCAATATATACAAAAAGTGCATGATAAAAACGAAACCATTTTATTCATCTTTATTACCGTAATTTAAGAGTATAATTAGAGGAGTTTTAAAAAACATCTCTAATTATTTCAAATTGGACTGGTGCAGACAAGCACCTAAGTAATTAACTTTTTATTAGTTGTATATTTTGTCTGAATTATCTCTACATTTCATTGTTGGTAATAAGGTATATTTTCAAGGATAAAGTTGTCTTTTGTAAATATGTATATATAACAAATCTGTATAAAAACAGTATCAGCATTTTATAAAATATTTGGACAGATATTTTTTGGTACAATCAAATGGTCATTGTCATTATTAAAACCCCCTTCCGACCATTCTGTCCCATGGTACTAAATTTATATGGATATTCATACTTTCCATCCACGATAGATAAGAATGCTGTTGTTTCGCATGCCACTTGGTCAAATCAAACACCATTGAGCCAAAGGTTGCTCTTATTAAAGCAAAGAGGTGTCCCTTTCGTTTTAAGGAGGATCATTAGGGTGAAAGTACGATTTATGCTCAATTGAGTCCTCGTAATTTAGAAGCAGGGATCAAGCAGATGGCTCAAAGACTTGGCCTGCCATCCCCAGAGGTACTGATTGAGAAGTTGGAGAACTTAATACCACGAACATAATTTACGTTCCCCAGTCACCTTTAACGAACATGGCAGATCTCAGGCCGGCTCGGGCTCTGAACCTGCAACCCTCCAATTACAAAAGTGTAGCCTTTGCCGACTGAGCTGTCATGGCTCACATGGATGGGAGTAGAGTGTTTTTATTGTTACATTTCAGTGCATAGACCAAACATGTTAGCATTTTTTTAACTAGCAACCTGCGGAACATCTCTATACTTTAAAATGTTTCACATCGTGTTTTGAAACTTATTTTATATGATATGTAGGTATAAATTTGAATTTGAGAGTCCATTTGTTTAATTCTCTTTTATGCAAGTCTACACCGTTTGTGGTAGAATCACCAAAGGTTGGACAGATATTCTTTGATACAATCAGTCACAGTTAGTATTAGAAACCTCTTCCCTACCATTCTGTTCCATGATATGAAATCTATAACGGATATCTGGTCTTACGTTCGAAGATAGAAAAGATCGAAGTAGAAAAAATTTAATGTTACATTTTAGCTCATGGAAAAATACGTTAGCTGTTTTGAAACTTAGAAACTTGTAAGCTACCTGAAAATAATATGTTTTACAAAGTATTATGAGATTTATGTCTTCTGCATAAAGATATAAATAAATTTTTAAAAATTTATTATGATGCAAATTGTGCCAAACCAATTGATTAAATAAAATAGTGTTTGAATACACTTTCAGTTTAGCACCTGCCGGAGTCGAAATTTTAGCTTTGGATTATGAAAAATTATCATCAAAAATGAGCGTGACAATAATATATAAAAACGCATACATTTATGTTAGACGTGTAGAAAGGTAAATACCCCAAATTTCTAAATATATTTTTTTACCCCAAAGTTTATTTGAAATTAATAAAACTCGAAAATGTTTTTAAAAAACTAGGGGATTTCACTCATTATATATATATATATATATATATATATATATATATATATATATATATATATATATATATATATATATATATATATATATATATATATATATATATATATATATGTATATATATATGTATATATATATATAGATATATATATATTATATAATATATATATGTATATATATATATATATGTATATATATATGTATATATATATTATATAGATATATATATATTTTATAGATATTATATAAATATATATATATATATATATATATATATATATATATAAATATATATATATATATATATAAATATATATATTATATATATATATAATATATATATATATAATATATATATAATATATATATATATATATATGATATATATATAAAATATATATATATATCGAAGGTTGGACTAGTAGTGGCTGGTTTTATTTTTACAAATGTGAACTAGATAATTATTTTTGAGAATTTTCTGCTATTATTATTAATGTAAATATGTAGTTCTTAATCAAAGATTTACCACGTAATCGTTTGAGTCTCTAGATTAAAAAATTATGTTATTGTAACTTTCACGTCTAATAAAGTTAAAGGTTATTAAATATTGAAAGAAAATGATATAAAAATACATGTAGCAACTTTTCATTTTAAAAGTAAAACGCCCTTTAAGCTATTAACACTATCTTATTTTGAATATATAAAACAGGAAAATATGAAACTGTTTATGATATTTTGATCTGGTTATGATATTTTGATATCTGGAAGAGTGATAATCTGCATTACATTTATAAACAATACACTATTTTCACAAAATATTATAACATAAAAAACGTAAAATTGGAAATGATAACAGAAACTAATTATGATTTAATTCGATTCTACATTTAAGATCATTTTTCAGTACATTTATGGCATATTATTTTGCATGTTCCAAACAAAACAACTATTCGTATTTTTTGCAGGATTATTGTGTCAATGAATGTTCTATATTTGCCTGGCCTTTACCACACATTTTAGGGTAATTTAAAATACAGAAATCATTTACATTCTTTCTCCAGTGTTTGATCTGTGGTTAAAAGTTTCGTTTATTTAATTATTTAATAGTTGCTTTGAGTCACTATATAGAGTAATCTATTGTAGCTCAAGGTCATTTTAATTTTTCAAATCCAAAATACTTTTAGCAATTATTAAGTGAAAGCAAAGCTACTTGAAAACTTATAGGAAATCTTAATCCTACCATAAATCTCTAATTGATGAATATTATAGGATCCTCGTATATGAGATAGAAAATTTCAAATCGGATGCAAAATAGGAATTATTCTTAAGAGACTGGCAGTTATAAAAGTGACCAGAATGGGCAGTTTATCACACAATTGAAGTAATACTCCCCTATTAATACGCTATATTTAGACAAATCAACGTGCCTGAATAAATGTTAATATTTTTTTGTTGAGAATGGAATGATATTGTTTTGAAGTGAAATGAAATGATGTTGCTCAGAAGTGAAATAACATGATATTGCTAACCCAGAAGGGCAGCTATTAGCCAATCTGGAACTTATTGGATGAAATAAAGAATTTGTTTTACTTGACGAATGCAAACGTGGATGATTCTTTGGAATTTCTTACAATTTTTTTATATACTAAAAATTTATTTTATTAATACTTTCCTAAAAAGATTTTCCCATTTAATGCACTTATTGTAATAAGAATATAAAATTTTGTAAAAATATGATTCCACATTTTTATTAACACTAAATGAATATTAACCATATCCAAATAATTTAATTAATCAAGCATTTTAAATACGAATACATAAGATGAAATCAAAATTATAATAATATTAAAAATACAATCATTTGTAATATTTCGTAAACAAATCTTTTGGAGATGAAAGGCCAAACAGAATATAATTACTTCAATGAGTAAATAGGCAAAATAAAACACAATTTTAGCAACGGGCTTTCCCAGGGGATTTTATACAACAATAAGAATTTAATAACTTCCTATATCTCTCTCTACATATGAGTGGATTCAAGCTTATTCCTTTTTACTACCAGCGTTTTAAAGAACTACTCTAATTATCTGAACATTATTCTATTGGTAACGAACATAATAACGCCTACGTAGATTATTTTTATTAGTTATCTCATATGTTCCTGTTATTCTTCCACATTTCATTGACGGGGTTTAGGATTATTTTCAAGTCTTTAATGAAATCATTTGAGCTTTATTTTCGCAAAAGTGATATTCTTAATTACTGATGTTCCACGGATTTCCTCTACATTTTCCTATGTATCTGTAATTAAAAATAATAGTTATTTATATCTGTGTGACTTCTGAAACCAAAAATATCTGCAGTATATTGGATAAAAATAATTAAATACTGTAGCATCCTATCAGCATAAGAGGAAAACAAATTTCAGTTTATTTTTTAAATATATTTTACATTGTTCGAAATTGAAAACCTTTACACTCATCTGAGATACCTTCTTTGTTACATAAGGGTGTTTTTAGTAGTTAAAAAAACTACTAAGGACTTAAAAGTGAGCAGAAATAAGCCAAAAGTACAATCATTTATTTTTCTAAGTCTAACAATTTTTGCAGATTAAACAAAAAAGTTGTTGAGAGTCATTGTGTTTTATACGAAAGTAAAAGGGCACTGTCTGCCTATTTTATATTATACTGAATTACATATTTTAACCTTTTTAACCTTATTTTAAAAAACCTATTTTACAGTATACAAAATTGAAACCTTTTACACTCATCTAAAATACTTTCGCTGTTATAATTATTGTTTTTACTAGTTAAAAAACAATGAACTTAAAAGTGAGCAGAAATTATACAAAGATACATCCTTTATTTTCCGAAGCACTAAGTTTAACAATTTTGCAGACTAAAAAATGTTGCTGTGATTCATTGTGTTTTATACGAAATTAACTGGGAACTGTTTGCCTATTTTACATTGTACAGAATTACCTATTTTAACATTTTTACCCTTAATTAAAAAAACCTATTTTACAGTGTACAAAATTGAAACCTCACTCATCTGAGATACCTTCGTTGTTACATAAGTGTGTTCTTAGTATTTAAAAAACAATGGAATTAAAAATGAGCAGAAATAAAACAAAGATACAAGTATTTATTTTCCGAAGCACTAAGTTTAACAATTTTTGCAGACTAAAAAAAATTGCTGGGAGTCATTCTATTTTTTACAAAAGTAAAAGGAAATTCTCTGCTTATTTTACATTATGCAGTATTGTCTATTTTAACTTTTTTAACCTTATTTAAAAAATGTATTTTAAGTGTACAGAATTGAAACCTTTTACACTCATCTGAGATACCTTCGTTGTTACATAAGTGTGTTCTTAATAGTTAAAAAACAATGGACTTAAAAGTGAGCAGAAATAAACCAAAGATACAGACATTTAACTTTCGAAGCACTAAGTTTAACAATTTTTGCAGACTAACATAAAGTTGCTGGAACTCATTGTGTTTTATACGAAAGTAAAAGGAAACTGTCTGGCTATTTAACATTGTACAGAATTACCTATTTTAACCTTTTTAACCTTATTTATAAAAAATCCTACTTTACAGTATACAAAATTAAAACATTGTACACTCACTTGAGAAACATTCGTTGTTACATAAGTGTGTTCTTAGATGTTAAAAAACAATGGACTTAAAAGTGAGCATAAATGAAACATACAATCATTTATTTTCTGAAGCACTACGTTTAACATTTTTTACACACTAAAATAAAGCTTCTGATAGTCATTATGTATTACACGAATGTAAAAGGGAACCGTCACTAAAAGCAAAATTTCGGAAAGGATTTTACAGTATATTGTAAAAATATACAAGATGTACAAAGGAAGAATGTAGTTTGTATAGTTTACAAATACCAGGAGAAATATTTCTTTAGAATAATTCATGTCTAAAAGTACTAGTCATTAAAGACAAATAATTTGCATGTTGAAAAGCTTTTTTATACTATTATTTATAATTCTTTTAACATGCGAGCTATGAAAAAGAAAAAAATACCTATAAAAAATTCATATATAACCTTTTTATCAATTCTATACTATTATAAAAAGAATCCAAATATTCCTTAATTAAAGAGTTACGCATAAGATATAATTGAAATTAAACTGACTTAACGAACAGTCATTTAAAATATGTCATGTATAATTCTTCTTAAGATGAAAAGCTAAAATAACATAGAATTAGTGCAAAAGAATAAAGAAGGCTTGACAGGAAAATATGCCGAAAGTTTCATCAGCATACTTTCCCAAGAGATTTTATATACGAGAATAAGAATTAAATAAACTTTTCATCTCGCTCTAGATATAAGTCGAGTCAGGCTGATTCCTTTTTACTACCAGCATTTTAAAGAGCTTCTCTAATTATTTCAGTGCTGCAATGCTGTTGATGAAGATAATACATTTGTAGTTTGCTTTTACTATATGGACATTTTGTTTCATCTTACGCTTTCGCATTTCATTGTAGGTGTTTTCGGTTATTTTCGAGGATTTGATATCACCATCTTTATCTTGCTAATGTTCCATAAATATAAATAAATGGATGATATTTCAGGATAAATTACCTTAGTAATGTGTATGAGTAGTTTCTAAAGATTCTACACGATTTCACTGCTTGCATACCCTTTGTTTTTTTATAAAAAATAAAGAAATTAATAATGTATTCCTTTGATGACTTCTGAAGAAAAAAGTAGAATCTTAGTATTGAATTAAACAGATTAATTGTTTGCTGAATTTTGTCACTGTAAGAAAGAAAATGGACTTTAGTTTATTCTCTAAACTTATGTAAATTTCAATAAAAAAGAAAGAATTTACATTAACTGTGATACTTGTTTGAAATAACTTGCTCTTTGAAATTACAGAATTTAACCAAAGATGCTGACGAATTTTCTTCCCAAACTTTTATGATAAGTTGTGTAATCAGAGACGGATAATACGTCAATGGTTTGGTCTCAAACGTTGCAAGGTACCTACGTACTCTCGTAACCATGTAAATGTTCCAGATAACACTCCAAACTAGCAACCCGAAAGACACCGATTTAGCAACCAAGTTTCACTATTTCGAACTGTTTCTAGCCATTTTAAACGCATGTTGATAATTTGCAACACGAGGGCTTTTGAGAGTGCTACGGACCTACTTTTTTTCCGAACGGCTACGAACATCCATGGAATATAGGATTTAGTCAAATAGATGAATAATAGATAGCGGGGTACATTTCAACATCATCTCGAACCATATTTATCTGAATTATTTTGGCAACAGAAACGAGAAAATGTTAAAATAAGTATTTTGATTCTACTCAAAAATCTAAATATTTAAATTTTCTGCCAAATCGTAATTGGTATATCAAATAAATGCAACATTAATCCAGATAAGAATTGTTTTATTATATTCCTAAGTTATTTAGAATCATTTATTATTGCTATTATTCATATTATTATTTAAAATTGTATTATTTTTTATTGAAACTAGCTTGGTGCGATGGCTCCAATGGCGTATCACACTTTTTCGGCTCTTATACAATGTCTCAAATATGTTTGTGTTAGTACTTAAGCACCTGTTGCAAACCTTTTTTCTTTTATTTTCAGAGCATTTGACAATAATCTAATAATGTTGGTTAATACACCTCCACCCATCATGTGAAGCCTACCACCAATTACAGCCACTATTACCACCAATTCCAGTACCAAGGAGAAGCAACCCACAAACTCATACCTAACGATAACCGAATGAATAGCTTTTAAGGCATAGATCGTCGTAGTTTTGATATACATCATAATATTTCAATTGTATGGAAAGGATGTAAGCTAATGAAAATATTTCAAATAGTTTTATAAAAGGTTTTAGTATAAACGTATTGCCATCTAGCTCAATATAAATTTACAGACAATCAAGAAAAATAATTATTTCATTTCTTGTAATGAATAAGAATCATAATATAGGCTGCTTAATAGAAAAAATGCATTAGTAGTGTAAACACTATATCACTGACATTAGTTTGGATTCGCTGTGTATTGAAAGGACAATACCTCAAATTTTAAAAGTAACTACATTACTATGGGGTTTTTTTTTGTTTCGATTTTTGATCTTGAGACATATTTTGTGTACCTATCTTGTATCTTTCTTTCATTTTTGTTGCCATATATGTTCAATACGATTTGTTACTAAAGTCATAAGAAGTTATAAGAAGTAATAAAGCCATAAGAAACAATGACTAAGGCGGTAAAAATGTCTAGCTCAGCCTTGTACGTGCTTTTCTAATCATAGTCAGAGAACAATCTAGAGCTCCCACATAAATGTTGTCCTGTTTGAAAGATTTTATCATATCATTACAACTACTTTATGGAGTTAATATATTTAATTAAATGTTGTTATGACTAATGCCCTCTGAGCAGATTCTGAAGTATGATTTGGCAATATACAGAACAAAGTGATGACACAAACGCATATAATCTTATTATTTATTACTAGATGCAGTTATGTTCGGCGATGAACTTCAGTAGTAAGTTACTTTCTACTCAAGATGACATTTCGTTTCAAGTAAAGGACCAAATTCATGACATACATAAAAACACAGTCTGCGAATCTGAATACGTGACTTCAAGTTTATTAAAAGAATAGGCTAGTCACTATATAGACCAGTTGACCTAGTCTACGCTGTTTTTAAAACCACTCACAGCCCACCAAGTTAGTGTCAATTTAAGTCACCCTGGGATTTGGAATCAAGTATAAAGACTACTGCTTAAGATCATTAAACAGAAGCCATTATTACCGTTCATATTAGAACATATGACGCAATATAAGTATCTACTAAAATACCGAGTTGCATGCAAGCTTAAATGTTAACAGCATGTGCCATAAAATTACCTTTGAGCAGGGGACTTAATTTATTTTCTAAGTAACTTAATATCGAAATTTCATGTTCATATTTCACCGATATAATTATCATGTATTGCATGCATTCATATGGAGATGCATAAAAGAAGTTACATTAAAAGTACATACTTATGATAATATCCACGTAACTTTAACTGCTAACAAATCGATATCAGTGTATTTCACCCATTGAAAGAAATCACTAGTCACGGCAAGTGATCATTAGGACCTTTATCCCAGACGTTCCTTGAATCTATTTCTTCATCTTCGACAAAGTGAAACAAGCATTAAGTTCTTTCTGAACAAATATTTTTCTCATCTTTTTTGTATTTTATTCAATACACATAAATGATTGTTATGGCTGAAATAGTTCCCGAGGTTTAATATTTTCGCACTACTTTTGTAGCATTGCTGAGGTAATTTGCTTCTGTCAATATTTGATGGTGAGAAAAGGAATAAGTTCTTAAAGCATCCATCTAAAAATATTTATTCAGTCAAAGCTGCGTCAAAGAAGAAATATGTTTTTATGTTGACAGTAACTGATTAAGTAATAGTTAACTTTTTTTAAGACCGTGAGCTATGTTTTATGTATTAGAACACAAGTGATAAAAGTTATTGTATGAAGAGATATACCATAATAACTAAGACTAAACCCAGTTGATTATGTAACGTATAATTTGTTATGAATAATATTGTTTGTTTTCTTTGTTTTCTAAAAAAATTAATTTAATAAATATCATATTTCCTGGAGCCCCTGTTATAGTATTTGCGCTCCATGTCCGAATGGTAAAGTGCTGCTCTTCGGTACCAGAGTTAGGGTTCAAATCCCGCTTCTGTCATGGATGTTTGCATCCTTATTGAATCGTCTTTAAGCAGTAGATCCCGGTCACATTAGCCCTCGTTTGCAAAACTGTAGGTTACACCGTTTCAAACTAAACAAACTATTTATAGTATACATTTCAAATGAACTCATATCAAAATTGGCAAACCTATCTGGCTGCAAATAATTTAATGTGCAATTAACAAATTATTTGTTATTACCTTCAATATCTCTATTCAGTAAAATCCAATGTAATAAGTAATAAATATATTACATTTTCAGAGGACTAAACATTTATTGCCTTTCAGAAAGTAGGTGTTTGATGACGTTACCATAATAGATATTGGGAGCATTAACGCAAAGAAAATATCCTAATCATTGAATTGAAGTTTCGAAAATGAAAGAATTCTTTATATCTAATTATTTAATTATGATATTCATGTATAATAGAATTAAATCTTACCCTTGTCTTCATAAAAGTTAGACACTGCTAGCTAGATTTTGTTTCAAATGTAAATATTTCAAAATGGAGTTTATAATGGATTACATAAAAAGCATTGCAGTAAAGTAATGTAGTTATCAAGTAACATACATCTTAAAGTAATTATTCTTAGTAGCGCATACATTTTCTTCTAGTTTAGTAGAATACAATAGCCAGCATTAGGTTTTGTGTGGTATGAATCTTTTTCTTGTTTTCCATGAACTTTTGAAATTCATATATGTTAGCATACAATATTAATGAATGTATGTGTATGTGTATGTGTTGTATGTTTGTATGTGTGCAACCGTTAGAAAATTCCCCACCAATTACTCTCGAGAAATTGCCCATATTTTTATTAGCCAGGGCTTCAAAAATGAAATTATGCGTTGCAGAATTTCACATTTATTGGCAGCATCGACGAGATCCTTCTACCTTAAAAAAAAGGTTTGAGATATTTTGGGTGCCCCTGGGTTTATAATTCAAAGCAGCTTATAATAAATAGTTCAATACAAAAACATTTAATATATTACAAAAAAAACACATTATATACAATTACAGACAAATACA
>CM063505.1:93732508-93742508 GCA_032207245.1 Pardosa pseudoannulata | reverse complement strand
CGTTAATTATTATCCAAATTTAAAGCTTTTAGGTGTTTTACTAGTAAATACTATAAAAAGCATTCATAATGATTTTCAACAACATATTTTAAGAACTTTTTGAGAAATCACATTACAAATTTCAACATTTTATTAAAAATACCGTTCTGAGGAAAATGCATTTGAAGTTTATGAAAGCAATTTTAACTATTAAAAAATTAAAATACATGTTTAAAATTCCCCACACTTTCTTGCTTCAAAACTTCTAACTGCAAGGTTGCTAATTATTAAAAATAGTAGAAAAATGTTTAAACTAATCTTCAGGAAAATTTAAAATGTTTTGTCCAAAAAATTCACAACTTCCAGTTCCGAAGTCACTACTTCCGTTTTGTTATTGACAACTGTCACTGATGTTTAAACAGCTGTAACTTTTCTTTAAAATGCCGTAGAGACAAAACAAAAAGAGATTTAGAAGCCTAAATGTTAAAATTTTACAATAGAGAAATAAAATATATTATGATATTTGGCATAAAATGACGTTTTCAATTAGACGTATACCTTAAACGTTTTGTGATAAACGAGAACTTTCAGTACATAATTTCATATGTACTTGGCGAATTCTATAATTTTAATATTTACTTAATCCCATAGCCTAACACATAGAGGAAAATATATATCAATGATTATGTTAGAAATTCTTCAAATAGTCAAATATATCAGTATTTATAAGATCACCTTTTATTTGTAACATCTAATAAATATTCTTAACCTCAGGAATCCTGGTAAAAGTGAAATTAAATGTGCATCATAACTATTTGAAGAAAAAGTATTATTCTGGTACTACTAACATCAAATATCTTATAAAATGTAAAAAGAAAAATATATGTTAAAGCTTAACATATATATTTAGAGTTGTGATGTGACACATACTTTATCAATTAGACATTTTTTTAACGTTTTTATGAAATATTGCTTAAATAAATACTCTTATCTTAAATATATTGATGTTAAACTTAATTTACTCTATAGATTAGTTTATTACACAGACATAAAAGGAATATTTTCCTTATGTACAATTAGAAAAAATATTACCAAAACTGATCACATGTAATCCGATTTTCATTATTTTTATATTCTGCTTGTGGAATGTACATTGTTCTAGTTTTGTAAGTTTCCTAAAAATAGAATTGCCTTTCGCTGAAAACCTTACATATTTTCAACAAAAACCTTTTTAAAAATTCCGATTTCTTCAAAAGATACATATGTTTTTACATTACTGAAGACACAATTTTCAAAGAAATACAAACAAATAATAACAAGTAACTCAGTAATTTTACGATAAAGTTACAATATATTTCAAGGTTTATTTTATACATGGTTATACTAAAATTTATCATTTCTTTCAACTTTCTTAGTAGTCAAACATTTTTCTATAGCCCAAAATCTATTCTAAACTTTATTTTTTATTTATACGTTATTCTGTTATTATTCTTGAAGTTTTAAGATAGTTCAAGAAGAAGTTTCTAGAAATTCAATAAAACATCTAAAATAGAAAGTAGGTGGCCGTTTAAGCCAATGTAGTACCTGCAATTCAATTACAGAGATGTTCCAATTTATAATTCAGTTTAACACTAGATTTATGGACCGAGCCAATTTGACTAATTACAAATTTGATCACTATATATATATATATATATATATATATATATATATATATAAAACTTTAATATCACTTTTCAAAATCCTACATTGGTTTTCATTTAAGTAATAAAATATATGTAAACTTTCATCCCCTTCATTTCGCATTATCAAATGTGGTATATCTATTTTCACGGTTGAGAGCCAATTGATTTCATAGAATATTTTAACATTAAATTATTGCATAACATAAATTTATTAATCAGCTTAAACAGTATATCTCATTATCATTTGCAAAAAGTAGACCGTCTACTTTTGCAACCACTTTGGTTTGGACCAAACCAAAACCCAAACCAAAACATGAAATTTATTGGTCCTGGGCAGCAGTCAAGATTTTATTTTCCAATTGGCTGAAAAGCTAAGAAGAAAATATAGAGAAGAAGTCGAGAACACTTAGATTCCAGTGACAGAAATGCATGCTACTGCCGTACGGTAGAATTGTCCAGTTCAACAATCAAGCAAAAGAAACAGATGTAGAAACTATTGTGCTAAATGTAATGGACAAAAACAGATTTTAGGTATAAAATATGTTTTCCATGAATTTTTTTATAATAAACATTTCATTTAAATTAATTTGTAACTATTTTCTTTGTAAAAATCTTCAATTTTCTTGTATGAGTCAAACTGATTTTTCACTTCAGTAATAATAGGTATATTATCAACATCCGAAAATCTAATGTTAAAATGACACCTCACCATTATTCTGGTTATAATCAGAAGACCCATAATTATAGATTGAATCTCAGATCGTACATAGGAAAATATATAGGAAATATTTTCCCATTAAAAAAATCTAGAATATCAATTGACATCAGTGGCATGAATGAATCTTTGAAATTCTTCTCCTATATTGATCAAAATGATTTAAACTTGAAAAATATTCAATAATATCGGCTTAAAACATACATAAAATTTTTAAAGTTTAAAACTTACGGCTAAAACGCATTTGTAAGTAGCTAGATGTATATTAATATCCCAAACACAAACACTTTAGAATCCATAACAGACCCAACAGTGTGAAGTTGGGTTGGATACAACATTATTATAGGTGTATAAATTGGAGATTGTAATTCTTCAGTTTATAATGGCGATGTGGCATGATAAAAATAAAGTTTTAAAAGCAATCCTTTATAAGTATGTCCTATGGCTCATACGCAATTTCATGAACTGGAATATCGTTCTAATCAGACATTTCATTTTTATAAATAATATATGTAATGTATTAAAAACTGAAAAGAATCAAAGAAATTTTTAAAATAAATTACTGAAAGCAAATTAAATTTACTTGCAGAAAAATGTATTTATTTCACTACGGAAATACAAAACGACTCCTAAAATGTATATATTCAACAAGTCAGCAGAATAATACACTCAAGACGGACACTGTCTCACATGGCGAAGCAAAATCGGAGCCAGAGAGTGGCTCATCTGACAACCCAATACAATGCAGGGCCAAGTAGAATAGCACCGGAACACACTCTTCAGAGGACACTGTTGGATATGGGGCTATTCAGCAAGTGCCCTACTCGTGTACCTTTGCCCACTAAGCGTCGTCGCCACTGCGCCAACGCTAGGCCCATGAACATCGCGACTGGTCTATGGATTAGTGGGAGAGAGTTGCCTGGTCAGATGACTCAAGATTTGTCATTCATCAAATCGATGGCTGTGCCAGGATATGTCGTCTTCCAGGCGAACAGTTGCTCCCTCAATGTACAGTAGGTCATACACAGGCCGGTGGTGGCGGTATTATGCTTTGGAGGACGTTCTCTTGGACATCTCTTGGACCCGTGGTTGTGGTAGAGCAGACCATGAATGCTACAGGGTATTTGAACATCATTGAGGACCAGTTGCACCCTTACATGGCCTCTGTTTTTCCAGCTGGAAATGGAATGTTCCAACAGGACAACGCCCCGTGTCACAAGGCTAAAATTGTGTTGGAGTGGTTCCAGGAATATGATGCTGAATTCCAGTTAATGTCCTGGCCACTTAACTCACAAGATCTCAATCCGATAGAACACATTTGGAATGTCATGGGACTGCAAATCAGAGTTTAAAGACCACCAATTCGCAATATCTCGGATTTGCGTAACCGTTGCTTAAACATATGGTACAATCTGTTTCCGGTCATCTACCAAGGACTTGTGGACTCCATGCCAAGGCGGGTTGAAGCTGTGTTGCGTGCCAAAGGTGAGCCAATTCGTTATTGACAGGTGATCATAATGTTTTGGCTCTTGAGTGTATATACGTAAAATATTACGGAACAATCTTTCCCCTTTCGTAGACCAAGAAAAATTTCTGTAGTCTCCGTTGTCTTCAGTATCGAAACAGAGCTGTTTGACACTTATTTTAAAATTTCTCTTTCGAGTCTGGTTCATTAGAAAGTCAATAGTAACTATGGACTTTGTGAAAATATCGCAATAGGTGTGACAATATTTAATTCAAATTAAATAACGGAAATGCTGAAGGGAGAGCTGTGGTAAAATATTATTCACGGTTAAAACAACTAGAGGTAATTCGAGTATTACAACCATGGAGGTAAGTTTATAAAGCCATGAACTACACATCTGTAACTAATAGAAAGTAAAGATTGTGGCCGATGCTCAATTAAGTCAGTTAGTTCTATTCAAATACTAACATTGTATAACATTTAACCTACGATTAACTCTTTTCGACTATGGTGAGACCTGCCCCCAAAACGACAAATAATTAATTACCTCACACAATTGATTCCTTATAATTTTACAAACTAACACAATTTAACCAACTTTTAATCAGGTAGTAATTATATATAAACAAAATTAATAGCATAAATCATATTGAATATTTTAATAAATAATTACAAATAATTATCTTAATCAAACTGATAACTGTGGTCTCGTTTTCATCTTTTATAAATTTCTTGCCGATTTTACAGATGAATTGCAAAAATCAGCTTTATTACTAGGAAATATAATAAATAATTTAAGTAAGTTATCCATATAAAATTATTTGCTAAAATTAGACATTGTATCGATAACAAAATGCGAAAAATATTTCGCTAATTTCGCAAAAAATAAAGATTGGAAAATATAGGGATCATAGTTATAATCAATTTATTACTTATTACCATAAATTACTTATTAAATTAATATTAATATTATTTCATCTAAGAACATCTTATGTACATTTTAGAAATTATCCGTAAATATCTTTTCAATAAGCATACATTTACTGAAATTAATATGTAATATAATGACTAATATTATTATCTAAATACATGTACTATCGAAGCTGCATTTAACGTGAAACAATTACCAGAAGCTTAGTTTTTCAACTTGATTATATTTATAATAATTATTACAATTATATCTTATGAAAAAGCGGAACTTTATATCCTTTAGAGAATTTACATAATATTTTCTCTAACGTTTTTCTAAAGGTTTGTATTATTTAGAAAGTAATTACACTTCTCTGCTTTCACACATATTTTTACACTTATTACGTAAGACAGGTTATGTAACAAGTAAAAAGATGATGGTTTAAATAGGTTAAAATGTTATTGATATACTTTATTACTTTAAAATGTAATATTTTGTTTTATTTGTAAGTTTACTTAAAAACCAAAACATTCTGTCTTATCTAAATCTATAATTATTATACATTTTTACTTCAATTGTTTGTCACAACGTGTTTTTTGTTGATTAACATTTCAAATTGCACTTGACATGTTGAATGAATGTTGATCAGTGTAGTTAATTGTGCATAATAGATTGTTTTTACTATATTGTAAATTTTTTAATTTTCCTGTTTTTATTCAAAAAATAGATAAAATGAGACTCTTATTAATTAATTATTTCTACAAAATATAATATAAAAATATAAAAATAATTAATATATCAAAATTATTTAACTTTAAATATTTCTTAAAAATCCTTTCTCCATTTAACATCTAAATATCTTATAACTAATGGTTTAATCAACGAAGTATTTTTCCACTTAACATTCCTTTCTGTCATAAAACTGTAAACTTTCTGTCTATACATTAGTTTCCCAGGTGTTAAACATGTGTCGTGTTTTGCTGATATTGCAGTCTTATTAACTGTTTTTGTTGTAAAATCTTGTTGTCAGCGCTCTTGGATGTACTTGTGTGAGCAGAGTGAACTCTGTGGCTTGTAATTGTCCAGAAGGACAGATATGTCGTGTTGCCGCTCTGAAATAAAGTTTTAAATTAGACTTCTGAGTTTTTCTTGAATATGAGACCCACTGCATCTTTGTACTTTATGAATGCAGCTGTTGAACTTTCTCCTTGTGAAGGATTTTTATAAAAAATTTACATTTATTATATTTTTTTAATATATATATATATAATCATATTAATTAATTATTTTGAAAACATAAGCTCTAGTTTACCATATTTTATTAACATTATGAAAATAATTTGAATAACTAATAACTTGGAAGTTTTACTTAGTAAATATTAGTTCAAAACTTAGAGAAAAATAAGAAAACCTCATTAAAGCAACAATTTCTGGTAAATGAACAGCTGTCGAAATTGTTGAACTTCATCAGTATATTCGTGAAAAGGCCTTCCGTAGATGAATACTAGCATCTGCTCAACGGTAAAATTGGAGTTAGTCATTTTCCCTGATATTATTGGAATGAAATGATGTTCCTATATTTCTCTTCTTTGAGGGCATCGATGTTTGTTTGTCCTCCTGAAACGACTTTATGTAGAAAATAGGACATGACACCATTTAGTCTGGGTGCCAGATAGTGCTGAAAATAGTTATATCAACAAGAAACTTTGCAACTACCAAGACAGTAATTGTATAAATCATCAACATTAATTGGTTTGGATACAGTAAAATATTTCAGCTATCGTTCTGCAGCCTAAATGAACTACTGCATAAAGCTTCTCGTTGTCTTCTTTAAATTTCTGTTCACCTGCTAACCTTTTTTTCCAATTTTACAGTTGATCTAGTCTTTTGAAGCCTTTGTGGGCTTTCAAGTTCACAAACAGAAGTTTTATCAATTCTCAAAACCTTGTGAGACAGTCTTCAAATTAAGTATTTCCTCAAGCTAGAAAATCCTTACATGCGACATGTGAATGCACCTTGGTGTTTTTATAGCCATACTACACTTTCAATTTCATTTTAGTTTACACTAGAATATCTGCGAAATAGTTGGTTTTCTTTTTTTAAATTTCCTTACACTATGTAGCTATTCTCGAAGATTATAGGTACTCTAATTTTTTCTACACAATAAGTCATATATTGAACATTTACCAACATACCTGATACTATCTTTATAAGATATACAGAAGCCTGAAATAAAATTTCAGAATACTTACTAGGTCTAACTTATACACGTCTATTCCACATTACGCTATTCATTTTATGATCCACCATCTTGGAGTTGTTAAAAAAGCATAAAAACTTTGACCCTCAGGAAAATCTTTTTTACCTCTTACAGATAATACCATGGTCATAACTTTACAATACATTTGTTTAGAATATTTTGTTTAGACTGCAATAAATGTTAAGGTCTTTTACATACCCTTCATTAGCTCACATTCTATCATGTACTATGACCTTTTTCCGGTCATCTAAAAATCTGTTTTTTTTTTAATCCAAATATAGGAAAACATTTTTTTTACTCTTTATCTAATAAAGTTTTAAATCAAGTATTAAATCTCTAATATATTTTGTTTAGACTGTCTTGGCTTAAGGTCTTTTACACACCTTTCATGAGCTCACATTCTATCATGTACTATGACCTTTTTCCGGTCATCTAAAAATCTGTTTTTTTTTTATCCAAATATAAGAAAACATTTTTTACTCTTTATCTAATAAAGTTTTAAATCAAGTATTAAATCTGTAATATATTTTGTTTAGACTGTCTTGGCTTAAGGTCTTTTACACACCTTTCATGAGCTCACATTCTATCATGTACTATGACCTTTTCCGGTCATCTAAAAATCTGGTGTTTCTTTTATTCAAATATAAGAAAATATTTTTACTCTTTATCTAATAAAGTTTTAAATCAAGTATTAAATCTGTAATATATTTTGTTTAGACTGTCTTGGCTTAAGGTCTTTTACACACCTTTCATGAGCTCACATTCTATCATGTACTATGACCTTTTTCCGGTCATCTAAAAATCTGGTTTTTCTTTTATCCAAATATAAGAAAACATTTTTTACTCTTTATCTAATAAAGTTTTAAATCAAGTATTAAATCTCTAATATATTTTGTTTAGACTGTCTTGGCTTAAGGTCTTTTACACATTCTTTCATGAGCTCACATTCTATCATGTACTACGACCTTTTTCCGGTCATCTAAAAATCTGTTTTTTTTATCCAAATATAAGAAAACATTTATTACTCTTTATCTAATAAAGGTTTAAATCAAGTATTAAATCTGTAATATATTTTGTTTAGACTGTCTTGGCTTAAGATCTTTTACACACTTTTCATTAGCTCACATTCTATCATGTATTATGACCTTTTTCCTTTCATCTAAAAATCTGTTGTTTTTTTTTATCCAAATATAGGTAAACTTTTTACTCTTTATCTAACAGAGTTTTAAATCAAGTATAAAATCTCTAATATATTTTGTTTAGACTGTCTTGGCTTAAGGTCTTTTACACATCTTTCATGAGCTCACATTCTATCATGTACTATGACCTTTTTCCGGTCATCTAAAAATCTGGTATTTTTTTATCCATATTTAAGAAAATTTTTTTTACTATTTATCTAACAGAGTTTTAAATCAAGTATTAAATCTCTAATATATTTTGTTTAGATTGTCTTGGCTTAATGTCTTTTACACACCTTCATGAGCTCACATTCTATCATGTACTATGACATTTTTCCGGTCATCAAAAATCTGGTGTTTCTTTTATCCAAATATAAGAAAATATTTTTACTCTTTATGTAATAAAGTTTTAAATCAAATATTAAATCTGTAATATATTTTGTTTAGATTGTCTTGTCTTAAGGTCTTTTACACATTCTTTCATGAGCTCTCATTCTACCATGTATTATGACCTTTTTCCGGTCATCTAAAAATCTTTTTCTTTTATACAATATAGAAAACATTTTTACTCTTTGTCTAATAAAGTTTTAAATCAATATTAAATCTCTAATATATTTTGTTGAGATTGTCTTGGCTTAATTACACACACAGAGTTATATTCTATCATGTAATATGACCTTTTTGGCATCTAAAAATTTTTCTTTATAATAAGAAAACTTTTTTTTACTCTTATATCTAATAATTTTATATTAAATATTAAATATGTAAATATTTTTGAAATGTCTTGGAATCTTTTAACATCATGAGCTCACATTCTATCATGTACTATGACCTTTTTCCGGTCATCTAAAAATCTGTTTTTTTTTTTAATAAAAATATAGGAAAACATTTTTTTTTATCTTTATCTAATAAAGTTTTGAGCAAGTATTAAATCTCTAATATATTTTGTTTAGATTGTCTTGGCTTAATGTCTTTTACACACCTTCATGAGCTCACATTCTATCATGTACTATGACCTTTTTCCGGTCATCTAAAAATCTGTTTTTTTTAATCCAAATATAGGAAAACGTCTTACTCTTTATCTAACAGAGTTTTAAATCAAGTATAAAATCTCTAATATATTTTACTTAGACTGTCTTAGTTTTATCATGTTACTTATTTCGAAAAATTTTTTTTGTAATGCACTTAAAAAATATCAATAAATATTCGACTGTGGTTTGCTTTCCTAACTCTGATTTATTCTTAATCCATTTTCTTACAATTTAGACGCAAAAACAGCGAAACTGTTTCTTCGAGAATGCATTCCGTTGCATTAATAAATATATTAAAAATATTATTACTCTTTGTTAGCAACATTATATTTTCGCAAAAAAAATGTAAAAGCCTTATTTATTTCCTTCCCTCCCTTTGAATCTAAAATTCTGCTTTCTATGAAATTTCATATTTCCTGCAATTTCATTTCCAGGTTTAATCTTGCAAATATTTGTAGCTCGTTCGACTTGGAGAGCAATTTTATTTGGAAAAGTTTTTGTGGGAAATATGGAAAAAAATTCTTTTACGCAGTTCTCGGTGACTACATATTTTTATACATTTCTAAAACTTTCTTTTCATTTAAAAATTAAATAAACCAGCAGAGATATATAGGGATAGGAAAATACTAATTACACATTTAATTAATTAGTCGATGGAATTTACAAATGGTTTTCGTAAATTATTATCTTAGATTTATAATACTTTGAGCAAATATACTTTAAATCGTAATAAGTTATTTTTTTAAGTTTCATACAATTTTTTAAATTCTAATTAAA
>CM063505.1:93710008-93727508 GCA_032207245.1 Pardosa pseudoannulata | reverse complement strand
TGCTAAATTATATTAAAAAGCAGTACTCAAATGCTCAATATTTTCATCTCCATGTTCAAAAACATGTTGTAATTGTAGAACTATATTTCCCACAGCTGATCGGAATGAGTCTGTCGGAATATCAGGAATATGGCACCGAATGATGTCCTTCAGGTATGGCACACATGCTCTCATTTCAGTGTAGATCTTGCCTTTAGGAAACCCTGCAACCAAAATTCGCCTGATGTGATATCTGGTGAACGACCATCTTGCCTAAGGCACATGCAGACATTGGAACTCCTGTAATACTAGACTCAAGACTCGAGTTGGTGTTACATGCAGATCTCTATTTTTTAAGGCGAACAAAGACTGACTCATAGTGAGAGGGTGGACAAGTCCTATTCCAAGAAAGTGAAAGGTTCACCAGGAGGGGGGAAGGATACCACCCTCACCAGTCCCAGCTGCGGAGAAGAACATTTTCTTATGGAGGCGAAAACCTGACCAAGAGGGGGTGGTTCCATCCCTGTCTCTCGGGAACAGCAGTGGAAGAGAGGCCGACTCAAACGAGAGATAATGGACATTATTCTGGAAAGAGCTGAGACGGAGGTGTTTTCCGCTCAGCACAATTTGCTTATTCTCGGTCATATTTCATCCATGTTTTTGTGGTTAATGATTACCAATGTACATTTGTTTCACAAACCCTGTAGTTATTAAAATATATAGTTAAGGATTTTGGCTCTGTAATAATTAATTGTAGGCAATGCAAGCTTTCATCGAATCCACAATACCTGCTCCAGTAACAATAGGCGAGCAGGTACAGAAATGAAGCTTGTAGTCATCGGAAAGGACAGCCGTGGACACGCGAGAGTTTACACCTCCTGTTACCAGCTTCATACTATGGAATTCTTTTAGAACTGCAACGGAGTTCTGGTAAATTGGTTCTGGTAAAACAGTTTTACCAGTAGCGCTTTTTCTTGAAACAGAGGCATTATGTGCAGACAAGAAACTAATGCTCGATTTACTTAATGAAACTAAATAAATAGCATGTGTGTTACAGTGCCATCTATAGGCAAATTTTATAATAAACATTTTTATTTAATAAATGTCTGGCACAGCATTTGAATTATCTGTATCTCAAATTGTATTCCATTTGGACCAATAACTAGAGTCCTTAGAAGTTGGGAACTTATTTCTTGCTCACTCTGTACAAAACACTCATTCGAAACAGTCTTTTCCCTCCCGGAGAACAAAAAAAAAATTCTGAAGTATCTGTTTCTTTAATTATTTCAAATTAAATAACTAAAATCCGAAGACCACGTATACTCTTTCCAGGTGGGAATTCAGAAACGAGAGCTGTGGTAGATTATTAGTTACGGTTAAAACATCAAAGGCAATTCGAGTACTACAAGCAATGGAGGAAAGATTATTAAGCCATAAACTACACATCTGTAACTAATATAAATGCAAAGATTGTGGCCGATAATCAATAAAAACAGTTAGTTCTATTCAGATACTACCATTGTATAACATTTAATCTACAATTAACACTTATCGACTATGATCTACAGAAGTAGTAAAAGTCAGATAACATTTTGTCCAATATAGTGTAGAATTTTAATGTATATTGTATAAGCACCGTCATATTTCTTCTTTCATCAAGTACCGGTGTTTTAAAAAGAATCTTTACCACTTTT
This sequence comes from Pardosa pseudoannulata, assembly GCA_032207245.1. Classification (NCBI taxonomy): domain Eukaryota; kingdom Metazoa; phylum Arthropoda; class Arachnida; order Araneae; family Lycosidae; genus Pardosa; species Pardosa pseudoannulata. The sequence goes on along the minus strand of CM063505.1, from coordinate 93,725,835 downwards.
ATATATACTATTTATAGATACTCAGAACAATTTCAGGAATAATTGAAATGGTTATAGTCAAAAAGAAAGATGTAAGTTTCAAGAAAACATTTCCAAGAAGTTGATAAATTTAATAAATGTCGTCTGCAGAAAAAAAAAATTATAATACTGAGAGTATCCTATTCCAAGATATTTAAAAAGAAATATTATTTCCAATATTATTCCCTTAAGGTATATATCTTAATAGTTCCAAAAAGAAGAAAATTGTTTTCGAAATTCTCATAATTTTCTAATGAATAGCATAAAATTAAAGGTTAATTCCAGGAATTTTCAGATAGAAAATTCCCTGAATATAAAGTACGACACTGCTGCATTTACGAAAGAAGATAATGTTCTTATACTGAAATGTTATACTTAAGCAAGATATTTCTAAATATTAATGCATTTGGAAAATGGTATAATAAAGTATCTCAATTACGACTATATAACTTTTATTAGTTAATATCTAAGCCCAAATAAAATCATTTACACTTTTAGGTTAATGACACAGAAAATGTACTAAGTGGTTAGTAAAGATTATTTAAAATGATCCTAATTGTGTTTAATGTTGGTTATTATAAAAGGATACATTGTTTAATAACAAAATCTTAGCCAATTTACTATTACACCCTGAATTAAGCATTCGGAATATTCATATGTAGGATAATTGATAAAATGTCTTATTTGTTTACATAATTGAAAATATACTACCATTTCATGGAGAGAAAAAAAACCTGTTTTTTTATTATATTGTACAGATAACGTAATCAATATTCAAAAATAAAAACTCAACATCCTAAAACAATTAGCACAATCATTTAAATTTAATTTTTATCATGAAGTTAAGGAATAAGATCTAATTAATTTTTGCCTGCCGATAATTAGCGGTTTATCTTTGCACAGATTAGGGAAAAAGAGCCTAAGCTTTTTGACAAATTAATTAATAAGAACAAGAGCATTTCAATGAAAATATTACTCAAGTGACATAAATAGAAAATATATTTTGAAACAATAATGCTGTTGTCAAAGAGATAAAATGAGTGTCTAAAAATTGAATTAAACAGTGGTTCAACTAAATTCAAAAGGAAAGAAATATCAGATAAAAATTATCACAATAATATAGATTAAATAAATATGCTCAAATTAAAAAAAAAATTAACATTTTCTGAAAACACATTTTAAACGCTAGCAGACCATTTGAGTTTCTTAAAAACTTTTATCCTTTTTTTGCGAGTAATTAAAAGAAAGTATTTCAAAATGCTCCAAAATATAACCGACTTCTATCAAAAATGACTGTTATCTTCACAAACGCCTTTGACCTTACAACATTTTGTGTTAACCCTGCGTAAAATGCTAAAAAATATCACACAATTTGAGATGAACTGAATTTGGAATCGGATAATGGTAAATATTTACCAAAGTTTAAGATTCTCAAAAATAAAGTTGAAATATTCTGTGAGTGCACTAAGGCTAAGAAAAATCTGAAAACCTTCGTTATCAAGACGGCCTGATCAACATTCATTTAACAGAAACTTGCAGTTAAGGCAAAAATTACCTTTTATATCAATTTGTGAGATCAAATTTTTAAACTGTCTTCAGAGACAAAGTTTGAAAAACGAAGAAATTGACCATGCTTTTAGAATTTCCTCCAAACGTGAAAACCGAAAGCACTGGATATTTGGAACAATCTATAAAGAATAGCAAAAACTGTTAGCAATTGTGATAATTTATTAATAGATCGTATATATAATTCATGCTTTGGTTAAACGGTCCCCTCTTAACTCTCTAAACTCTAACATGACTAAAACCAAATATATCTTTAAAATCTGTGAAAGCAGACACCTGAGAGATAGATGCAGAGCCTCCATTCTTATACATGTTATCTGTAATGAATATAAAAGCAGAGTGCCTGTCCCTTTATGATTTGCAAACCTCAGGTTCATGGTTCTGTCCCCCGCGATGTCATATTGTCTAACTTCTCATTATAATTTTAAAAAAAAACTGTATTTTCTTTTATATTATTCTTTTTGAACTTATTTTTGTATTTTAAGCTTAACTTTTTATTTTTCAATATAATTTCTGATTTTTAAATGCTAACCTTGTGAATTTCAATGATAATTGCACTGATGTGCCTGAGCGCAAAAATATGTCTTTTGTTTCTATCTTTCTACTGTTTAGTTTTGGTGTTATGAACTCCCGAATCCACCTCCCTATCCCCTCTTTCATCTTTTATTTGTTTTATTTTTTGCTCATTATCATTTTCAGCTTACTGTTAGTAACCTCTGGATTAGAGTGCTCTTCCCAGGGAATCCAGTTCAACCTTCTTCTTGAAGGTCTTCTTGAATATAAATTGCAATAACTCTTTATTACTTCTTTAAAAACCGCATCATAACTGGGACGGACTGTGCCAGTTGGGGTATAAACTGTAAACTTATAAGATGTAGCACATTATCCATATCCAAATGTACACACTAATATTAGTTTACTTTTCCTAAATATTAAATGTAATAAATTCTTATTCCTAATTAAACTATTGTACATTTAATTTGCCAGAAAGAAATTTTACGCGACCATAAGAGAGCTCATCCAATATATCCCAACCCTCAACCCTGGACAAAAATATACATTGTCTCCAAAGAATTTTCTGCATTGTATTGTAAATAGTAGACGTTCTCATTACTGACAATATTAACCACCTTGCTTTAGACCTATAATGTTCAACGTATAAATGGAACTTTGTAAACTAACTTTAATCTATAATATTTAGCTCCTCAACATTAATTGCATCGAGACGTTCTTCAGGCAGACGCCAGACCCAGACCCAGATATCCGAATGGTAAAGGGTGAATCTTGATTCGTTGCTCCAAAGAACCCGTTTCTACTGATCGAAGTTCTAATTTCGATGTGTTTTGCATTATATTAACAGAGCAAGCGGTTGGGCTTTGTGATCAAAGGCTTATGGGCAGAAGCACGACCATGAAAACCAAGCAGGTGTGCTTCCTTACGGATAGTATTCACTGAAGCAATACTCCCGGATGCCTGTTGAAACTGCTCGCGGACGAGGGCCATCGGTTGGGTGAGGTTCTTCCAAATTTCTCTGGACAACACTCGTCGGTCTCTATTTCCCAGTTTATTGGTCTACCGACTCGGGGCACTTAACCGACAATCACCGCTCTACTCCCACTTCCTAATCGCATAGGCCACTGTCGATTTTGGGTACTTCAGATCTCTAGATATGTCCCTTAAGGATCGGCCACATTTGTGATACCCGATAATTATACCTTTCTCGAAATCAGACAGCTTCTAACTAATCGGCATCTTGCATGTGACTAATGCCGATGATGTGCCCTACACGATGTATAACGGTGGAGGACGTGACGTACCTCAGGACCGCAGATATCCTCATTTGCATAGGTGTCCAAATACTTATTGGTAGACAGTGTATAATGAATTCATATATTTGTACACTTCCCCAAATAATACACAAATTATGTATTAGATATCTAAAAACTACTAATAATTCTTATTAAATATTTTTTTACATTACTTGCTTAGAAGAAGTAAAAACATAGTAACAATTCCTTATATTTTTCTTGACATAATTTATGAAAAAATATAAATAAAAAATATAAGAATAATTTGAATAAAAATTAACTAAATTACATAATTGTACAATTTTTATATTCTTTACTTTATCTAATTTAATTTAATTTATTTAATTTAAATATATTAATAGATTAATAGTTACAAAATCTAGAACTTCATTTTAACATAGTTTGGGTAGTGAAATATTTTTATTTATTTGGCAGGTTTTCTCAAAACCAATAGTTTAACATGCCTGTAAATTCATTTTAGTATTTTTTTAAATGAAATTGCATTATAAAACATGATTTTATTTTCAAAGAAAAGAAAAGATCAAAAGAAAATTTTGTGCAAAAACATAAAAAAATATCTGGTGTTCAAATTTATCTTACAAAATGACAAAATGTAGTATTAAATTTAAACTATTAACTAGCACTTTATTTAATGTAAAAACGTACTAAAAAATTAGAAATACAATAATTTTTCAGTTTAGGAACATTTACAGAAATTAAAAATAGTTTTCGGCGAACAATCAGAAAATAACTTTAATCCTTTTGTTGAAAGCAAATAATTCTAAAATTAGTAACATTCCGTTTAAAGTGTTACCGCGAAGATAAAATTAAAATAATATATTTATTCTAAAAATAAAACTCGGAATCCTCAACACTGCTATATTTAATATATTTATATATGAATAAATTTAGAAATGTGTTACTTTTCTAAAAATACATTATGTTTGTCCACAAAAAATATATTTCTATTTCACAAATAAGAACACTTTTGAAGCGTATTTAAATTTTATCAATGAATAAATATCATGAATAGGTACTTTATTCTTGTTTGGCAAAAAACGCTGATAGAACTAAAAACTCGAAATTTTTATCTTACAGATTACATATATTAAAATTTATGTAACAAATTTTAGTACTCTAAATTATTCTAAAATCATAAGAATAACTTGGATAAATTTTCCGATATTCATTAATTATTAGAGAAAATGTCTTACGAAATTGAAAGGTATAAAGTATCTGCTAGAGAGGTTTTGAAAGCTTTTAAAGATATATATGATGTATTTAAATAATATGAGTAAAATGCAAATATTTAGACTGTTTTCTTCTGAATTGTTTTATATTTTAAAATGTAGTAATATAATTAAAATAATTTCATATATCGAGTCTAAAAATATCTGAATTAGTCAATACCAATGGATACTATGTTCTATAGCTATTTTTATAGCGATTTCTTCAAATCCATTATTCATTGTTAACAGTGCGTGACTGAAATCTGTCAGAGAAATTTCAATAGGCGGAATGAGATTTGAGAGTTATCCCTATGTTAACAAAAAACTACATTCTTTATCTAAAGTGAATAATGCATATTTTGTGTTGAAAATTTGTATGAATTTTACATAATGACCTTACAAATGGAATGTTGTTTTTAAACATATGATGTTGAAATTTATGTGTTCCATTCAAAAAAACGTATTAAAATATACCAATCTATTTCTTTTTAAAATCTAATTTAAAGAATTTATAACACTTCCTTTTGCATCAAAATTCAATATGTAAAGGACTGATGTTAGAATGTCCTCAACTGAAAATTACCTCTGTAACATATTTTTAACTCGAATTATAGAAATTCCCTGTTAATCACATGAAAATTTTATTTTTCAGAAGTAACATGGTAATGTGGATTATAAAAAGTTTTATTAACTGTTTTAAAAGTATCCAAAATCATTAATTTTGGATAAAACTACCATAACCAAGAAGAAAAGATATGAGATAAGTGATCAAAGTTAAATGATCGGAGTTTCGCTATTAAGTCTGCACTTTCCTTTGAGTCTCACTTCTGCAATGCTCAGTAATGCTCAGACGTAGTCACTTTGAGTTGTCTGAATAAATTTTAACAATAACCGTTTCAACTTCTTTAACTATATGTTCCTTACTGAAGACTTGGAAATCCAAAACTCTCTACATCTATTCACCAAATTAGAAAACCAAATATATTGTTTATCCACATGTATCGCACTAAAATATAGTAATATTTTGATATTTTTAGGGGTTTTGTTTTGTAAATCAGAAATATTTCTTATTTTCGTGACTAAATATTTAAAAACCTAGCATATAGCCCATTATACGACGAGATCAGAAAAAAATTGTCATTTTCCAGGCAGGTAAAAAAATGGTTTGTTTTTTGGCTGAGAATTGTCTTCAAACAAAATATAATCGATAATTAAATTTAAAATTATCACTTATGTACTTAATCTATTATTTAAGCCAAATATAAAAGAAAATTATTTATGTGATATCTAAGTTCAGTGAAAATAATGTGGATGATGTTTAAAGAATGTAAAGTAAGAAATGATTAAATGAGGTGGTTAAATGAGATGGCTGAGAATTACCCTACAACAAAAAATTATTGATAATTAAAATTAAAACTATCAGTTATGGACCTAATCTGCTATTTAAGTTGAATATAAAAGAAAAATTTACGTAACTTCTGAGTTCAGTGAAAATAATGTAGACGATATTTAAATAATTTTAAGTGAGAAATGATTAAATGACATGGTTAGAGGAATGATGTCATAATGCTAGGGAAATAATGTTATTATTAGCTATTTATTATGTGATAAGTTTATAAATTTAATCGCTTGATCTTAACCGAGGAAAATAAGGCTCGAAATAATGGCATTAATCGCCCGAAAAAGGGGGGATTTCGAACGTTTAAAGACGACAAGAATTTTTCGCTCTGATATGAAGCATATATATACAAATTTATTTTAGAATCGAATCGATAGTTTAGGAGAAGGTAAACTTTACTCGCTTTGAATTTTGATAACTCTAACTGGTCAAGAATCCAATATGGCTGCATCCATCCATTCCAGGTCTAACCTCTTCATAAATTCGAAAACAGTCGGACAGATAACTTAGATTATTATTATATAGGGGATGCATACATTTTATTATTAATTTATACCTTTACGAATAAGGGTATCTTAACAATATGAGGCATTTTTCATTTTTCAACAATTTTCTGTAGATCAAAAGTTTGAAAAATCAGCTGTTTTGTAGAGCGTTTTGATGAAAATGAACAATAAAGTTGTTTGTTTTCTTAAATTTTGACATAGAATCATCAAGTACTGTACACAGATAAAACAAAGCATGAAAAAAATATTGATAAAAGCTTAATATTTTTAAATAATTAAATATTCACTATAAACTTTTGAATATCTTTATAATCATTGATATAAGATATCCTACCAAAAGCAAAAATGTATTTTTTGAAGCACCCGCTGAAACGAATGTAATATATTCCTTTAGATACAAAAATTCAGTAGCTCTGATTACGAATCTCGGAATAATATGCATTCACCGTCATTAAATATTCAGCTGAATTCTCTTTCAAGTGTCATGGTCCTTTGCGTAAAACATGCAGAAAAATTTCCACACAAAATTTTCGTTAGTCACTTTAAAGCTACGAGATGTAATTTTTGTTTCTATACATGTGATTCATAAAAAATGACTCTAGTCGCATTCCGCCTATTGAGATTTCTCTTTTCTCTGTCTGACGGCTTTCAGTCACGCACTGTTAAAAATGAATAATGGATCTGAATTTGGCGCTGGGAAAAAACTGAGCTACAGCACGTCATATCCTTTGATTTAAATTGGTGCAGCCGTAAAGCCACTGCTTTCATATTGTATACCACGGATTATTTGATTCTATTCATATATTCTCAGAAAAATAAAAGTTTATGAATATATAGACATTTATACTTTACGAACCTTGTAATAAATAAATGCTATTAAGACAAAATATTTTGTAAAATTGGGGTTTTGCTGCTAGTGTTACCTTTCTTACGAAAATGAGCAGAAAATGTATTCCTTAAGTAATTTATGATTTGCAAACTTATAACGATTTTTCTTTTACGACTGGCAAATCAATATCATATTTCAATTACGTATTTAAAAGCACATAAATATTTCTATTAAAAATATAAAGTTTATTTATATAAAATTATTTATTTAAATAAAATAGAAAATAATAGCATAACTTTCCGCAAACATTTCGATTTTCTAAATAAATATTTTTTTTAATTACGGAGAATTGAAATTAGAGTTGATTCTTTTAGATTTTGGCAAATTTAGAAATTATATATTTTTAAACTAGTTTTAGATTATAAGAAAGGCACATCAGTACGAATTTAATGCACAGAAATTTCAGGTAACAGTTTCTAAAGCACTAACTTTACAAATAAATTAAAGTATATATGTAATAACAAGTACATGGAATGTTGACGGAAAATAAATTTACTGCAATAAAGTTATGGCTTTTGGTAAAAAGTATACTCTTGCAAATTTAAAACAGTTTTGCTTTTACGACTGGCAAACTAATATCATATTTCTCTAAAAATATTTAATGCACATAAATATTTCTATTAAAAATGTAAAGATTATTAATTACTGGAAATAAAATAGAAAATCATAGCATAACACTCCGTAAATATTTCGATTTTCTAAATAAATATTTTTTTAATTTCAGAGCATTGAAAATAAAGTTTATTATTTTAGGTTTGCCAAATTTGAGAACATAAGGATTTTTAAACTAGTTTTAGTTTAATTATAAAAATCTCACGTAGTAAGAATTTAGTGCACAGTAATTTAAGGTAACAACTTTTAAAGCACTAACCTTGTAAAGAAGTTAAGATATATATGTAATAAAAATTACATGGAATGTTTGCGGTAAATAAATTTACTGCAATACAGTCATGGCTTTTTGCAAAAAGTATACTCTGAATAGTGAAAGTATACTCTTTCAAATTTCAACAGTTTTGCTTTTACGACTGGCAAACTAATATCATATTTCTCATAAATATTTAAAAACACTTAAATATTTCTATTAAAAATATAAAGACTATTAATGACTGGAAATAATATAGAAAATCCTAGAAAAACATTCCGTAAGTATTTCGATTTTCTAAATAAATAAATTTTTAATTACAGAACATTGAAAATCAAGTTGATTCTTTAAAATTTTGAAAATTTTAGAACTTACAGATTTTTAAATTAGTTTTAATTTCATTATAAAAACTAATAATTTAGTGCACAGAAGTTTAAGGTAAGAGTTTCTAAAGAACTAACCTCTCAAAAAAAAATAAATATGTAATAACAAGTACATGGAATGTTGACGGAAAATAAATTTACTGCAATACAGTTATGGCTTTTGGCAAAAAGTATACTCGGAATAATGACAGTATACCCTTGCAAATTTAAAACAGTTTTGCTGCTACTGGCAAATTAATATCATTATTCTCTTAAACATTTACAGCACATAAGTATTTCTGATAAAAATATTAAAATTATTAATTGCTGGAAATAAAACAGAAAATCATAGCATAATATTCGGTAAACATTTTGTTTTTCTGAATAAATATATTTTAAATTACAGAGAATTGAAAAAATAGTTCATTCTTTTTGGTTTGTCAAATTTTAGAAATTATATATTTTTAAGCTAGTTTTAGATTATAAGAAACGCACATCAATACGAATTTATTGCACAGAAATTTTAGGTAACAGTTGCTAAAGCACTAACCTTGTAAAGAAGTTAAAATATATATGTGATAAGAAGTACATGAAATGTTGAACGGAAATAAATTTTTTGCAATACAGTTTTGGCTTTTGGCAAAAAGTATACTCTGAATAATAAAGTTATACTCTTGCAAATTTAAAACAGTTTTGATTTTACGACCGGGAAATCAATATCATATTTCTCTTAAATATTTAAAAGCGCATACATATTTCTGTTAAAAATATAAAGATTATTAATTGCTGGAAATAAAACAGAAAATCATAGCATACAATTCCGTAAACATTTTGATTTTCTAAATAAATATTTTTTTTAATTACAGAGCATTGAAAATAAAGTTCATTCTTTTAGGTTTGCCAAATTTCAGAAATTATATATTTCTAAACAAGTTTTAGATTATAAGAAACGCACATCAGTACAAATTTAGTGCACAGAAATTTAAGGTAACAGTTTTTAATGCACTAACCTTGCAAAGAAGTTAAAATATATATGTAATAAGAAGTACATTTAATGTTGAAGGGAAATAAATTTACTGCAATACAGTTATGGCTTTTGGCAAAAAGTATACTTTGAATAGTGAAAGTATACTTTTGCAAATTTAAAACAGTTTTGCTTTTACGACTGGCAAACTAATATTATATTTCTCTTAAATATTTCAAAGCACATAAATATTTCTGATAAAAATATAAAGATTATTAATTACTGAAAATAAAGTAGAAATTCATAGCATAACACTCCGTAAGCATTTCGATTTTCTAAATAAATACTTTTTTAATTACAGATCATTGAAAGTAAAGTTTATTCTTTTAAGTTTGTCAAATTTTAGAAATTATATATTTTTAAACTAGTTTTAGATTATAAGAAAAGATCATCAGTAAGAATATAGTGTACAGAAATTTAAGGTAACAGTTTCTAAAGCACTAATCTTGCAAAGAAATTAAAATATATATGCGATAAGAAGTACATGGAATGTTTAAGGAAAATAAATTTACTGCAATACAGTTTTGGCTTTTGGCAAAAAGTATACTCTGAATAATTAAGTTATACTCTTGCAAATTTAAAACAGTTTTGCTTTTACGACTGGCAAACTAATATCATATTTCTCATAAATATTTAAAAACACTTAAATATTTCTATTAAAAATATAAAGATTATTAATTATTGGAAATAAAACGGAATTTCAAAGCATAACATTCCGTAAACATTTCGATTTTCTAAATAAATATATTTTAATTACAGAGCATTGAAAATAAAGTTCATTCTTTTAGATTTGCCAAATTTTAGAAATTATATATTTTTAAACTAGTTTTAGATTATAACAAAAGCATGAATTTAGTGCACAGAAATTTAAGGTAACAGTTTCTAAAGAATTAACCTCACAAAAAAGGTAATATATGTATGTAATAACCGGTACATGGAATGTTGACTGAAAATTTACTGCAATAAATTAAGGCTTTTAGCAAAAAATATACTCTGAATAGTGAAAGTATACTCTTGCAAATTTAAAACAGTTTTGCTTTTACGACTGGCAAACTAATATCATATTTCTCTTAAATATTTTAAAGCACATGAATATTTCTGTTAAAAATATGAAGATTATTAATTAGTGGAATTAAAACTGAAGATCATAGTCTAATATCCCTTAAAATTTCCGATTTTCTAAATAAGTAATTCTGTAATTACAGAACATTGAAAATAAAGTTGATTCTTTTAGGTTTGCTAAATTTTAGAAATCATATATTTTTAAACTACTTTTAGATTATAAAAAACGCACATTATTACGAATTTAGTGCACAGAAATTTAAGGTAACAGTTTCTAATACACTAACCTTCCAAAGAAGTTAAAATATATATGTAATAAGACGTACATTTAATGTTGAAGAGAAACAAATTCACTGCAATACAGTTATGGCTTTTGGCAAAACGTATACTTTGAATAGTAAAAGTATAATCTTGGAAATTTAAAACAATCTGGCTTTTACGACTGGCAAACTAATATCATATTTCTCTTAACCATTTAATGCACATATATATTTCTGTTAAAAATAAAAATATTATTAATTACTGGAAATAAAATAGAAAATCATGGCATAACATTCCGTAAACATTTCAATTTTCTAAATAAATATTTTTTTTTATTACAGAGCATTGAAAATAAAGTTCATTCTTTTAGGTTTGCCAAATTTTAGAAATTAAATATTTTTAAACTAGTTTTAGATTATAAGAAATGCACATCAGTACTAATTTTATCCACAGAAATTTCAAGTAATAGTTTCTAAAGCACTAACCTTGCAAAGAAGTTAAAATATATATGTAATAACAAGTACATGGAATGTTGACGAAAAATAAATTTACTGCAATAAAGTTATGGCGTTTGGCAAAAAAATATACTCCTTAGTTATAAAAATTCTATGTAGGATTAAGTTTCTAAGAATAATGCACTTTTCTAAACATTGAATATCATTTACACATTCTCTGTCATGTTTAATTTTTTTTTGTAAAAATACAAAAAAAGAAATTCCTCACAAATTTTTTACTACTACTAAAAATTAAAATACTCGATATAATTTTTGTTTCCATAGATGCTATTCATGAAAAATGATTTCAATCACTTTTCGCCTATTGAGATTTCCCTTTTTTTTACCCCTGACAGCTTTCAGTCACGCACTGTTAAAAATGAATAATGGATCTGAAGTCATGGCAGGAAAAAAAAACCACAGCACGTCATATACTTTGATTTAAATATGTGAAGCCAAAAAGTTGTTACTTTGGTACTGGATACCTAGTTTTATCTAATTGTATTCATACATTCTCTGAAAAATAAAAGTATCTAAAAATATATATTTTTCTAATCTTTAATTAATCTTGAAACAAACATATCCTTTAAAAAAAGGGTAATTTATAAATAATACATTACCCTCGCTACAGATTCCAAAGAACTAACAATGCAAAGAAGATAAAATATGTATGTAATAACAAGTACATGGAATGCTGACTGAAAATAAAATTACGGCAATAAAGTTATGGCTTTTGGCAAAAAATTATACTCCTTTCTTATAAAAATTCTATGTAGGATTGCGTTTTCAAGAATAATTTACTTTTGTAAATATTGAATATTATTTACTCATTCTCTTTCATGTCTAATTTTTCTTTGCAGAGATACAAAAAAAATTCATCACAAATTTTTTACTACTACTAAAAATTAAAATACTCGATGTAATTTTTGTTTCCATAAATGTTGTTAAAGAAAAAGGATTTCAATCACTTTTCGCCTATTGAGATTTCTCTTTTTTACCTCTGACAGCTTTCAGTCACGCACTGTTAAAAATGAATAATGGATCTGAAGTCATGGCAGGAAAAAAAAGACTACAGCATGTCATATACTTTGATTTAAATATTTGAAGCCAAAAAGCGGTTCTTTTGGTACTTGATACCTAGGTTTACCTAATTGTATTCAGACATTCTCTGAAAAATAAAAGTATCTAAAAATATATATTTTTCTAATCTTTAATCAATCTTGAAACAAAAAGATCCTTTAAAAAAAGGGTAATTTATAAATACTATTTTACCCTAGCTACAGTTTTGAAAGAACTGATCATGCAAAGAATATAAAATATGTATGTAATAACAAGTACATAGAATATTAACGGAAAATAAATTTACTGCAATAAAGTTGTCGCTATTGACAACAAAATTATCCTCCTTAGTTATAAAAATTCTATGTAGGATTACGTTTCCAAGAATAAACCACTTTTCTAAATATTGAATATTATTTACTCATTCTCTTTCATGTCTAATTTTTCTTTACAAAAATAGAAAAAAAAATCCTAACAACTTTTTTACTACTATTAAAAATTAAACTACTCGATCTCATTTTTTGTTTATGAAGATGTTGTACAATAAAAATGATTTCAATCACTTTTCGCCTATTGAGATTTCTCTTTTTTACCTCTGACAGCATTCAGTCACGCACTGTTAAAAATGAATAATGGATCTGTAGTCATGGCAGGAAAAAAAAGACCACAGCACGTCATATACTTTGATTTAAATATTTGAAGCCAACACGAGGTTCCTTTGGTACTGGATACTTAGTTTTATCTAGATGTATTGATACATTCTCTGAAAAATAAAAGTATCTGAACATATATATTTTTGTAATCTCTAATCAATCTTTAAACAAACAGATCCTTATAAAAACTGTAATTTATAAATAATACATTACCCTCGCTACAGATTCCAAAGAACTAACAATGCAAAGAAGATAAAATATGTATGTAATAACAAGTACATGGAATGCTGACTGAAAATAAAATTACGGCAATAAAGTTATGGCTTTTGGCAAAAAATTATACTCCTTTCTTATAAAAATTCTATGTAGGATTGCGTTTTCAAGAATAATTTACTTTTGTAAATATTGAATATTATTTACTCATTCTCTTTCATGTCTAATTTTTCTTTGCAGAGATACAAAAAAAATTCCTAACAACTTTTTTACTACTACTAAAAATTAAACTACTCGATCTCATTTTTTGTTTATGTAGATGTTGTACAATAAAAATGATTTCAATCACTTTTCGCCTATTGAGATTTCTCTTTTTTACCTCTGACAGCATTCAGTCACGCACTGTTAAAAATGAATAATGGATCTGTAGTCATGGCAGGAAAAAAAAGACCACATCACGTCATATACTTTGATTTAAATATTTGAAGCCAAAAAGAGGTTCCTTTGGTACTGGATACTTAGTTTTATCTAGATGTATTGATACATTCTCTGAAAAATAAAAGTATCTAAACATATATATTTTTCTAATCTTTAATCAATCTTGAAACAAACAGATCCTCTAAAAAAAGGGTAATTTATAAATAATATTTTACCCTAGCTACAGTTTCCATAGAACTAACCATGCAAAGAATATAAAATATGTATGTAATAACAAGTACATGGGATATTAACGGAAAATAAATTTACTGAAACAAAGTTGTGGCATTTGACAAAAAAAGTATCCTCTTTAGTTATAAAAAATTCTACGTAGGATTACGTTTCCAAGAATAAACCACTTTTCTAAATATTGAATAATATTTACTCATTCTCTTTCATGTCTAATTTTTTTTACAAAAATAGAAAAAAAAATTCCTAACAACTTTTTTACTACTATTAAAAATTAAACTACTCGATCTCATTTTTTGTTTATGAAGATGTTGTACAATAAAAATGATTTCAATCACTTTTCGCCTATTGAGATTTCTCTTTTTTACCTCTGACAGCATTCAGTCACGCACTGTTAAAAATGAATAATGGATCTGTAGTCATGGCAGGAAAAAAAAGACCACATCACGTCATATACTTTGATTTAAATATTTGAAGCCAAAAAGAGGTTCTTTGGTACTGGATACTTAGTTTTATCTAGATGTATTGATACATTCTCTGAAAAATAAAAGTATCTAAACATATATATTTTTCTAATCTTTAATCAATCTTGAAACAAACAGATCCTCTAAAAAAAGGGTAATTTATAAAATAATTTTAATTAATATAATAAAATCAAAAAAAAGAAAATAAAAAATATATAAAATAAAATATGTAAAAAATAAAAAAAAAAGTAAAAAAAAAAAATTTAGAAAAAATAGTAAAAAAACTATTTAATAAAAAATAAAAAATATTGAAATATTATTATTTTTTTCTCTAAAAAAAAAAAAAAAAAAAAAAAAAATTTTTTTTACTACTAAAAAATTAAAATAAAAATTTTTTGTTTATAATTTTTATATAAAAAAGATTGATTAAATAAATAATTTTTAAATTTAAAATAATAAAAAAAAAAAAAAAAACAGAAAAAAAAGAAAAAATATTATTTAAAAAAAAAAAGATTTTATTTTTATCTAGATTATATTTTATAAATAAAGAAAAATGAAAATATATTTTTATCTATTTCTTTAATCAATCTTGAAAAAACAAAAAAAAGGGTAATTTATAAATAATATTTTACCCTAGCTACAGTTTCCATAGAACTAACCATGCAAAGAATATAAAATATGTATGTAATAACAAGTACATGGGATATTAACGGAAAATAAATTTACTGAAACAAAGTTGTGGCATTTGACAAAAAAAGTATCCTCTTTAGTTATAAAAATTCTACGTAGGATTACGTTTCCAAGAATAATCCAGTTTTCTAAACATTGAATATTATTTACTAATTCTCTTTCATGTCTAATTTTTCTTTGCAAAAATACAGAAATAGATTCCTCACAAATTTTTTACTACAGTAGAACCTCCTTTTAGCGAACCCAGGATAGAACGACCCTTTAGTTAGAACGATCATCTTAAAAAGTCTGAATTATTTTACCATAGGAATAATGTTAATTTTGAATCATTACAACGATCCCAAGAGTATTATTTTTCGTTAGAACGACCGACAATTTTAGTTCGCCGAACTCATGAGCAAGTGGGCTATTTCAAAAGTATTGTACTGAGGTGCAACTTCAAGAAACCTGTACTTCTCTCTTTGTGTTTTTCTTAAAGGAGGGGAGGGGGCATGACGAAAATGGGAGAACTAAATCTTCAATTATCTTTTGATGAGTTGGTTGCGGTAGACGAAACTTTACATTAATAAGGAGAAAATTTGAATGAGGACGATTTTATTGCC
>CM063505.1:93692508-93702508 GCA_032207245.1 Pardosa pseudoannulata | reverse complement strand
TATATGTTAAACGTTCAGCGACCTTTTCTCTAAATTTAATCAAAATTTTTTCCAATTTAAAAGTATATTTTGTTTGGTATTTATTAATCTGGTTAAAGCTAATCTTGCCATTGAATATGCATAATCATTGTCTCTAATTTCGCTTTGTTGATGAACTCTTCTAATATTATGATATTTATTTTATTGCGCTACTATTTCCATATCTATTTCTACTCTAGTTTTGTGTTAAATGTTTAAAATTGCCGGTAATGCATTTGATGTCTCAAAAATATAAATTATTCCTCCTTTTGTTGTAATCATTGAATTTAATAAAGGACTGTCTAAACCTCCGATTAGAAGGCAGACTGTTCTTTATTTAATTAAACTTTAATTTACGAATATATTATTCGGTTCCATTTGGTTTGGTTTGAGACTCACCGGTCTACTGTTTTACTACAAGAGGGACTATGAAAGCGGAAACTACTGCTTAAAGCAGATTTTAAAAGTCTACAAACAGTCATGCCATTTACACGATTCGAACACTCGAACAACAGCGTTTCTGTTATTTGGACATCATTTAGCGAATATATTATTAGAAAACACCACTATCTCACAAACTAGTTAATTGTTCTTTATTACATTCATCGGTAAGAATAGTTAATACATTTGTCAGATAGATAGTTAAGATATTAATTAAAAACATTACATTCATGAATTGTAGGAACCATCAAGATGATAACCATTTTTTATCAACAGCAATAATTAATCTATATGTAAATAAACAATAAAATAAAAAGGATTAATTAATACAACCTTATTTATTATGTGTATAATTGCTTAGAATTGAACGAAAATTTACTATTTATATATTCATAATTTTTTGTACACATTTTATAAAAGTAATTATTGTTGTCAATTTTCCTAAAATAATTTTGAAACGTTTCATTGTAAGCTAATTTTATTCTCTCTCGAGAAGAACTGCGTAAAATATTCAGATAATGAAGTTCATACTTTGTTTTAACTGAAAAAAGGATAATTATAAAACTCTTTTGTACTGTTAAGTATAATTTATCAATTATTCCTAATACATACATGAAATTCTACTTACTGATGTATGTACATATATAATGATAATATTACATCACTAACAGCTTTATTATTGTTTACCTTTCTCTGAATTTAATCAAAAGTTTTTTCCAATTTAAAATTATATTTTTTTTGGTAATTATTGATTTAGTTAAAGTTAATCTTACCTTTTAAAATACATAATCATTGTCACTAATTTCGCTTTGTCCATGAACTCTTCTAATTTTATAATATTTATTTTACTACGGTACTATTTCTATATCTATTTCTGCGTTAGTTTTGTGTTAAATGTTTAAGACTGCCGATAATGCTTTTACTGTCTTAATAATATAAATTATTCCTCCTTTTGTTGCATTTATTGCATTTAATTCTTCAAGGATTGTCTAACCTTAGATTAGAAGAGATAATTTTCTTTATTTAATTTAACTTTAATTTAAGAATATATCATTCGGTTATATTTGGTTTGGTTTGAGACGCTCCTGTGTACTGTTTTACTACAAGAGAGACTATGAAATCAGGACCTACTTACTTTTAAAAGCCGATTTCTAACGACTGTGAAATCCATGCCATTTCCGGGATTCGAACACTCGAAACATGGTAGAGAGCAGAAGCGTTCTGTTATTTGGACATCATTTAGCGAATATATTATTAGAAAACACCACTATCTCACAAACTAGTTAATTGTTCTTTATTACTTTCATCAGTAAAAATAGTTAATACATTTGTCAGATAGATAGTTAAGATATTAATTAAAAACATTATATTAATAATTTGCAAGAATCACCAAGATGATAACCTTTTCTTATCAACTGCAATAATTACTTTATATTTAAATAAAAATACAATAAAATGATTAATTAATACAATCTTATTTATTGTGTATAAATGCTTAGAACTGAATGAAAATTTACTATTTATATAATTATAATTTTTTGTACACAGTTCATAAAAGTAATTATGGTTGTCTATTCTCCTAAAATAATTTTGAAAAGTTTCATTGTAAGCTAATTTTATTCTCTCTTGAGAAGCACTGCATAAAATATTCAATTAATGAAGAGGATAATCCAACATCCCACAAGAATAATTAGGAGGGTCTAACTCGCATATTTCAAATAAATATTCTAGGAAACATCCGTGTCCAAGAGCAAAATAAAATAAAATCTATTTTTTATCTTTTAGATCTAAATTAACTATTTGGGTACATGTTAAACATTCAGCGACTTTTCTCTCAATTTAATCAAATTTTTTTCCAATTTAAAAGTATATTTTGTTTGGTATTTATTAACATGGTTAAAGCTAATCTTGTTATTGAATATACATAATCATTGTCGATAATTTCGCTTTGTACAGGAATTCTTCTAATATTATAATATTTATTTTACTGCTCTACAATTTCTTATCTATTTATGTATTTATTTCTGAGTTAGTTTTGTGTTAAATGTTTAAGATTGTCGATCATGCATTTGCTGTCTCCAAAGTATAAATTATTTATCCTTTTGTTGTATTTATTGAATTTAATTCTTCAAGGTTTGTCTGAGCCTCAGATTAGAATACAGAATTTTATTTTTAATTCAACATTAATTTACGAATATATCATTCGGTTCCATTTCGTTTGTTTTTGGGACACTCCGGTCTACTGTTTTACGACAGGAGGGACTATGAAACTGGCACCTACTGCTTAAAGCCGATTTCAAACGACTACGTCCAGGACTGCCATTTGAGGCATTCGAAAACGTGAACCTTGGTAGCGAACAGCAGCCTTCTGTTATTTAGCCATCGTTCGGCGAATATATTATTATAAAACACCATTATGTCACAAACTGGTTAATCGTTCTTTATTACTTTCATCTGTAAAAATAGTTAATACATTTGTCAATTACATAATTAAGATATTAATTAAAAACTTTATATTCATAATTTGCAAGAAACACCAAGTTGATAACCTTTTCTTATCAACTGCAATAATTAATTTATATATAAATAAAAATAAAATGATTAATTAATACAATCTTATTTATTGTGTATAATTGCTTAAAATTGAATGAAAATTTACTATTTATATAATTATAATTCTTTTACACTGTTTATAAAAGTAATTATTGTTGTCGATTCTCCTAAAATAATTTTGAAAGGTTTCATTGTAAGCTAATTTTATTCTCTCTCGAGAAGAACTGCGTAAAATATTCAGATAATGAAGAGGATAATCCAACATCCCACAAGGACAATTAAGAGAGTCTAACACATATTTTAAATAAATATTCTAGGAAACTTCCGTGTCCAAGTGAAAAATAAAATAAAATCTATTTTTTATCTTTTAGATCTAAATTAACTATTTGGGTATATGCTAAACGTTCAGTGACCTTTTTCTGAATTTAATCAAAATTTCTTCCAAATTAAAAGTATATTTTGTTTGGTATTTATTAATCTGGTTAAAGCTAATCTTGCCTTTGAATATGAATAATCATTGTAGCTAATTTCGCTTTGTCCATAAACTCTTCTAATATTATGATATTTATTTTACTGCTCTACAATCTGTTATCTATTTATGTATTTATTTCTGAGTTAGTTTTGTGTTAAATGTTTAAGACTGTCGATCATGCATTTGCTGTCTCCAAAGTATAAATTATTCCTCCTTTTGTTGTATTTATTGCATTTAATTCTTCAAGGTTTGTCTGAGCCTCAGATTAGAATACAGAATTTTTTTTAATTCAACTTTAATTTACGAATATATCATTCGGTTCAATTTCGTTTGGTTTGAGACGCTCCTGTCTACTGTTTTGCTACAAGAGGGACTATAAAACTGGAATCTAGTGCTTAAAGCCGTTTTCAAACGACTACGAACAGTCATGCCATTTCCGGGATTCGAACACGCGAACCTTGGTAGCGAACAGCAGCCTTCTGTTATTTAGCCATCGTTCTGCGAATATATTGTTATAAAACACCATTATGTCACAAACTAGTTAATCGTTCTTTATTACTTTCATCGGTAAAAATAGTTAATACATTTGTCAAATACATAGCTAAGATATTAATTAAAAACATTATATTCATAATTTGCAAGAATTCCCAAGATGATAACCTTTTCTTATCAACTGCAATAATTACTTTATACTTAAATAAAAATACAATAAAATGATTAATTAATACAATCTTATTTACTGTTTATAACTGCTTAGAACTGAAGGAAAATTTACTATTTATATAATTATAATTTTTTACACTGTTTATAAAAGTAATTATTGTTGTCGATTCTCCTAAAATAATTTTGAAAGGTTTCATTGTAAGCTAATTTTATTCTCTCTTGAGAAGAACTGCATAAAATATTCAGGTAATGCAGAGGATAATCCAACATCCCACAAGGACAATTAAGAGAGTCTAACTCGCATATTTTAAATAAATATTATAGGAAACTTCCGTGTCCAAATGGAAAAATAAAATAAAATCTATTTTTATCTCTTAGATCTAAATTAACTATTTGGGTATATGTTAAACGTTCAGCGACCTTTCTTTCAATTTAATCAAAAGTTTTTTTCAATTTAAAGATATATTTTGTTTGGTATTTAATTATTTGTTTAAAGCTAATCTTGCCATAGAATATGCATAATCATTGTCTCTAATTTATATTTGTCTCTGAACTCTTCTAATATAATGATATTTATTTTACTGTGCTACTATTTCCATATCTATTTCTGCATAAGTTAAATGTTTATGACTGGCTATCATACATTTCCTGTCTCAAAAATATAAATTGTTCCTCCTTTTGTTGTATTTATTGCTTTTAATTCTTCAAGGATTGTCTAAACCTCCAATTAGAAGACAGAATTTTCTTTATTGAATTCAACTTAAATTTACGAATATATCATTCGGTTCCATTTCGTTCGGTTTGAGACGCTCCTGTCTACTGTTTTACTACAAGAGGGACTATGAAAGCGGAACCTACTGCTTAAAGCCGATTTCAAACGACTACGAACAGGCATGCCATTTACAGGATTCGAACAAGCAAACCCAGATAGCGAACAGCAGCTTTCAGTTATTTAGCCATCGTTCGGCGAATATATTATTATAATACACCATTATATCACAAAATGGTTAATCGTTCTTTATTACTTTCATCTGTAAAAATAGTTAATACATTTGTCAAATAGATAGCTAAGATATTAATTAAAAACATTATATTCATAATTTGCAAGAATTCCCAAGATGATAACCTTTTCTTATCAACTGCAATAATTACTTTATACTTAAATAAAAATACAATAAAATGATTAATTAATACAATCTTATTTACTGTGTATAACTGCTTAGAAGTGAAGGAAAATTTACTATTTATATAATTATAATTTTTTGTATACTGTTTATAAAAGTAATTATGGTTGTCGATTCTCCTAAAATAATTTTGAAAGGTTTCATTGTAAGCTAATTTTATTCTCTCTTGAGGAACTCTACATAAAATATTCAGGTAATGAAGAGGATAATCCAACATCCCGCAAGGACAATTAAGTGAGTCTAACTAGCATATTTTAAATAAATATTCTAGGAAACTTCCGTGCCCAAGTGCAAAATAAAATAAAATCTATTTTTTATCTCTTAGATCTAAATTAACTATTTGGGTATATGTTAAACGTTCAGCGACCTTTCTCTCAATTTAATCAAAAGTTTTTGAAATTTAAAAGTACATTGTTTGGTAGATATTAATTTGGTTAAAGTTAATCTTGCCATTGAAAACGCATAATCATTGTCACTAATTTCGCTTTGTCCATGAACTCTTCTAATATAATGATATTTATTATACTACTCTACTATTTCCATATCTATTTCTGAGTTAGTTTTCTATTAAAAGTTTAAGACTGGCTATCATGTATTTTCTGTCTCTTAAATATAAATTATTCCTCCTTTTATTGTATTTATTGCATTTAATTCTTCAAGGATTTTGTAAATCTCCGATTAGTTTGGTTTGGTTTGGAGCGCTACGGTCTAATTTTTGCAACACGAGGGCTAATGAGACCAACCTCCGATTAAAATACAGAATTCTCTTTATTTAATTTACCTTTAATTTACAAATGTACCATTCGGTTCTATTTTGTTTGTTTTGAGACTCACCGGTATACTGTTTTACTACAAGAGGGACTATGAAACTGGAACCTACTGCTTAAAGCCAATTTCAAATGATTAAGAATAGGCATGTCATTTACAGGATTCGAACACGCGAACAGCAGCATTCTGTTATTTAGCCATCGTTCTGCTAATATATTGTTATAAAAGACCATTGTGTCACAAACTGGTTAATCGTTCTTTATTACTTTCATCCGTAAAAATAGTTAATATATTTGTCAAATAGATAGTTAAGATATCAATTAAAAACATTATATTCATTATTTGCAAGAATCACCAAGATTAAAACCTTTTCTTATCAACTGCAATAATTACTTTATATTTAAATAAAAATACAATAAAATGATTAATTAATACAATCTTATTTATTGTGTGTATAATTGCTTAGAACTGAATGAAAATTTACTATTTATATAATTATAATTTTATAAAAGTAATTATTGCTGTCGATTCTTCTAAAATAATTTTGAAAGGTTTCATTGTAAGCTAATTTCATTCTCTCTCGAGAAGCACTGCATAAAATATTCAGGTAATGAAGAGGTTAATCCAACATCCCACAAGGACAATTAAAAGAGTCTAACTCGCATATTTTAAATACATGTTGTAGGTTGCTGCCGTGTCCAAGCACAAAATAAAATAAAATTTATTTTTTTCTCCTTTAGATCTAAATTAATTTTCGGGTATATGTTAATCGTCTAGCGACCTTTCTCTGGTTTTAATCAAAAGTTTTTTATCTTAAAAGTATTTTTTTGTATTTGTTAATTCGATCAAATGAAAACTATTCTTTTCATTTGATGTGCATAATAATTTTTTCTAAATTCACTTTATCCATTAACCCAACTTATATTAAAACATTTGTTTGACTGTGATGCTATTGTTTTATCTCTTTGTATACCTAAGTGTGATTTTGATGTTAAAATTTTAAAACTGTCGATCATGGATTTACTGTCTCAAAAAATATAAACTTTTAATAATTTCGTTCTATTCATTGCCTTTATTTCTTCATGGATAGCTTTGGCCTTTGGAAGACAGACTTTTCTTTATTTGAATTAACTTTTCTTTAATTTGAGAATATATCATTAAAAAACATCACTATCCCACAAACTGGTTGGAACGATGGCCTATTGGTTAGAGGGCTGGCCTTCGGTACCGGAGTTCGTAGGTTTGAATCCCACTGTGGTATGAATGTTCGTAGCTGTTCCGAATCAGCTTTAAACTGTAGGTCTCCGTCTCATTAACCCTCTTTTTGCAAAAAGTAGACCGTAGCACTCCAAACCAAACCCACAAACCGGTTAATTGTTTATTTTACTGCAACAGTAAAAATATTTAGTGTGTCTGTCAAGTATGTATTTAAAATATTAATTAAAATTTATAAGTGCCTGAGTTATAAAGTATTTCTTAAATATCGTCACTGCAAACAGCTTTAAACAGTAATTTACAGTAGTCTACATTATGTTTATAAATTTTTATGTCTTCATAGTAAAAATGTGTTCATGATTTTTCATTTCATTCCTTTTTACCAGTTCAGTTATGTTATTGTTACATATATTGAGGTATTCATCAAGATAAAGAATGAAACTGTTTTCTTTGCATTGCGTATCCTAAGTATACTTTCTTTTCAATTGCATGAAGCTAATTGACTTCATTTATATTAAATTGGCAAAACCAGATTTCAAAAGCATGTACGGTCTGGGGTTTAATTACTGTTAGATAACATGTCTCACTTCCAACATCCTAGTAAAAATTGTCTACCTTTCTGGTGGCTAGATTGAACAATAAAACCTCCGCATTTAAATAAAGCAGGGGAGACAGGATACCTAGTGTAACCCAGTATCAATATAGATACCCCAAATTACATTTTAACTATTTTTCTGTCAACTTTAATTACCAGATAACGTCTTGATAAATCGCGACCAAATTGCACTGCAATGTTTTCTTCTTTAAGACTATTATATATTATTTAATCTTCAAGCGTATTCACATAATTCTCAATTGCTCTGTTATATGTTCCAAATAATGCAGTGTATTTGAAGACGTTACAATAATAAAATCATCTGAGAATGCAAAGATTTCAGTGTCTTAGGTATTTATTTTCATCAAAATTCAACCTACAGCAAATAACCAAATTAGGGAATCTAGAACACTAGCCCTCCAGGGAATTCTTTGTTACAAATTTTGCTTTCAAATCACACTACCTGATATTTCTTTTTATCCATTTGCCTCGCAGTTATTTAAGACATTAATTTAAAATTATACATACCTGAGATGATATTTATATATATTATTAATTTCAAGTAAATAAATTTATCTCGATAAATCAATACGACCCAAACAATATATATTTATTTATCTTCCTTCTGTTCTTATATCCTCTATATGTCTACCTAAAATGCTCGTTGCACTATAGCCCTAAAAAAATACTTATCGTATTATCCAGGTCTTATCGTATTATCCAGGTCTTCGAACCGGAACTGAATCGAAAACCGAAAATCGGAAAAAACCGTTATTTTGGTCGGAACGAAAACCGGAACTGAACCGAAAAAAATATCGGTTTATTTCGGTTCGATATATCTTTCAGTCATTTTGTTACTGTTACCAACTTATCAATATTTTCTAATTTAACGTCAACTTTATAATTACATATCCGCACTTGTATAAGATTGCAATGGTGGTTTTGGCAGCTCCAGCTACACAAGTTAGTGTTGAAAGAGCGTTTTCAGGTTTGAAATTTATTCTCCGAGACAACAGAAGTAATCTCAGTGAAACCACGTTAGAAGATATATTAATAATTAGAGGCAATTTTCATATGTTAAATAAATAATATATTTTTTACATAATTATTGCAAGGCCAAGTGCACGATGTGAGAGTCAAACGACGAATGTGGGTAATCATGAACCTAGTTGTCAAATGCGATTTTGATAATGGATAACAATGCCAATGCTCGCCGCTCTTATCGTACCTGCTGTTTGTATCAATTCACATAGTGTACCAATTAAAAAAAAGAATAAAAACTTCTAAATTTTGATAGAATTACATTTTTTTGTTTATGATAGAATTATATTTTTAGTACAAATAAGAATATACATAAAATGAAATTATTCATTTGGAACTGAAACGAAAACAGTTATTTTTGGCGGAGCGAAAACCGGAATTGAACCGAAAACCGTTATTTTTGGCGGAGCGAAAACAGGAACTGAACCGATATTAATTTTTAGTTGAACCGGAACGAAAAACGGACAAAAAAAAATTACGGTTTGTCAGGATTTTTACTATCTATACTATGTATTTTTAATACTTAAACATATAATTTAAAAAGCTTGATTTTGTGATAAAAATTTCTTTTAAAAAATTTCCAAAAATGGATAAAAAAATAGATCTGTTGTTTCTTTTTATTTTCTGTTTCTCTAGTCTCCGTTAATCCTGTTCTTACTCGGAAAAATATTTAATTGTAATCTTAATTGTATTTATTATAGATCGATTTCTAAAACTAAATGTCTTATCGTTTTGATCCTAATATCTTATGGGTTTTTACAATATTAAACCGTGTGAGAATAATTGTGAAAATTGAGGGAGAATATAGGAGAAATTGATAGTAAATTTCATAGAGAAACTTATTTAATTTTGTTCATTTAATTTTTATTAACATGTAAAAAATTTACTATACTAAATATAAAATATATATATCAATACTTAATTTTTAATAAATTATATATTTTATTCAGAATAATAACTATAAATAAAAACTATTATCATATTATTCTATCAATATAAACTAAATTTCTTATAATATTGTCAAAATATATGTATACATATAAGAAAATA
>CM063505.1:93650008-93682508 GCA_032207245.1 Pardosa pseudoannulata | reverse complement strand
CTGTGAAGCATATTGCAGATAAAAGCGTACTATTGTAAATCTTTCGAAAATGTATATTTGAAATGCAAACCTCATTCTCACATTTTACTACTGAATCTCTAGGAGATAAATATACACCTTAATTGAATCTTATAGTTTAAAATTTGCTTCTAAAATCACTTGAGTTTCGCATAATAAGTACAAATTTACTTTATCTGTTAATATACACAATATATATATATATATATATATATATATATATATATATATATATATATATATATATATATATATATATATATATATATATATATATATATATGTATATATATGTATATGTATATATATATGTATATATATATATATGTATATATATATATATATATATATATATATATATATATATATATATATATATATATATATATATATATATATATTCCTTTACCAAAAATATATATCTCTCGTGTGCCTAGGAAAAAACAGTGTCATATTAATAATTAGATTTATGGGGATTCTTGTTGATTTAAATAATATCAATAATCATTAAAAAGATCATAAATCTATCCTGATTATAAACATTGTTAATTTTAGAAAATTGTGAAAATAAAAGATAAATTCTAAAAAACAAATAAGCATATTACCAAAATTTATATTCCTTTAGTTTTATTTCTTTAAAACTGAAAGTAATAATGATCCAACAAAATGTACGGAAAGGTATTTCATAGATTCAATATTCTATTTGTCAAAATATATACTAAAATTCCTTTATATTATTCGAATATTATTCATTTTCAATTGTTAAATAAAATACCAATAAATGTCTAAAACCTAATTTATATACAAATTTAAAACCACCTCAACCGCTTTATAAAATATGTAATACATTTATGATGATATTTCCAAGTTCTACATTATTTCATACATCTGCATGAAATAAAAATTCTAAAGTAATCTAATCGAAAGATAGTTATATTCATTTCTTGGAAAGATATTCAGATAAAGTATATTTTATTTAACTCAATAAATGTTTCATGGATTTAAAATTTTTGTAAAGTCAGATATTATTTGTAATATATTTTATAATGTGTAAAAGTCAGTTATATTTAACAAAGAAGCTTTTTGTAAAAAAGTACATACTGCAATGTGCATTTTATCATAATGTCTTAGAATTCAAATTTCTATTTAAATCTTTAGAATATCTTTAAGTATCGATTCACTAAACTTTACCCTTCATTTTCCTTTTTGTTCTTCGTTATCATATACTTTTTTTTTCTTAAGGTACTATTCAGAAACACTGAGGAGTTTATTTATCATGTGTAAGGCTATAAATATGACAGTATGACACTTCGATATAGGTTAAAACATCATGAAAAAAGGATTTCAAAAAGGCTCCAAGAGGAAGCTGTTTGCTGTTGATATAGTCTACACTTTTATAGTCAAAATTTACTTGAACCACATGTAGTCAATTAATCAGTCAGCTTAAAACAAGTTCAAGAAAACGTCTGTGACTACTTTGAGTATTTTTCCACAAAACCAAACGACACAAAAGTCGTTATAACCGAAGAGAAACCACCAAAAGTTAACAAGAAGCCACTTTATTAAACCAGATACAATAATTTTTACTAGCGTATGACATTTAATAAATGTTAAAAAGAGTAAAAACGCACAAATATGCAACGGGAGAAGTAGAAGCAAAATATAGCAAATATAATTGTAACCTAAAGGCGAACACCAAAAATAAATATCTGTCTCTTCAAGCGAGGGATCACATTCGATCATTTGAATACACTTAGTGAGTAAAAGCATTCACATTTAATTAAGGTGTTTTGTTGAAAATAGTTTGACATCCAAATAGAGATTTTGGGACTTACTCTAGACGTTGCGAGTCGATTCGAACGTTAGTTGTGACGTCATTTTGACGTCAGCTTGATCGTTTGCAAGCAAAATGTCCACAAGCTGACGTGAAAGAAACGTCACAACGAACATTCGAACTGAACCTCAACTTCCAGAGTAAGGTCCTTTGTTTGGCTCTGTTACTTCTTTCTTTTCGTTGTAGAATTTTATATTCTAGTAGAGCATGGGTAACAGAACATTAACATTTAACATTTATACCTACTTCAATTTGTAGTAAAACTCTAGCTTTGTGGGGAAATCATTGGCATAGCAATCTGCAGGCTGTTGGCCTGGGTGAAAAGTTCACTTATTTTTCCGTCGAACAATGGGCAAAAGTGCAAGACATTTTCTTTGGTAGCGAAGTTCAAGGATTCGAATAAACACTATTGTCATGAATGCTCGTAGACTTTCGGTATCGGCTTTAAGCAGTAGGTATCGGTATCATTAGCCCTCGTATAACAAAAAGTTGACCGCAGCACTTTAAATGAACATAGCAAATAAATAAGGAAAATTTCCCAATGGTTCCTTTTCGCTTTATTTTTTATCTCCTTTAAATTGACATTCGTCTCCCTCTTTAAAAATATTTTTCCTGTTTTTCATACGTTGATTTAGCATTTGTTTCAGCATGATGTAATCATATTTAACTTTGGTTAGGGTGTATTTTACTGTTTTCAGAAATTTAGTACAGTGTATGAAAAGTGTACCAATAGGTCAAAATGTTTGTTAAGTGGAAAATGTTTTGAAGTGGTTTTACCTTCATAAATCAAACGCAGACGTAGCAATTTGATAATTAAAATCTTGATAACAGATGTGAAGGTCCTCTATGAATTAGTGTTTTAAAATCCCAAAACGTTATGGATTAGTAGTTCTTTGGTCTAGTAACTAATAAAACAGAAAACAAACTGTTGGTACCAGAATACTAGACAGAACTAATTGTTGTTGATACTGATGTATTTGTTGATGTCACCCATGAGATCATCG
Source organism: Pardosa pseudoannulata (assembly GCA_032207245.1). Classification (NCBI taxonomy): domain Eukaryota; kingdom Metazoa; phylum Arthropoda; class Arachnida; order Araneae; family Lycosidae; genus Pardosa; species Pardosa pseudoannulata. The sequence goes on along the minus strand of CM063505.1, from coordinate 93,679,652 downwards.
CTAGTAGTACTGCTGAGGAAATAATCAACAACTAGATTTAAACATTCAACGGTATTGAAAATCTTACAGCAAGTTCTACATTTTAACCCATACAAATTTAGATGTACAGGCATTAAAATTCAAAGATTTTGATAAATGAGTTACAATTTCTCTTACTGCTATGGATGTTGACAATAATTAGCCATTTAAAATTTTGTATGAAGATAAGGCCTATATATACCTAAATAGAATACGTAATTTTCTCAATGCTTCAATGTGTTCATCCAAAACTTGAGTGTTTAAAGTGAATTCAGTAAAACATACTGTCCAACAGAAAATTATCGTCATATATTTTGATCAGTTTTGTCATTTCAGAAATTTCCTGTATGGCTTTTGCTGGGTCGGAAGTAATAAGTAACTTGTCATTTCAGAAAAGGATGTTGATGGCACCACCAACGTGGATTCGTTTATTAGTACAGTAACTCTTACGCCATCACTTTACAGCAGGGTGGGTTATAATTCATTTTCTCTTGCATGCCCGTCTGGATTCTTGGTATTAATCGTGTATTGCAGAATTCCTGAGTTTTTATTTGAAGTACAAAATTCTGTATTGGTATGGCTTGGTATGGTATGATTTAGTGTGTTATGGTCTACTGTTTTGCAACACTAGGGCTAATGAGACCGAGACCTACATTTTAAAGATTCTGAAGGGCCATGAACATTCCTGCCATAGTGGGTTCGAAACTACGAACTCCGGTACCTACGATCAGTGCCCTAACATTTTGGCTATCATTTAGACTGAGTTAGTGGGATTCCGGCTTTGATGGTACTTGAATACAAAAATGATCTTTCCTGGTAGCAGGATAGTCGTCTGTCAAGAAAGATGTGTAGAGCATGCACATTGAAAAGTATCTATATTCTGGCAAAAAGGTACTTTTGATAAATAATGCTATGGAGACTGTATTTTCATTTAAGCTCAACTTTAGGGCAATTTATTCGTTGTGTTAAAATGTAGAGGTTGTGAAATGTCTTCTGTGTTACCCATTTGTTTAAATCTTCGCTGTTTAAAATACTACAGTGCCCTATTTTACTGTTGGTGTCCTTTGAAATTGAATACAAGAATGTTTTGTTCCATACATTCATTCTCGCACAAAATTCATTTGCATTTCATCTGAAATATCAAGCACTTCTTACCCTTAAATATTTTCAGTTAAAAATAAAATACTCCGTGTACATTATCTTATTTAAAACAAAGTTTACAAATTCAGGATAAGGTTCTTTAACTTGCATTATAGCTAGATAAATTTCAGAAGTTCTTTTTATTGTTTTAATGAAAGTACTACAGAAAAATAATCAAACAAAACTTAAAATATTATTACATCTAAAACTGCACTGATTTCCTTAAATTCAATAAATGTAAATACATATATGAGTGTTATCATAAAATTCTTATTGGCCTGAGGTTGTCTCTATCTATTAATAACGTTATAAACAAACGTAATATATACAACAGAAATATAAGTTGTTTCTAAAATATTCAAAGTCTTCATGATGCTGCAATAAGAAGAAACTTTGCTTTAAGAAGGAACTTTACTAAAAGATATTCTCAAACTAAAATCCAAAATCTTTCAGTATATCCCTTCTCGTTGTGAAAGGCATTGCGTAAAGCAACAAATAAAAGAACGCTTTCTTTCATTTATAAAAGAATAAAGAATAAAATCACGCTCTCTTCATATATTGTATCCTAAGCTCCTGTCGAAAATGTCAGACGATATTATGTTCAAAGAGATTTAAAATCGTGTTAGTTATGAAAGATTCCGAAGATATATGTTTCTTCAAAAGTGGACTCTCTATTAAAACTAAGTGAAGAAATTTTGGAGTGTAGGCATAAAGTCTAACACAATTATTTTTAAAATGTATTCTGCACACCAATATTCTTTTTATTTTTCGAAAAGAAATTTCATTTTTGCATTATATCCAGTAATAGAAGAAAAACTTTATAAAATATCATACAACAAAAAATTATTAAACTATTTAAAAGAATTTATCATATCAAGGGATTTATGATTTTGATGTGGTGTAACAAAAATGGAAGAATGAAAAATGGAACGTGATAAAATGGCATTGAATTTAAGAAATATTTTATTTTTTAAATGTGATAAATTATTATGAACTATTTGGATAGTATTTTCCACATTTCCTTTTTAACATACGTATTAATATGTTCCGTTACATTGCTGATATTTTGACTCCAAAATTTGTTTTGAAATACTATATTGAACTTACTTTTTATACGGCATAATTGTAAACAGTTTATCATTGAATTTAAGAAAAATTGTATTGTTTCAATGTTATAAAACATTATGAACTATTTGGTTGATATTTTCCATATTTCTTTTTTAACATACATAATAATATGTTCCGTTACATTGGTGATATTTTAACTCCAAAATTGGTTTTGAAATACTATATTGAACTTACTAGATCTAAAAACCATCAGATAATTCAAAAACGATAATAAAAGAAAACAATGACGCGGCTTGTATAAATCAAACGGGGATGAAGCCAAGTTTATTTTTGTAATGATAGCAAAAGATTCAAGATTAATTGAGTTGACGATTAAACGGTTGCCTTGTGATAATTTAACTCTTACAGGTAATTGAAAATTAAATATTGTTTGTTAATTGAGTTATAAGGAGTTAATACACCTGCTTTCCTCTAACAATACTGATATAAATGAAGGCGCTTTATAATTCATAGAAATCTGAATAAAGAAGAATATTTAAAGCTTCTGTTCTTGAGGTTCGTCTAAAATTATGTTCTGATCTCGATAAGTTTTTGCAAAAATATTTTCTTGACATAATGATTATCTCTATCTAGTTTAAACTTTTCTGTTGCACGTAAATCAAATTAATTATTAGCTAAAACTACAGATTAGAATCTTTATCCTTTAAAGAGTTGATTAAAACGACGGTTAGCGAAACAACATGAGCACCGACGTTTGCCAACAATTTTTGACATTTTAAAATTCCTCTGTGTTTATTCTAGAAGGAGTTGGACTAAAAATACTGACTGAATGGTATGTCTGATCATTTTTTTTTTGTTGCAAAATTAATTTTATTTTTAAAAATAATAGTATTTTTTTTAACTTTTAAGAGATTTTAGAAATTTTTAGAATAAGAATTTATTGGTCCCTTTCGTAAGTTCCCCATATTAATCAAAATTAATAGAAAAAATTTCCCACCAAGTAAAGAAATATCATTTTTCTCTAGGGGGACATAGTAATTTTCTTGCACACAAGTCTTCAATATAATTGTTTATGCTTTTTTATACCTTTTTAATGAGTATTTTTGATGTCATTTAAAATTAAAATTTCTGCTCTGTTTAATTTTTTTTATTATATCATTAAAACAGGCCTAATTTGACAAAAACTATTCATTTTTATTATATGAAGTAGTATTTCATTTTGAAAATAAAAATATATAAACTGTGTAAAATTATAAATCCATATACCCGCTATAAATCATTCAAAATTTAAAATTCGAGTTTTGTCTCTGATATAAAAACAAAAGTTATTATTTTCTAAGAACCTCAAATATATTAATACGAACACTGTATTTTATTTTAAAATATTAAAAAAATATCAGATTTCTATTCAGAATTTTTTGTTTTAATTTTAAAATGTCAAATACCTTTAAAATTTTAGTTTTACAGAATAAAAAACATTTATCTGAATTTATCTCAATCATGAATTCAATTTCAAGATTTTTATAAAAATATATAGTTTATAATGTGAATGGTACAAAATATATTTCTTCTGATAGAATTTGGAATATGAATTTTGATTTTCTCAAATATTCTATTTTAAAAGACAAAACTAGAAAAAATTCTAAGTTAGAACATCATTAAAAAAACATGTGAAAAGCTTATCCTAATAAAACAGGCATTTTTATTTTCTAGTGAATCGAATAAATATTTTTAGTTTGGAAAGGTACTGTGTGCCATTAGAAGATAATTACTGTATAAAATTTAAGGCACTTCATTTGTTCTTGCATTAGAACATGGTGTTTTTTTAACTGTTATCAACCCTTAATTTGGCTAAGTCTGGCCGCTACATCGGACATGTATATTTATAACTACTATATAACATAATTGTCAGTGTTCGCCACAGCTGACATTAATTATCTCAAAAATGGAAAATGATATATTTTTTTTGTTTATTTTACAGAGATCCTAATGTCTATACAGACATGGGAAAATAACAGAAATTAAAAAATATTTGAAAAAACATCTTGTCAAATTAAGGGTTAAGGCACTTCATTTGTTCTTGTATTAGGACATGGTGTTTTTTTAACTGTTATTGACCTTTAATTCGGCTAAGTCTGGCCGGTACACCAGACATGTATATTTATAACTACTATATAACATAATTGTCAAGGTTTGCCAGAGCGGATATTAATTATCCCAAAAATGAAAAATGATATATTTTTTTTGTTTAATTTACAGAGATCCTAATGTCTATACAGACATGGGAAAATAACAGAAATTAAAAAATATTTGAAAAAAACATCTTGTCAAATTAAGGGTTAAGGCACTTCATTTGTTCTTGCATTAGAACATGGTGTTTTTTAACTGTTATCAACCCTTAATTTGGCTATGTCTGACTGCTACACCGGAGATGTATATTTATAACTACTATATAACATAATTGTAAGTGTTCGCCACATCGGACATTAATTATCTCAAAAATGGAATATGATATATTGTTTTGTTTAATTTACAGAGATCCTAGTGTCTATACATACATGGGAAAATAACAGAAATTAAAAAATATTTGAAAAATATCTTGTCAAATTAAGGGTAAAGGTACTTCATTTGTCCTTCCATTAGAACATGGTGTTTTTTAACTGTTATCAACCCTTAATTTGGCTAAGTCTGGTCGCTACACCGGACATTAATTATCCCAAAAATGAAAAATGCTATATTTTTTTGTTTAATTTACAGAGATCCTAGTGTCTATACATACAGGGAGAATAACAGAAATTAAAATATTTTTGAAAAAACATCTTGTCAAATTAAAGGGTTAAAGAAGTTTTTTAAACAATATTCTTTACAATATTTAAAAACTCTCATAAAGTATTCAAATTTATCAATTCATCGAACCGAAATATTGTTCATAGCTTCTGTATTTAAATATAATAATCACAATTAGTTTTGTGCATGCAAATTGCAATGTAAAATCATTTTCTCTTAATATCTAAATTTCGAACAACATTTTGACAATAACAAATCTTTTAAAATGCTATGTTTCTTTAATTACAATTCTGTAAATTATTTTTCTTTCTATACATTCATTTAAATAATCTTCTCTCTCGTTTATTTCTTAATTGAGGTTTCTATTAAGCAAATGTATCACTTAGAGTAATTTATGTAATAAAATAAATTTAAATAAATTTTATTTTCTATAACATTTAATACACCCAAGTTTCATGCATGTCTTCATATTATATTTAATTATCGGTAATTTTCGAAATATCATTTAGAGCAATATTAATTTATATTTTAAATATAATACTCATCATTTAAATGAACTTTGTTTTTTAACAATACGCTTCAAACCCAATTATTGAAGAAGATTTGAAGGCTACTTCAGTTTTACCTAATAGTATTGTTCTGAACAACGTAAAATTCTAACGTTATAAATTTACGTAATTTAGAATGTATTTTAACTATACTAATTTTTAAAATGGTTTTTCTTCCATTTTCATATTCTAAGATGATGATAATTTTTCTGTCCTCAAAGAGTGACTGTAAAATTATTTTTCTCAGATTAACCCCTCCCGGTATGATTTAATAATGAAAAACTGTGCATGAAATAACCATTTAATTTTTATTTAAAAAACTTGTTTCATTTTACAATTCTTACATATATTTAATTAAAATCCACTTTTTACATAGTGTTAAATAATATCAGAAACAGTAAAATTAAGAAAATATCAAAGCAAAACAGTAATAAGGTATACAGATAATAGTCTTCAAGCTAGTGGTACTTTTCAAAACAAAGTGCAAAGGAATTCTTAATTGTTTACACCACCAAGTGGTTTCACTTTTAATTTGATTCTTGTAATACACACGGCATTTCTTAGTAAGATTTCTTTTATTCTGACTCATTAATTTGGCAATGACTTGTACCAAGAAATTCTAAGTAAACAATATGCAATAGTGACTTGTGATTTTCACAAGTGATAAAAGTGTTGCCAAATTCAGTACACTAGAAATTTTAAACTAAATTAATTATCATATTTAACAGTAATTTTAAGCACAATGACGAGCTACACTCGTCATTGTGCGGTATGGAATGAAAAACTTATGACGAGCTAGACTCGTCATTTTACCGGAAGGGGTTAAGGGTTAAGGCACTTCATTTGTTCTTGCATTTGAACATGGTGTTTTTTAACTGTCATTAATATTATAGAGTCTCATATAAAGTATGTAATAAATCTAGAGTCCATATAAGACAATATAAGATATTTTTGAAGCCTTAGGAGATATTTCTAGTTTCTAGGAAAATAGTATCCTGAAATGCATTTTAATACATTGTTCTTTGTGAGGTAGAAGCAGAAAAAAATCAGGATCCAATATATCTCCCTAAACCTTAATGCCGGAATTTCCCAACTGCTGTGTTGTTTGCAAATAGAATGCGCAAGAAAGACGACGGAAGTTGTGTTTCCTTGTGACATATGAGGAAAAATCAATTCAGGTTGTCTTTATTCCGAACAGAATTTATCTTCCTTAACAGGAATCTATTTATAAACTTGTCTTATTACAATGGAGCTCTGGATGGAGATTCTTTATTGTACTCTGCTGTAATAAAAATTTAATATCCGCTCCTGTAATAAATGGGCATTCTATTAAATCTATAAGATATAAAAGTTTTCGTTCAGGCTTAATAGCATGTAGGAAATGAGTAAACATGGATTCCATGTTCTCTTACGAGAAACGGGATGACACGGAAATTTAAATTTATGACGTTAGAATGTCGATTTTGAAGAAAAGAAGTGGAAATTTGTGACTAAACTGACTTCAGCAAATATAAACAATAAAATGTCTTTTCCCAGAAATATGCTATTAAAAAGAATAATGAATTGCCTTTCTCTCTCACTCCCTCTCTCCCTCTCTCTCTCTCTCTCTCTCTCTCTCTCTCTCTATATATATATATATATATATATATATATATATATATATACATATATACACAGATATTTACATATACATATATATATATATATATATATATATATATATATATATATATATATATATATATATATATATATATATATATATATATATATATATACATATATATATGTATATATATATATACATATATATATATATATATATATATATATATATATATATATATATATAATATATATATATATATATATATATATATATATATATATATATATATATATTATATATATATATATATATATATATATATATATAGATACATATATATATATATATATATATATATATATATTATATATATATACATATATATATATATATATATATATATATATATATATATATATATATATATATATATAATATATATATATATATATATATATATACATATATATATATATATGCATATATATATATATATATATATATATATATATATAAACATATATATATATATATATATACATATATATATATAACATATATATAAATATTATATATATATACATATGTATATACATATATATACATATATATATATATATATATATACATATGTATACACATATTTATATATATATAAATATATATATTATATATATATATATATATATATATATATATATATTTATATATATATATATATATATATATATATATATATACTTCGATTAGGGCATAAATCATATCAAATATTTTGTTCTTTCTAGTGATCTTTGTAAATGGATCATAAACGTATATATGCCATGTGGAAGTTCTGCAGGCCTAGTGCGTGTACAGAACAACAGATGGCTCTGTGATAGCTGGTAGTAGTGAAGAGAGTGCTGTGAAATCAGTCAGTTGATGATTGTCGTGCAAGATGGAAGTAATCCGTGTTGAGCAGAGTGCTTGCATAAAAATAGCCGTTCTCCGAGGTAGAAACGCGATGGAATGTCACAGTGAATTAGTAGAAGCCTTTGATAGTAATGCCCTACCACATAGTAGCTGGATACATAGTAGCTGGTAGCCACATAGTAGCTAATTTGAAGGTCTTTAGGTCCGGGTTTGTCTTTATCAACTGTATGTTTACTTTATTGTCCTTCTTTAGCACAGTGAAGGCCATATTTCCTTGTATAGTAAATAAATTAGTGTGTTACAATATTTCAGTGCTATTCATTATATACACATGTAGTTAAAACCTTGTCCTTTCGTCTGTATATGTCACATTTTCCAACTGGACTGGTATCTTTAAGGAAAAAAATAGTTGCCATTACATTTGCCCCCACCCTCATATATGTGTGTGTGTATTGTAACATGGCAATTAGCTGTACTAGAGCCTTGGATAGAAATAGTTTTACACAAATACACCTCCTCCCTCAGTTATTATGTTGTTCTTAATTTTTTGCCCCATTAGTAACGTAACTCAGTATTTCCATCACTTTAACTCACTTCTTCACAATATATCTATGAGTATCGTATTTCGTTTAAATATTAACAGTAATATAATATCAATAGCAAGATAAAATTTGTTCTAAAAATTATTTTAATTACGTGTTCATAATTTTCCACAAATGTCCATTACAGATCTTAGTTTTGATCTGCTTTCTTTCCTGAAGTCATTTATAGAGTATATCCTAAATTTAATGAAATATTTGAATTAAAAATACAGTTTTTTTAAATTGTTATATTTTTAATAGTAAAGCACATATTTTAAGGTCATATAGGGAATAGCACATAGGGCAAAGGACCTCCAAAGCTGTGCTAATACATACACACTCTTTTGTCGAAAATTTCCATGATCATCTTCAATAAATATGGATGAATTTCATTGATGCGGCGTTAAATTTCCTCCTTTAAGATACGAGTGCTTTCGGGCTTCAAATAGACATTTAACTTTACATAACCACATAAAAAGTGATTCCAATGCTGTTAAAACATATTATCTAGTCCAGGGATGGGAAAACGTTTTCGGTTGCTGCCAAAAATAAAAAAAAATAAGTTTTATGGGACAAGATAAATTTTTCTAAAATTTTAAAAACAATATACATGTATTAAGATTTAAATACGTTAATGAGATGAATGAATTTGCGATTTCCTTTTTAAAAGTTCGTTATATTGAGGTTCGAAATGAGATGTACCGATTTTAAGGAACGAGGATAAAGGCTCATTTGTCGATTACGAGATTAATTCTCGTAATTTGTCAATTACGAGAAAAAATCTGAAATTATCATTTCTAAGGTTCATAGATGAAAACACTTGTTCACATATATAAGAAGCAAACATAGCATTGATCTTCTGGGCGTTCATTGATGAAGAGTTAAATTTCCCATTTTAAGATACGCGTTCTTGAGTTCTTCAAATAGACTTTTAACTTTACATAACAACATAAAAAGAGATTCCAATGCTGTTAAAACACATTATCTAGTCCAGGGATGGGAAAACTTTTTCGATTGCGGGCCCAAAATAAAAAAAAATAAGTTTTATGGGCGAAGATAAATTTTTCGTAAATTTTAAAAACAATATACATGTATTAAAATTTAAATATCTTAATGAGATAAATAAAATTGCAATTTCATATTTAAAAGTTCCTTATATTGCGGTTCGAAGTGAGATGTACCTATTTTAAGGAAAGGGGATAGAGGCTCATTTGTCAGTTTACTTCTGAAATTATCATTTCTAAGGTTCATAGATGAAAACCCTTGTTCACATATATAAGAAGCAAACGTAACGTTGATCTTCTGAGCGGGCGATAATACATTTGGGATAAAATATTTAAACAAATGAGAAAAGGAGATGGATATTTAATGTATAAATATGTATGTCATTTAATTTGCCTCGTACCGGCAACTTAAAATTCCATCCGAGTTCCGGATAAATACTTCCAGATTCTTCCTGGTCTAGGGGCCTAATTTGTCTCATCGAAACGAGAGAGTACACTGCCAGAAAATGTTTCAAAAAATGAGAAAAAGAGATGAATATATAATGTATAAATATGTATGTCATTTAATTTGCCTCGTACCGGCAACTTAAAATTCCATCCGAGTTCTGGACAAATACTTCCAGATTCTTCCTGATCTAGGGGCCTAATTTGCATCATCGAAACGAGAGAGTACACTGCCAGAAAATGCCTTAAAAATGTAGCAAAAAGAGATGTTTAATGTATAATTATGTATTTCTTTTAATTTGCCTCTTACCGGCAACTTAAAATTCCATCCGAGTTCCGGATAAATACTTCTGATTCTTCCTGTCTAGGGGTTTGTCTCATCGAAACGAGAGAGTACACTGCCAGAAAATGTTACAAAAAATGAGTGGTAATATATATGTATAAATATGTAGTTAATTGCCTCGTAGCAACTTAAAATTCCATGAGTTCATAAATACTTCCATATTCTTCCATCTACAATTGGATCATCGAAACGAGAGATCACTCCAGAAATGTTTCGAGAAAAAGAGATGAATATTGTATAAAAAGTAGTCATTTAAGTATAACTTAAAATAATTCTAAATACTTAAAATCTACTTTGCAAACATCGAAACGAGAGAGTAAGTACACTGCTCGGAAATGTCTCATGAAGCAGTTGAATTGTTTCACGGACTGTATGGCTATTGTTCTATCGTGTACTGCTCAACTTTTACTGATACTAAACTATCGGCTGTTAAAAGAGATTTTTATTAGAGTTGTCAACACTTTACTACACAAATGGTGGTAAATTGATATCCTGAGTTAATTTTAGGACACACTTTAGAAGTAATCCATAGAACCCGAGGATAGAGACTCTCATTGTGATTACACAATAGCGATCCTCGAAAGACCGAGAAACTCCGGGATAACTGTTAATGTATTGAAAGTTAGGAAATCAACTAAATAAACAAGTTAAACTAAATCTGCAAACATCGAAACGAGAGAGTATATTGCTAGGAAATGTCTCATGAAACAGTTCAATTGTTTAACGGGCTGTATGGCTGTTGTTCTATAATGTACTGCTCCACTTTTACTGACACTAAACTATCAGCTGTATAAAGGGTCCTTAAATAGAGTTGAAAACACTTTACTATACAAATGGTGGCTAATTCATATCTTGCGTTAACTTTAGGGCACACTTTAGAGGTAATCCACAGAACCCGAAGAGAGAAACTCTCATTATGATTACACAATAGTGTTCTTCAAAAGACCGAGAAACTCCGGGATAATAGTGTAGTGTTGAATATAAGTTATAGCGTTGAATGTTAAAAACTAAACTAAATAAGCAAGTTAAACTAAATCTTCAAAATAATATAAATATTTCTGAAATCCAAGAAGACACCTTCTTAACCCTTAATTTGACAAGATGTTTTTTCAAATATTTTTTAATTTCTGTTATTTTTCCATGTCTGTATAGACATTAGGATCTTCAAAAAAAACAAAAAATATAGTTTAATTTTTTAGATAATTAAATCCTCTGTAGAACACTGACAATATTTATATAGTAGTTATAATCATGTAGCGTCAATAGACAAATTCTCCAAAATCTCTCCTTATGACTCTTAATCCAAGGTCTTGAGGATATATAATCATAGGCAAAACCCTATATGTCTCTCCTTTCCATCCCTTTTGTGTATGAGTGTTTATATATCTATGTAATAAACTATGTAGTAATTATGTATGAAGTATGTGAATGCTAAAATGATTATTTGTGTATGATAGAGAAATATACATTCCATAAAAGTAAATGAGGATAAATATTTGTTATATGTATTATCTTCTTAGAATTAAGAAAAAAATATATAAACATGCGGTATAGTTTAATTTTAGAAGTAATACGTTAATAAGATTTTTTTTAATAAAGATTAGTCTAGTAATAACTTATCTACGTACCAGATGGTAATAAAAAAAGGGAATTTTTACGAGAAAAGCAGTTTTATGAGCAACATTCTTTACAATATTTAAAAACTCTCATAAAATAAGGTAATTTATCGATTCATCGGACCAAAATATTGTTCATCGCTTTAAGATTAAAATATATTCTTCATAAATTTAAGCGTCATCATCATAAAATTTCTATTTTTTTATATATGATGAAATATACCTAAAGTTTTTAGAAATCTAATGTTTATCATGGAAGCAATAATAATAAATAGTAATAATAATAATAATAATAGTGAGTTATTTCATAAAACCTGTGAATTTCATTGTCTTTCTTTCTTATAACTTAAAATATTTTAATTATATTTCACGAATATTAATTAATCTAGATTTTTTTGTAGCATAGCATGTTAAGAATCAGAAGAGAAACGATTTTTGAGGAGATATACATTTTATTGTCTTTATAACTGTAATAACATTAGGAAATATTTGTAATTAAGAGTCCTTTATAGTCATCGGTAAATACTTAGAGCATAGGGGAGACCGGGGAACCTTGGGACACTTTTCAGTTAAACATTTTTATGAATATTTTTTAAAGCTAATTGAAAAAAATAAGTATGCATGCATATATTGTCCTCATATCTGCTTCTTATAAACATTAAACCTACTTAATATCTCATTTAGTTAAAGAGTAATAAAAGAAATAAAATACCTTTCCAATGTCCCAACCTGCCCCACTGTATGGGATAGGTTGGGACACTAAAAAACAAATACAAAATACTGTTCAAATTATTTTTATTAACTGCTATAAAAGAAAAATAACTGAAAATTGTCCAAGTTAATACATTTTTTAACGAATCTTATATTTGCAGCTGATTTAAGCATATTAGCAATTACAGCAGAATACTTTCTGTTTGTTTTTCTTGTTCTCACCATTTTTTTCTGAAAAAAAAAAGATTAATAAATTAATATTTTGACATGTTAAATCGATTAAAAATCAGGCACCAAAATATTAATTATTTTGCTTGAATTGATATTTGTTTACACTTTTTAAAATGTCCCAAAGTGCCCCATATATGTGTGTCCTAACCTGCCCCATTTTACATAGTATCTTTTGGTAACTACCATACAGTTAGGCTTAACAATACAATTTATTTATTAGCACAGAAATAATAATAAAGGAATTTTCTTTCATAACAATACACTTTTTTTTAAATATTTTAATTTTTTTTTCAAAAAAATTACTTTTTAAAATGCACATTGGTGTAATTTTGGGTTATTCAAAACAAAGAAAATGAAATTGTTCCTTATCTATAAACACTATCTTCATCAAAATTCTTTGTGAAGTGAAGAGAAATGTCATCTATCAATACACATGAGCAATAATTCCTGGCTGCAAATTAAAGCCTGAAAATAAAGGTGTCCCAAGGTAGGCTATGTCCCAAGGTGCCCCACTCTCCCCTATTCCATAATCATTTTCAAGCTAATAACTTTATAGTTTGAAATTAAAATATGTATCAATGTTTAAGGAAATTTTTTAACGGATGAAAAAAGGAATGACTCACTCTTTCATGATTAGATAGAAAAAGAAATTAGTTTGTTTACCTGCAATATAGATATTATCTTAATAATACATATACATTGTTTTACTGTTGTTACTGATATTACTTATATGATATGACTAAAAGTCTTTCTATAATTATGTAGATAATTAAGACAACTTTAACTACAATTAAGATTTTTTGTCATATATTGCTACCATGTTTATAAAGTATAATTCTTTGATTAAGTTTTAACATTTAATCATGATAATAAAAAGCAATAACAGGTAAAAGTATATAAACAATCTTTAAGTTGTATGTATAGTTACAGAAGTCAATTGGTGAAAAACGAATTTCACTCAATATTAGTTATAAATTTGCATTCATGAGGATACATAACAATTACATCTTGTTGAACTTACTAAAAATGCTTTCTCTTCGGAGTTGTACTTACGAATAAATATAAAATCAAAATTACATGTTGCGATGCATAAATGAGACAACATTGCATATAAGATGAAACACTCTGTGTGATTAACTGTATACTCATAAGTAGATACTTTTGTGTGATATACGGGATTTTATTCAAAGAATATTCTATCAAAATAAAGGAAAACTATGTAGAATCCCAATAAAAATTTTTGTATTACTCTTTTTAAAATTAAATATTTAAAATTCATCTTCAATGTAATATTTGGCTCACTTTTCTGTCTCTAAAACATTTACATCATCTAAGCAAGTGAAAATCTTATAAATATTCAATGTTGTGCATAAGCATTTTGGAATTTATAGTAAATGATTAATTAAATAGTATTTAATGGAGTACCAGATTTAGCATTTCACTATTATAATTGAGAACATTATCCTAAGTATAGTAATTTCAAATACAAATTGATAATCATATAGGCTATTTCGGATATGTTTTGAACTAATTTTAGTTGAGCTGTGAACTAACGTACTGTTCTATGAACTGTTTAAATGACAAAATTTTATTTGGAAATTCGTTTAAAGTTAAAAAATTGATAAATTGTACTTTAAAAATATTATAGTGATTTAAATTATAGTGATATTTTAAATTATAGTGAAAGATTAATTGATATTTTATTAAAAAATTATTATCTTTATCATCTAAAATTGTTATCTATTATCATTTTCTAAACTCCTTATTTAAAATTACTATCTTTATATTTTAAAATTCCGAGTTTTGCCATATTTTCAAATATTTACAACCTTTAAGATTAATGTAATTAAAAGAATACATCATATAATCAGAAGTTTTATATACTTTGTTTATTCTAATTAAAATTTGCCAAACAACGTTAGTTAAGTCAAAAATTAATTAATGAAAGTAAATATAAGTAATTATTTTTTAAAGGATTTTTTTTATCTGAGACTTGGGTATTTTAACAAGTTGATGATTAAATGCACATATCACAAGCTATGCATTTTTAAATTTTGGTATGTTACCCAGAAAAGAATAAATCTTATAAATATTCAATATTTTACTTAAGCATTTTGGTATATGAAGTAACTAATTAATTATTGATTAATAAAGTAACAGTTTTATAATTTTAGTATTATATTGCATGGCTTTGTAAATGTTCTCCAAATTCTAGATTTCAAATCTGAGCTTATGATCAATCTTGATTACGTATTTTTTCACTTGATGAAGGTAGAACATCATAGGAGTCTAGAGTTATCCGATTGAGTGTATAACTTAAGTATTATAAATTAAAATTCTGAAATCGATTTGTTTTTGAAATAATACCATCAAAAGACAATAATACCTCCAATCAAACATATTTGCCGTAATTTTTAAAGGTCATTAAAAAATTCAAGAATTCAATTTTAGCTATATCGTTAAATACAGCATGCAATGCAAGTTGTATTAAACTGTGATTCAAATCGATAACCCTGCACGTGAAGTGTCAATTTAAAAAGATAATCTAAAATCTCAAAATGCAAGATCAGGGGTTTAATGAGAATATTATAAAACAGTTTTTTCGTTGAGCAGAAACATTATCATTCTAAAATAGCCAGTTTTATTTCGTATAACCTGGAACAAATGAGGTAGGATGTCTACTTAGTGTTCGATAATCACAGAATAAATTCCAGATGAATATTGATCTAGATTTCGAAGGATATATAGCATAATATTCCATCAGAGTGCTCTCGTGAAATATCTGAAAGAATAAAGAATGTGGTAATTTCCATGTTTCTGATACTTTCTTAGGTACTAGGGTTTTGTATAAAACACAATTTGTCGCCTTCAACATCAATTATGCCAAAATTGGGGATACCTTCCACAACCAAAATTAATTCTTCCCATTTTTAGGTGGACTAATTTTTGGTCTTCGGATAACATGCAGGTAATGATGTGTTAATATAACATACAATTTATTTTAACCGCTTTATACTAGGCGCACAAGTCTACAAAGAGCGACACCTTAGCGGGTTACTAACTAGGCAGTTAGAGTCAAACCACCTTTATTAGTGTTAAAGAACTTAATATCACACCGTTACCACAACGTTACCATAGTCGCTATACTGGAAATATCTTTTTAAGATATAAGCTTGGTCTTGGGAGATTTGAATTCTTCTAAGTATTACAGAAAGCAAAATAAAGATTAGAGTAAAATAAACCAATTTTGATTGGACATTTTAGCTTTTTTTCTATAACCATTTATCTGTATGGGATGTGTACAGTGTATTTGTATTAAATGCTGGTCATAAAGAGTTATCCGAAAATTGCGATATCGAAGCAACGTAATAACAGTGAAATAGAATTACAAATTAAAGAAATGGTAAGTGCATATTTATTATAAAACTATCAGAAAGTAACATTTATAATATATAGTATATTAAACATTGAAGTTTTTCTCTAAAACAGTTTAACCGGTTGCTGGCCAGATAGGTAGAGCGCTGTCTTTCTGAACGAGTCCATAAATTAAATGTAAAATTCTGGATAACTTACTTAAGTTTTCTTAAATATTTGCCAGCTATTTATTACACTAAGAACAGTTTAACGAAGAAATTAAACCTGTAGTCATGACATGTAAGATGTGTTTACAACATAACTTAAGACTTGTTCAATATCAAGCAATAAATCATAAGGTTTTCCATTTAAATAAAATATATGTGTGCTTCAATTATGAGAGTGCTGTTTGCTCCTTTTGAAAAAGACTAAAATATTTTTTATCTATATTCTTCCACATTAACATACATAAAAAATATTTTATTAGATAGGAATTTAATTAAAATTTATGAAAAATATGAAAATATGACCGTTTAAGTTCAAAATATTATTTGTTGAAACTTTTTATCAGAATTTGTCTTATTTTTTCTCTAAATGTGATATTATTTCTGTTTAATTGGATAGGCACAATTTACCTTAAAATGTAGCCACTTATACCAATCAACTTAAAAAATTTATCATAAAAATAACTCTCTCAACCCGCGAGTAATGAAGTACAAAACACAGGAGCAAAAAATATTGAACTACATTAACCCTCCAAAGCTTCATGCATTTCCTTATATCCTTTCAATATTTACTGATTCTGTTGTGCATGTCATTTTAATTCATTTTAATTTTTATTTATATTTATTATCGGTATTTAAATATGTTTCAAATACAGACATTTTAAATAAAGTGTAAATTTAGGTGATAAGTATACTTTGTATGATCTTGGAAAATCATTACTTAAAAGATAAAATACATTTTCGATAAAATTATTGTCTTTATCAACCAATAAAAAAGACATCACATTTTTAAGATTTTTTAAAATTAAATATAACTTTGATGAAGAGGATAAAATACATAGTAAAATATAATTTTTTAAAAGTCGCAAGTGAAAATATTTTTTTAAGTTAATTAAAATTAACTCTTTCTCAAATATTGTCTGGTGCATTTTAACTGCAGCAGAAATCAAAGAAATCCGCATTATCAATTCTTTGATAATTTTTTTAAATAAATTATATTTTTTCGTTTTTTATTTTGAAAGAAATGTAATAAAACTTCAACTGCAGCTAATATTATTATTTTGAATTTTTAAATTTCTCAAAACATTTTTTAATTTTATATGAAAAATACATAATATTCATTTCATAGTATATCATTTTAATGACAAATTATAGTAATTTAGTACAAATTAAAAGTAGTTTGCATTATATTTCTTTTTAAAAAATTTGTGTTGTTATGAA
Organism: Pardosa pseudoannulata; assembly: GCA_032207245.1. Lineage (NCBI taxonomy): Eukaryota > Metazoa > Arthropoda > Arachnida > Araneae > Lycosidae > Pardosa > Pardosa pseudoannulata. The sequence goes on along the minus strand of CM063505.1, from coordinate 93,661,844 downwards.
AAATAAGTCTTTTTAGTTTTTTCATATAAGACATTTTTTAAAAAATCATAGAATTTTAATAAAATATTTTTTGACATTCATTTTATATCAGATAGAATTAATTTTTTTTAATATTTTCAATGTTTGGAATATTAAGGCAACTATAAAACAGCTGAAATTTTAATATTAATAATTATAATTAAGTTAATAAAGAAAGAATGTAACTGTATAGATACTACATTTTTTTGGAAAATGTATATTTTTCCACCTTATAATCAAATATTAAAAATAAGGTTCATAATATTATGCTATATCAAAACTTGGTGCAATTAAAAAGGTAGCAAAAAAAGGTAATAAATATCAGAATTCTAATTTTTAAAATGAACCTAAATAAAGTTGCAAACTTTAAAATTATTTTCTTTTAATATAACCTTAAATAATCTTTAAAAATATATTTTACGTATATCCTGTAATGCCACAGCATTTAATCAGAAATATTTTTTATAATATATCCCACTAATAAATCAACAGACATGTATTCTGGTTGAAATCATTGTAATTTTGCTTTTAAAATCTTTTTACTATACAATCCACTGATTAGTTGCTCTTTTTATTATGAGAGCACCATACAAGTAGATCAACATCGCCAGAAGAGGAGACAGAACACAAATTCAACCAAGCCTTACTCTGGAATGTAATTCAAACCCATAGGGTAGAAGAATAATCTTCCATTCAATACACTATCAGAGATGCTAATTAGAATATTTAATAGCTAAAATAAGTTAATCAAGAAAGAAAAACTGTTCTATATTCCTTGAAATTGTTTTCTAAATTTATATAATTTCAAGTTATAGAAGATTGTAGACAGAGTTTAAACGATCGCAAATAATTGTATTTAATAAAGAGTAAAATCTTAACAAATAGTAAAGGAAATGTCATATGAGGTGAATATTTGAATTCATTTAAAATAAATTGAAAGTAATTAATAAACTCCTATTCAATTAAAGAAGCAAAAATTGCATTTTATATCTTCATTAACGTATTAAGTTGCAATATCACAACATTCTTTGATATTTAGTAATATAATAAAATATATATTTTTACTAGATCAACAGATTCAATACCGAAGAAATAAGATTTTAAAGAATATCTCATTCATACATTAGCAGTTATTTCTAAAGGCAGAAGCCGTATGTCAAATCAATAACTAAAACATCCTATGAAATTTTGATACTTTAAAATTTAAACTATGTTACGTAACAAAAAAATTGTTTTATATTCAGTGAAAAATATTATTTCTAAATGCATATTTTTACAAGATATAGAACGTTGAATATAATGTTACATTAAATAATTACATTCTTTTATGTTCTTTTACGTATTTCTCACCAATATCACAGCATTTCTTTACGTTTAATAAAATGTTAAAGAATCTATATCATACTAAGATGTCAATAGTCATTTCTAAAGGCAGAGATCATTTTTGGACTTGAAAGCAAAAAGAAACCTCAAAAATTTTTATATTTTAAAATTTTAAGTAAATTAATAAAAATAATTGTTGCATATTCAGTAAAAAAAAATTCAACTTCATATTGTTTCAAGACAGAAAATATTGAAAATAAAATAACATTTATATTTTCAGTATTTTCTATATCCTAAAAACAAAAGACCTTAATAAATAGTACCCAATATCATAAGATAATTTTTCAATTCAACATACAAAAGGACATTTTGAAACTGTCTTTGACGTATTATGCTGCAATATCTTAGCATTTTTTTATATTAAAAAATATTTTACAAACTATCCTACTAATAGATCAACAACCATTTTTAAAGTCAGAAACAATTTGTAACCTCGAAAGCTAAGACATCTGACGTTTGTTAATTTAAAAATTTAACTAAGTTCACCAAAAAAAAACTGTTTAATAATTCAGTAAAAAATAAAGTATTCTACATACAAATTCTTTCAAGTTTGCAGAACATTTTCTGTAATTATAAAATAACAAAATCCTTAATAAATAGTAATTTTTATCCTTCAATATCTTAGCATTTCTTTATTTTTAAAAATATTTTAAAATACATCCTACTAATAGATAAAGAGCTACTTCTAAAGGCAGAAACATATGTAACCTCGATAGCTAAAAAGAATCTGAAATTTTGTTAATTAAAAAATTTAACTAAGTTAATCCAAAACAAACTGTTTAATATTTCAGTAAAAAATAAATTCCTCTAAATACAAATTCTTTCAATTTATAGAACATTTAACATAATGTTTACATTGTTAGCATTTTTTGCATTTAAAAATTAACAAAATACTTAACAAATAGTAAAAAATATCATAAGTAAGATTTTGCAATTTAACAAATTAAGAAGACATTTTCAAACTTTCTTTGACGTATTACACTGCAATATCTCGGAACTTCTTTATATTCAAATATATTTTTAAATAAATCCTACTAATAGATCAACAGTCATTTCTGAAGTCAGAAACAATTGGTAACATAGAAACCTAAAAAGACATTTGACGTTTTATTAATTTAAAAATTTAACTAAGTTAATCAAGAAATAAAAACTGTTTAATAATTCAGTAAAAAATAAAGTATTCTACATACAAATTCTTTCAAGTTATAGAACATTTAACATAATGTTTACATTGTCAGCATTTTTTGAAATTAAAAATTAACAAATAGTAAAAAATATCATAAGTTAAATTTTTCAATTCAACAAACAAAGAAGACATTTTCAAACTTTCTTTGGCGTATTACGCTGCAATATCTCGGCACTTCTTTATATTAAAAAATATTTTTAAATAAATCCTACAGTCATTTCTAAAGTCAGACACAATATGTAAACTCGATAGCTAAAAACACATCTGAAATTTTGTTAATTTAAAAAATAACTATGTTAATCAAGAAAAAAACTGTTTAAAAATTCAGTAAAAAATAAATTCTTCTGAATACAAATTATTTCAACTTATAGAACATTGAAAATAATGTTTACATTGTCAGCATTTTCTACAATTAAAAAATAACAAAATCCTTAAATAGTAAAAATAAAGTTAAAATATTTTAAAATTTATCTAAAATAAATTGAAAATAATAAAAATATTTCCTCATCAATTCCGCAAGCAAAAATGACTTTTATAATATTTCTTCAACTTATCACGCTGCAATATCACAGCATTTATTTTCATTCAATAATAAATTTAAAATATGTCCCACTAATAGATCAACAGTCATCTCAAAAGGCAGAAACCATTTGGAAACCCTAAAACTTCATGTGAGAAATGGCATATTTTACAAAACTTCAAAAATTGAAAGTCACGACATGCAACCAATAAAAAATATAACTCGAGATATTTATAATGTTTCCCTGATTTTTTAGAAAAAAAAAGAAAGAAAGAACAGCTATTGAAGAGATCCTGGAAAAGTACTTTGTCTGTAATCTAATACATGGGAGTGGGAGGCCCACAAAAGTATCTTGTTCCTTTAATGTGTTTGAAAGATATATTGAAGTTATATATATTTTTTAGAGTATGATGGTTGTTAGACACGAAATATGAAAAATGAAAAGTGAGCAAATTTATCAGACATGGAGAATCAGATGAAAATATTTTAGGAATTATTTCCTCGTTCAAGATTCCTACTCTAGGCTAAAAACAATATTTTTCTTTTTTGGCCTAGGATAAATCAAACATAATTTTGTAAAAAAAATAAATAAATAAAATAAAATAAAAAAAATATGTTTAAAGCAGTTTACATTACCTTCTGGAAATGTATGGTAAATATGCATAGAATGCAATCGGAAAAAGGACACAGACAAAATTATAAATGCAATATATTTAAATTTCAGACCACTGAAAGCATTATTAGTTATTATACAATGCAATGAATTTCAAAAAATTGGTTTTGGTTATGAAACGTTATATTATGAATATAATACTCATCATTTAAGTGAACTTTGTGTTTTAACAATATGCTTCCCACCCAATTATCCAAGCAGATTTGAAGGCTACTACAGTTTCACCTAATAGTATTGTTCAGAACAACGTAAAATTCTAACGTTCTAAGTTTACGTAATTTAGAATGTATTTTAACTATACTAATTTTCAAAATGGTTTTTCTTCCATTTTCATATTCTAAGTAAGATGATGATAATTTTACTGTCCTCAAAGAGTGGCTGTAAAAATTATTTTTCTCAAAACCCAATATATATTAACACGTATACGACTGACAAAACATTTAAGTTTCTAATAATCTATGAATAAGTCATAAAAAATAATGAAATTATGAGTCTCATCGAAGGATACTTGTATCATTAAGGCAGAAATAAAATTAAGTTATTATTTTATTTAGATTGCTTTTTGATACTTAACACTAGAATTACGGAAGGGGTCATTTTGACACCTAGAGAACTTTTATCTCTGATAGCTTTTTATAGCTCTGATAGATTTCAAGAAAATCGTATTTTTATTTTAGCCCTAACAAATGATTTTACCTAGAAATACAACAGGCTATATACTGTTGTTGAAGACAAGTGTAAACTTCATAGTGACTCTTTCCCTATTTTATTAGCAGACTTGGAAGCATTCATAGCGTTGTTGTACGTAAGGGGGCATTAGCCGCCAAGGGCTTACCAATGCTTAGTTTGTGGTCCAAGACTTGGGGACCAAAGTTTTTTCACGAAACTATGAGTAGAGATAGGTTTCATGAAAATTAGGTATTCGAAATGAAGAAATTTCATTGATAGGTTATGAAATTTCTTCTTTTCGAAAATAAACTAACAATGTCTTCACTTTTTCAGTGTGATAAATTTACACTAATATCCGAGGTATGGAATACTTTTATAGAAAACTGTAAGCTTTGCCACAAACCAAATGAAAATATTACGTTTGATGAACAGTTATTCCCTACAAAAACAAGATGCCGTTTTGTGCAGTATATGCCTAACAAGCTCCATAAATTCGGAATAAAATTTTGGCTAGAAGGAGACGTTAGGACAAAATACTTATTAAACGGATTTCCATATTTAGGAAAAGATGAAATGAGATCAAGTGATGAAAATTTAGGAGAGAAAGTAATAAATCGTTTAATAGATCCTACATACCTGCAAAGTCGGTATATTTTTAAAAACAAACTGTAGTTGCCATAATTTGCGTTATTTTAATTTATTTTTCACAAATATATTATATCATATAGAGAAATATGCAGATATCTTATCAAGGGGTCAAAATGAACCAGCCGTAATTCTAGGTATACAAATATCACCGTAATTTTATTGTTAAAGACAAGCTTTGGAATTATGCACATTATATTTCTTCCTCCTATTCCTTTTTTTCTAATTATAACACATATGTGTGATAATAATGCATTATTCAAAAGCAGAAACAATAAGACGTGAATTTACGCCAGTGGTAACCAGAAACGGAATTGAAGGGAATTCATATCAGTGACACTAATGAATTAAATTAAAATTATGTGAATTCACGTTAGCCGATGAATTAAGGTAGAATAATAATGCTGCAAAAGGAGCGTAATGCACTGATCACTGTTACAGTCATGGATGTTTAATGCATTCATATAGGTTTGTGAGAAGCTGGTTGTTAATTCAGCAAACAGCAAGTTGAATTATATTTTAATCACTCCTTCCTCAAAGAAATACTTTTTCTCTCACGAATGAAAGAAACTCTGCTAATGACTTTTAATTAGAGCTTATGCGTCGTACAAAAAAAAAGTGATTCTGTAATGGAACGAGATTTTACCCTTAGGTAAGGATTTCTGGATTAAAAAAAGTTAAGCAGGATTTAGAAACGCAAAGCGTGGAATGAGGTAAAAGCAGCTAATGGCTTTCAGCATGGCACTAATCGGTGGTAAGCGTAAGTAGAATTTTATGCTGAAAAGGATGGATCAAATAATGATTAAATATAGACTTAAATTACCAAAGCTGGATTTCTCTGTTTTCATTTACCGTAGGACATTCCATTAAAAGCTGAACTTCTTATTGTAATAACACCTGCCTGACACTGTTAATTAAAACAATATAAATCAATAATTACAATTATTACACAAAATAGTTTTGCTATCTATTAGCTTACAGTTATCAAATTTTATAAACGAGAAGTCTTCAATAACAATATGTGCTAATATTAAATTTTTAAACTTACATTTTAAAATTTTTTGGTAGCTTCAAAAATATTTTAGATATTTTTTTCTATTAATTCATGCCAAAAACACCAAAATTCCTTAACATGCTTTTTAAACTTCTACACTTTTAGATGAATAAAACTATACATATATCAAAATTTGTCATTATAATTTATCACTTAGATGCATAAACAGTACCTGTAAATTAATCATTCAAATTATACTCATGTACTTATTTAAAAATTAATAAAGTAAATTATAGAAAAAAAATTAAAAGAAAAAAATATAAAAGAAATTTTAAATATAAATAATTTCAAAATACTGTGTATTAAGACTATTAGATTCTTAAAATAAATATTAATATAGTATATTTAGATAAACTGAAATTTTTAAATGTACAAAGTTATAGAAAACAAAGTTAATAATTTACATAAACTATTTTTACATCCAATATTTTTTTACTTAAATGTAAAGGTAATCTCTAATTTGTAGATAATGTTCTAGATAAAATTTGTCCTTAGTATCATTTCTAATTAACATATGATTGAGTTTGATATTTTTAAACATCGTAGATTTTCGAATAATACTTTTGTTTATCTTGCAACGTTGAACTACTATGAGCATATCCTTAACTGTTTTTTATGTTATATTTCAAACTTAGTTTTAATTTTTCAAGATTCGCTTACTGTTCGGGAAACTATTTCCAGCTACCCTCATTTTTAACATATTAGTTACCTCTATTTTGTATTAAATTTTACTCAACCTGTTTTCATCTTTTTGGGTGAGAGATTATGTGATGAACCCGTAAAACTGAATTAGTCAACTCCACTGTTAAGTGGTCTCACACTTCTTAAATTATATTTGGTGCAGGCTGAAATTGAACCTGATTAAATTTACCATAGTTCATAAACACTTAATAAAATTATACAAAATCTTGTAAAAGAATTAACAGCTACTCCATTCTTTATAAAAAAACAGTCTTAATTGCATTTAAAAATGTGGAACAATTAATGCAGGATAATTTTAAAGCTAATTTTTTAAAGCGTCATAGTCCGCAAAATAATTTAATTTAGAATATAGGTATTAAATTGCAGTCTAAATAAATATTTTCATAAAATTTCACTACATAAAATAAATTTATAATACACAAATTGTGTAGATGTGAAAGTCGGTGATCTAGGTGAAGAGTTATATTATAACTTATAAATCCTAAAATGTATTTTAAATGTTTATCTGAAGAATACTCATTCAAGCTGTAGATATGCAACTATTTTTACAGAGGACAGATATTAGGATTATCAACTGAGTAAATTTTCATTTTAATAATCGTGAAATTCTTCATAATTTTATATTGTTTTCTATTTTAATATTATTTTAACCCTTTTCCCTAAAACAACGTATGTGAGACGTGATCGTAGTGATGTGCCTAAAATGAGAACCTCGTATCATACACGTGATGATTCTTTCTAGCCAAAAGTGAAAATCTCGTATCAGACATGTTAGTATTTTTAGGAGATACAGTTTTTGTTTTTGTGTTATTGTTTGCTACAATTGCAATATAAAAGTTGGTCCTTTACTGTTAGGCGTAATTGCAATAGAGTATTATATTATATTTAATAAATAATTAACTGTTGGTGCTTAAAAAATTCTTTAAAAAATTTAAAAATTTAACCTAATGGCAAAAAGGAAAATTGATAGGGGAGAGTGGGGCACCTTGGGACACCTTTATTTTCAGGCTTTAATTTGCAACCAATAATTAGTTCTTATGTGTATTGATAGATGGCCTTCCTCTTCACTTCTCAAAAACTTTTGATGAAAATAGTACTTATAGGTAAGGAACAATTTCATTTTCTTTGTTTTGAATAACCCAAAATTACATCAATGTGCATTTTAAAAAGTAATTTTTTTGAAAAAAAAAATATTTAAAAAAAGTGTATTGTTATGAAAGAAAATTCATTTATTATTATTTTTATGCTAATAAATAAATTGTATTGTTAAGCCTAACTGTATAGTAGTTAGCAAGAGATACTATGTAAAATGGGGCAGGTTAAGACACACATAATGGGGAACCTTGGGACATTTTAAAAAGTATAAACAAGTATCAATTGAAGCAAAATAATTAATATTTTGGTGCCTAATTTTTAATTGATTTAACATGTCAAAATATTAATTTATTAATCTTTTTTCAGAAAAAAATGATGAGAACAAAAAAAAAAAAAAAAAAAAAAAAAAAAAAAAAAAAAAAAAAAAAAAAAAACAGAAAGTATTCTGCTGTAAATGCTTATATGCTTGAATCAGCTGCAAATATAAGATTCGTTAAAAAATGTATTAACTTGAACAATTTTCAGCTATTTCTGTTATAACCTAATAAAAATAATTTGAACACTATTTTGTATTTGTTGTTTAGTGTCCAACCTACCCCATACGTGGGCAGGTTGGGACAATGGAAAGGTATTTTATTTCTTTTATTACTCTTTAACTAAATGAGATATTAAGTAGGTTTAATGTTTATAGAAGCAGATATGATGACAATATATGCATGAATACTTATTTTTTTCAATTAGCTTTAAAAAAATTCATAAAAATATTTAACTGAAAAATGTCCTAAGGTGCCCCGGTCTCCCCTACTAATAACTGTGCTGAAAGTGACCTTATTATACCTTACAAACTGAAACAGATGAATATTTGGATACATCTGAAGATATCATTGTTGTTTGTCCTGTAAAAAAACGTGGACAATATTTAGTTAGTAATGAAACTATTTCTGGTCATGACGCATGAGAAAAGCTTTTATCGGACATGGCACACACAATCGTCGCTCTATTCATAAGGCATCAGGTTAAGAACTATATTTTTAATAGTTCTACATGTCTCTATGTTTTCTAGTAATCAATAAAAAGGTATAATTTTAAAATCTGAAACAGGCATTGATATGTGACTAATTTTTGAGCAAATTTGATTTCAGTGACAGCTAATTATTTATTTATTTTGTTGTAATTATCAATATTTATGACAGAGTTCAAGAAGAACTCCTGCACTGGAATTCTGACTCACAGCTACATTAAGGTTTAATCATGAAAAGATTAACTAACTTAGGCGAAATCCACTCACCGGTGTAAATGACATAACATTTGTAAATGCATAAGCAAATCTTTAATTATTTTTTCTTTGTCAAATATATTAACAAAAACATTCAGTATACAAATCATAAAAATCAAAGATTTCCATTTACACACACGTTTATTTCAGTAATAGACGCAGTATTTCTATTAACTACAGTAAAAATCCTATTAGTCAAGACACAAATTTATAGATGGGTTTCTAGCATAAAAGAAATATTCATTTTTTCATTTGCAAATTATATGTTAACGTCAATATAATTCAAACGGAAAACAGATGAAAAAGAGTTTACTCCAAAAGCCTATTTATTATATCCATGTAAATAGATGCTAAAAATAGAAAAGCTTCATTCAGAAAGTCATGTATCTAAACAAAACATAAGTATTAGCAAAGTTTCTGAAGATTGAAGAAAGAAATAGGAATTCCAATCGTAATATGTCTCCATGTTGCAGCCTACAAGAGATATTTCCTCGTGTCGCATCTCTTCATTTGAAAGAGGATATATATTGCATGGAAAAAAAAAGAATCAGCAGAATTTTTCCTTTCCTGCTTTATAAGACAGAAATCAATTTAGAATGCCTGTCTTTGTTTTATCTGGTATTCTCAAGCCAAATGCTAAAGAGTCTTTTTATGCTATGAGATGCTTCTTTTATTTTGAATAACAGAGAGAAACAATAAGCTAAATAATTACTTTTGCTTTAATCTGCATATATCATTTTGTAAAACATGGTAAAACCTTATATGATTATCTTTCTGTATTTTTTTCCTCTTTTGGTTTCTTCGTTATTTGTGCTTACAAATAGGGGTATAAAAATAATATCCTTTCGATTATTGATACAAGAAATATTCAAAATAAATATAGATATATTTTTGAAAAAAAAAATTGAAATTACATAGTTATCTCAGTATAGGTAAATGCATGCATAAATACACATATGCGCACACACACACACACACACACATATATATATATATATATATATATATATATATATATATATATATATATATATATATATATATATAATATATATATATATATATATATATATATATATATATATATATATATATATATATATATATATATTATATATATATATATATATATATATATATATATATAATATATATATATATATATATATATATATATATATATATATATATATATATATATATATATATATTATATATATATATATATATATATGTATATATATATATATATATATGTATATATGTATATGTATATATATATATATATATATATATATATATATATATATATATATATATAATATATATATATATATATAACATAAATGTGTGAATATGTTTAAGGGAGGCTTGAATTCTTGTTATAAAGAATAATTTGCTCATTCGAATTTAGACTTAATCAGACATAAAACTCTCATATCTCTATAAAATCTTTTAAATGCAATTTATTTTTTTCACAGATCCTTCTAAATTTAAGTAATCCAGTTTCCCTGTAGAATAGCATGATGTAATGCAATGTCTAAATTGCTTAGTAATTATGGGCTGATCTAAAACACTACTCATACATAGCACTGTATAAACTGTTATCATAGGTCAAATTGGAAGAGCTAAGTTTGGTTATTGTTTTCTCACCTAAATTTATTTATATTTATGCCATACATTTATCACATGTTTACATAAAATGAATTGCTCTTTTATTTTTTTTACCCTTCACATGTCAAAGTATGCTACTTTAACAGGAACCAAGCAAAGCTTAACATAAGGCAAATCTGTGTGTTTTGACCTCTAAAATTCCCCAATATTTCCATTATGTTTTGGGTATCTCAGAACACTTGACATATCAGGATTATGTATGACATTTTTCTGTAATGAAACTTCCTCTATGAAATACTACAACACCAAATAACAGTTTTTGCAAGTTTCTATCCAACTAATATCTGGTTGAATAAGAATGCATTTAAAAATTAAGATATTTTCCTATGCATGATGAACTATCACCCACAGACAAGAGATTTATATATTTGTCGATATGTTGTCAAACATATAGCACAGCCTACATACAACAGTGATCTAAACTTTCAAGGAATCCTTCTACATCTAAAGCAGGTGTTTCTACGTCATTGTTGATGCAAAGGAAATGATATTATATCATAAGGCTGGTGGAGCTCCCAAAAGTAAAAAAAAAGTGTTAAACTCTTATTTGTAAATCAATTTGGGAAGAAAATCAACTATACGATTAAGTCAACATTTAATTAAGACAAACAAACCTATTAAAAACATTCCTAACAGTGTCTATAGATTAAGTTTTACTTTTCAAAGACAATGTTGGACAACATTCAAAATTCAGAGGTCCACAACACTGCACTAACGATATTGATATCCCAAATTAGCACAGGATAGTACCTCAAATTGTGATAAAATATTTATTAACAAAAACTAATTTACACAATTATTCGAGTTCATCCCAATACCTTGAAAAATTAAGTGCACTTATGGAACCAAAATATTATAGGTTTAATTTTTCAAATAACATACAATATATTAATATGATAAAGTTATAAAGGTATTATATTTTTATTTTTCCCTTGATAAAC
>CM063505.1:93592508-93645008 GCA_032207245.1 Pardosa pseudoannulata | reverse complement strand
AATACCATAAATTTAATTTCTAGTTTTAAAATAAATATTGAGGCAGCAAAATCAAAGTAATATTTTATATCATAGTTTTTTCTAAGAATTAAACAACATCAAAATCTTAAAACAGTAAAATAAAAATGGCTAAACGGTTTGAATTCAATCTTTTAATTATATTTTTATTAATTAGAACTTTTAATATTTTTAACTAATCCATGTAATATAATTTGATAGTAATAAAAATAAAACAATTGAAGACTTTTATGAAGATAACTTAATATAATATAGTATTATAATTATTTACAAATGTATTGAATTTTACTCTTTTAAAAGTATGACATCATTTGTGATTAAACAATAATATTATTATTTTATAATGCTTTCATGCTACATTTACAAATACCATAAATTTAATTTCTAGTTTTGGAAATATAATATTTGAGGCAGCAAAATCAAAGTAATATTTTATATCATAGTTTTTTCTAAGAATTAAACAACATCAAAATCTTAAAACAGTAAAATAAAAATGGCTAAACGGTTTGAATTCAATCTTTTAATTATATTTTTATTAATTAGAACTTTTAATATTTTTAACTAATCCATGTAATATAATTTGATAGTAATAAAAATAAAACAATTGAAGACTATTATGAAGATAACTTAATATAATATAGTATTATAATTATTTACAAATGTATTGAATTTTACTCTTTTAAAAGTATGACATCATTTGGGATTAAACAATAATATTATTATTTTTATAATGTTTTCATGCTACATTTACAAATACCATAAATTTAATTTCTAGTTTTGGAAATATAATATTTGAGGCAGCAAAATCAAAGTAATATTTTATATCATAGTGTTTTCTTACAATAAAACAACATCAAAATATTAAAACAGTAAAATAAAAATGGCTAAACGGTTTGAGTTCAATCTTTTAATTATATGTTTATTAATTAGAACTTTTAATATTTTTAACTAATCCATGTAATATAATTTGATAGTAATAAAAATAAAACAATTGAAGACTATTATGAAGATAACTTAATATAATATAGTATTATAATTATTTACAAATGTATTGAATTTTACTCTTTTAAAAGTATGACATCATTTGGAATCAAAAAATAATATTATTATTTTTATAATGTTTTCATGCTACATTTACAAATACCATAAATTTAATTTTAATTTTGGAAATGTAATATTTGAGGCAGCAAAATCAAAGTAATATTTTATATCATAGTTTTTTCTAAGAATTAAACAACATCAAAATCTTAAAACAGTAAAATAAAAATGGCTAAACGGTTTGAATTCAATCTTTTAATTATATTTTTATTAATTAGAACTTTAAATATTTTTAACTAATCCATGTAATAAAATTTGATAGTAATAAAAATAAAACAATTGAAGACTATTATGAAGAGAACTTAATATAATATAGTATTATAATTATTTACAAATGTATTGAATTTTACTCTTTTAAAAGTATGACATCATTTCGGATCAAAAAATAATATTTTTATTGTAATAATGTTTTCATGCTACATTTACAAATACCATAAATTTAATTTTTAGTTTTGGAACTATAATATTTCAGGCAGCAAAATTAAAGTAATATTTTATATCATAGTTTTTCCTAAGAATTATACAACATCAAAATCTTAAAACAGTAAAATAAAAATGGCTAAACGGTTTGAATTCAATCTTTTAATTTTTTTTCAATTCATAGCTTTCTTTCTAAACTTTTTACGTTGGCTTTTAAGAGAAGATGAATGAAGATTACATGACTTTGTGACCATATTGACAAAACGTTTTGTCGATGTGACCTACTTATTCTTTAGTTTACCCACGTAGCTGTATAGTTGCCAAAAGAGCACATGTTGGTAAAACAATTTAAAATTCTTTTTTAATATCTGCTTTTATTGAAAACAGTAGAGAGTACCTTTGTATTTAAATGTATAACAAACGTTTTCAGTTTTAGTGCTAATCTAGATTTACTAAATTTTTAAAACTGATTTAATACAATGGTTAAAAAAAGAAATTATAACAATATGCAGAGTGCATATTAACACTAAGCATACCAACACTTAATACATACTTATTTCTACCATAGCCTGTCAAATAACCGGACTTTATTTTTTCTGATTATATATGTATGAAATAAGAAAATTGGAAGGAAATAGACAAATATACTTTATTATAATTAAACAACATTGCATATTGGTATTGCAAACACAAAGTATAAGAAATTTTAATTCATTTCCCATCATATTTTTTACATAAACTTCATGGGTCATTTGACCCGTTATATGGTATGTTTAGTTTTAGATTCATTACCTGCCGTTATTCTATACAACCACCACTTTCAACTATTTTTTTAAATATGAAAAGCGTTTAGTTTGTGGTGTTTTAGTATAAATAAAAAATGCAATTTACTTGAACAATTCAATTATATTTATATAATAATTCACTTTTTCGAAAATTATGAAGTCAAACAATTTGATTTTTTTTCTGTCATAGATATTTGGAATTAGTTCAGAGTTTCATTTGGCCTAGTGTAGCAAAACAGTGTACTACAATGCTCGAAATAAAACCAAAATATACCTATCATTATATTTAGTAAAAATGAAGCTTATCTAAAGAAAAATTATATAAAATTTTCACTTTACTGTGACATAAATAATTCAGGGAGATATATAAATTCAAAATTTTAAGTATTTTCCTCTTTCAATCAGTAGCAAGTAAAATAGTAATTACAGTAATTCGCTAATGAAATCTTGTGTAGCATCAATTCTATATCGAAAGAGGAGGAAGTTTTTGAGATTTTATATGAGCGAGGTTTTACCCTTTGTAAATGCAATATGACGATTTTTTAAATAAAATAAATTCTTAATTCCATAACCCTTTTTCTTTAAAACGGCTATTTTAACCTAAATTCAACCTCGACTTACTATGATTAATCTATTAACCGTTTATCCAAAAAAATTATCTATAGGAGATTTACACTATATTTTCCAATTAAATAAGCCCTAAATCCTATTCATTTTTTTCTGTAAAACGGATATTTTAACTTAAATTCAACCTTTAATTACTGTAATTAATCTATTAACCAGTTTTTCACCAAAAAATAATTCATAGTAAAGGAGATTGATATATACACTATGTCTTCCAATAAAATGAATTCATAATTTTATTCCCCATTTTGATTTGTAAGGACTTCGTAACCTAATTTCAAACCTCGAATTACTGTAATTTACACAGTTCAGTCATATTAATGTGACCATGGCCTAATTTGTACGTCTCCGTTAGATAACCAATCATAGAAGGCAGGTTTCATCTGTAAATTTGATGAATACATAAAGTGTGTTGAAGACATTCTGAAAACATTTCAGTTCTTGTAGTCATGTAGAAATGGAGCGATTTATCCAACTTAAAAAATGACATGATTATTGACTTTCGGGTCAAGGGTGGAAGCATTTTTGAAACGGCTAATTTTGTAAACTGTTTGTGAGCCGCCGTGGTAAAAGTATACCGTACATGGCAGAATGACACTATCAAAAATCAGCGAAATGCACATACAAATGTGAGGCACCACAGTCCGTAGATGATAAAAGTGAACAACTGCTGAGGAGAGGCGTTCGGGCTAACAGATATGCAATCGTTGAGCATCTGACTGCCCAAATGAACAAAGGAGCTACCAACAGTGTCTCCGCAACGACGGTTCAGCGAACGTTGCTGCTGTGTGAGCCTCTGCAGCAGACACTTCGATATGGCAGATATGCTGACTGCTGTTCATCGGCGACGAAGGCTGAAATTTGCACGCCACTACCACTACTGGAGTTCCACTGAAAACAGAGAGGTATCTTTTCCGATGAATTAATTTTTTTACTCATCTAGCAGATACACGTTAACGTATACGGCGTGAAACGTCTGAGAGCAAACACTCTGCAACAATTTGACGAAAGAGTAGAAGCTACAGGAGGAAGTATAATGGTTTGGGAAAACTTTCTGTGGTATTCTCTAGGTTCACTTATCATTATGAAAGGCACGATGGATCACCATAATGATACATCAATGCGTGTGGACCATAATCAATTCTAATGGCAAATTGTTTTCCTCAAGATGATGACCCCACAGTGGTATGGATGGTCGTAACCGCTCGGAATCGGCTATAAGCTGTAAGTCCCGGTCTCATTAGCCCTCGTGTTGCAAAAAGTAGACCGTAGCACTCCAAACCAATCCTCACGATGGTGGCATTTACCAGGAGGACAATGCGGAGTACCATAAAGGTCTCAGTGTACGTGCGTAGTTCGAAGAGCATCAGGATGAGTTTAAAGTCCCTATGAATATCTTCAGGAAAATAACTGATCCTCTTTTTGCACGTCTAACCTCGCTTCGCTCTACGTAAAATGGTTATTGTGGTTTCTGACAAGTAGTCACATTAATGTGACTGGAATGTGTATGACCTAATGCTGAAGAGAAAATTCTCTAATTTCCTCAAACTGTGAATTTTATTACTTCGATCATTAAATGTGACGAAAATATAAAGCTCTTTGAATTAGGATTCTTAGGAAATTTCATATTTCCTAGAAATTAATAGTAAGTAACGAAAAACCGTACAAAAAATAAGATTTTGTATTTTTGCAAAAATTAATTATTAAATTTAAAATTACCTTAAAAGAGAGGGATGTCTTAACTAAAACATTTTTGCAATTACTAGCATATGTTACGAACACCAGTAGCGAAGAAAAAGCCTGGTTAAAACCTTTACATTGAACCCTCTACAAACTGCGCCTTCTTATTAAATAAAATTTCACTCGTGTTACTTAAACAAGACCGTGTTATTTATGTATAATTAAACATGTACTTAAAGAGCATATTTTATCGTACATAAAGTGCTTGAAGCTTTTTTTAATTTAATATTTTGAGGTACTTTAAATAATTTAATGTTTGTTTTTGTTTTCCAAAGCTAAAAGTAAATAGGAAATTTAATTAAGTATGGTAGTTTAATGCTCCAAAGTTCAAGATTCTTTATAAATTTTTCATTATTAAATAATATTAACCGTTTTCTCTTAGTAAAGAATGTTCAAACAGTATTTTCTTCCACTCTAACATCCAGTTCAAAAAGTTAACTTTAAACAGTAATTTCAAAATTATATTTCCATACTAATGCATTATTTATAAAGTACTTGCTTTTGCCCGTGCTTCGCAGTGACTAATATATTACTTTTAAACAAAGATTTATTTTTCGTGAATAACTCTCTAAATTCGTCACAGTTCAGTTCGAGTCATTGGCATGTTTATATATTTCTATCATAAGCGTATTATAACATTATTCAGTTTTTTATAATCGAATTTGTCTTATATTAAATTTGCTCAAACTTTTTTTTTTGTAAAATATAAGCTTAACCCTAAATTGCATTACTGTATTACTACTGTACGTTGATTAGCAAAGTTAACAGATCTTGCCATATTACGTGATAGAATAGGAAGCACAGGTTTTGACAGCAACAGTGCTAATTTTGTTGGTAGTAATAAATGTTTTCCAAAATTAAGGAAATTTATGACAAACCACATAGTTTTGTATGAAACAGAAACACACATTCATATCGACAACCATATGAATATGAAGATAACTATATAAAATGATAGGTTTTATTTGGCCATGAGAGTCACTGAAATTTGTACTTTTTGTACTTAGAATATTGTTGATATGCATTTCATTGTAACGTAAAAATGAACCAAGAATTAAATTTAAAATTAGTTCTCATAAAAAAATGCTATAATTTGCGTCACATAGAAATGAAAGTGAATCACTTTATATCTCAAATTTCAGTTCAAATCGAATAGATACTAAGCAGACGATTTTAAATAATATAAAATAAGAAATGAATAAATGAAATATTTAAATGAATGACGTCATAATGATAGAAAAATATCATTTTCGCCTATTTATTATGTGATGAATTGAACATTTTAATCTCCTGCTTTTAACCGTGGAAAACTGCGTTTAAAACAATTACTTGGGATGACGTCACATTGCTAGAAACATTGCTTCTTTCCCTTAGATATGATGCGATAAATTAAAAAATTAATCGTTTGCGTTTAACCGGGGAAAATAATGCTTGGAATAATGACATGAAATGCTCGAAAAAGGGGGAAGGAATGAATTTCGAACGTTGAAAATTTACAAAAACCTTCCCAGGGATATACCTAAACATTTCCCAAATTTTCACGGCGATTAATAGTTTTTGAGTCTATTGAGTACAGACAGACTACACAAATGCATTATTTATAAAGTATTAATAGCTTCAATAAAAAAGCGATGGTTAGAAAACAATATTGGATAAATTGATTTTAATAACAATCAAACATTAAAAAATTACTGTACTTAAAATAAGTTATAACTGCTATTATAAATATCTTTTACAGAATTTTCATGTAAGTTTCTCCAGATATGTTTTATAAAAAAAAATATTTTCACTCTTTATTGTTATCTATCGTTTACGCCTGTAAGATTGGTTGAAGTGCTATAGTCTAGTGTTTTGCTATATTAGGGTTAAAGAGACTGAGCCCTACTTCTTAGAGTCAATACCGAATGGCTGCAGACATCTACGTCATTATAGTGATTCGAGCGCACATACTCCGATACCGAAGAACAGCGCCCGAACAATTATACTCCTGCTCGAAATGCTCGTAAGCATAGTTACTTTATTTAATACGTTTGGTTTGGAGTGCTACGCTCTACATTTTGCAACACGAGGACTAATCAGACTGGGACCTACAGCTTAAAGCCGATTCCGAACGTCTACGAACATACATGCCACTGTGGGAATCGAACCCATGAACCCTGGTATCGAAGACCAGCAGCCTGACCAATCGGCCACTGCCCTGCCGCTATTATAAGGAGTTATTTGTGATATATATATATATATATATATATATATATATATATATATATATATATATATATATATATATATATATATATATATATATATATATATATATATATATATATATATATATATATATATATATATATATATATATATATATATATATACATATATATATATATATATATATATATATATATGTATATATATATATATATATATATATACATATATATATATACATATATATGTATATATATATATATATATATATATATATATATATAATATATATATATATATATATATATATATATATATATATATATATATATATATATATATATATATATATATATATATATATACATATATATATATATATATATATATATATATATATACATATATATATATATATATATATATATATATTATATATATATATATATATATATATATATATATATATATATATATATATATATATATATATATATAAATATATATATATATATGTATATATATATATATATATATATATATGTGTGTGTGTGTGTGTGTGTGTGTGTGTGTCGGGGTCCAGTAAACGACACTAGAGTCTTGACATCATTTTCATATCTTTATTTAGATCTCACCAACACTATACTCAACAATGGCGTCTCATATTGGCGCTCAATTGCTAACAAAGGCAGTTTTCACTGCTTCGAGGAGCTACAGGTCTGACCGGGGACAGTGCATACTGCTCTCTCTGCCCATATCACTGCGCGTGAGCCGTATTTATGTGGCTAATAACTCAAGGCGCGTTACTCTCATTAAAAGAATCCCTAATTAAATCTCTTAAATTACTCTATATTTTAAATCCTGACATATATATATATATATATATATATATATATATATATATATATATATATATACAAGAGAATTTTAAAAAGCATAGGCTTGCTCATTGAGCTGGATTTTCCAAAAGCAAAACATCGAAAAATCCCATAATGCCTTGGAGGGACAGCTGGAAAATTGGACACATCAAAGGGAAAACGGCAGAAGGATGAAAATTAAGGCTGAAAATTTCCTCTACATCGTATTCTAAGTGCTCGAATAAGCTATACTGAAGTAGAAAAGGAGGATGAAAGGGGATTTTAAAATGTGAAACGGTGAAATGTACTTCACGAATGGGAGAATGTTATTAAGCGATTAGGTGAAATGGCGATTGACGAAAATTTAGCAAATTGTCATGCTTCGTTAGTAAATATCATGCTACAGTTCGTAATTTTGATAGAAAAACGACTGTAGGTGATGCAGATTTTTATGCACTTATTTATTTTTATTCTATGGACAAAAATGATACCATCAATAATAGCAATTTGAACACCAGATATGGTGTCAGTGTTAAGTAGTTTTTATGATAGGAATGGAATTTTTTAAAATCAGGTGGAACTTCTATTATTTTATATTACTGAAGACAGAAATATAAAAAAGAATGCGATGCAATAAAATATTTTTAACTTATCATCCCATTTTTAATATAATTATTGTAAAAACATATTACTTCAAAGGACTTTAAAATAATTAATTACATAATAAAAGTATAATATATTTCAAATATGACCAGTAGAGGAAAAGCTAGTTTTTTTTAAAGTATATTGAAATGCTAGCGACTTAGACTTAAGTGACCCACACCCACATCCAACTAAATAGTTTATGGATGCAAAAACCTAAGTGGGTGGGGAAAACCTTTCGACATTATTCATTTTAATGTTGTAGACTGAATTATTGATTTAAATTTTTAAAAAAATATCATCATCACTATTTTTATTTAATATTTTCATTCATTTTAAAATTTTAAAATTTAATTTGTATAAAATAGTAGTTTGAATTTAATATATTATAAATTTCCTTTAACTTTTTAATATTGCTACAATTATTATCTATTCTTTTAAAGTATTCGATCTCTGTTTTGTTTTCGTATTCTTTAATAAACATCGGGAAGAGATTACATCTTACTTGCATGTAATGCTGAGGGTTGCCTATCATTTCGCATTTACAATTTGAAGAATCTAGTTTTCCAATTCTATACAAGTAGGTTGAGAAACTTCCATGAATAGTTTAATATGTTATTTTCGAATTTTAACTTTTGTTCTACTTTTAAAATTTGAAAGTAACATATTAAACTAGCAACATAGGGTCATACAATATGGCTGCTAGGAAATGTAAAATAATTGCTGAATCCTTTTTTGAACCTTTCCTTTGACTTGACATCCGGCTAATTCCTGGGAGGAAAAAAAAGTTCGTAATTTGCAATCCGTTTTCTGGGTGTAGGGGTGGTAAACCCGTATAGTTCAGTCAGGGTTATAGTAAAAGAACACTGAAATCACTTGCAATTTCCTCTCCAGTCATTATCTCCTTTGGTAGCCCCAATGAATCTTCCAGAAGTAGTTTTATTTCTCAGTAATGGCGTTGTCGGACTAGAAGTATTCCACCTCGGAACAACAGAGGGAGTTAATAATAGCTATATCATGTCTATTATTAACTCCTTCTCATGTCTATTATTCTTTCTCCTGCTACCTAACTCCTTCTTCATGTCTATTATTAACTCCTTGTTGTTTAAATAATTTATCCTAATCAAAAACTTTTCGCAATTATAATGCTTTCTTTATTTTATACTCTGTGTAAACTCAATAGGCACTTCAAGGTCACTGATTTTTCCCCGATGACGAACTGTAACTATGGTAACGACAGTTGGGGAATGACTTTACTCTTTTTTCTCACTGTGTTAAGGGGTGTCATGCATCGTGTGGGCTCTCCGTGCATGATGAAAATACGTTTATTTAGACTATACTTTGAAGAATACTTAATACTTTACACAAAATTTTATGAGTAATTTCATACCTGTTTTTAAGTTCATAAATTTAAGATATAATCCCATTTCATAAAATTACAATTCAAAAATTGTATGTTATATTCTAATCCGTAAGACTTAAAAAATTCTACTGAAAAAGCATATCTTTTTTTCTTTTGCAGACACAGTTGCATTATTTACAGAAATAATATCATTAAGATGATTGAATATTTCGCTAATTTTAATGAGTAATTAGTTATAATTTCTCACTATTTTTCTTTACATTTGTATGATTCTTTTAACTTAAATATCAAAAGTATTTCTTAATAATTTATTTAAGAGAATGTAGTTCTGGAATTTCTTAAATTTAAGTTGTATGTTAATAAGTATATTATGAAGTTATGTGGACCATAGTAAAGTTTCTATTCCAAAATTGAAATTCTGAAAATTTTGACTCATAATAATAAAGCAAGTCATCTGAACGTATTGGAATCAAATCCTCAACTGAAGTGCTGAAAATAAGGGTGAATGCAAAGGCTTCTTGGTCGCTACCATAGTAACCGATGACTGGGGAAACGAGAAAGTGTGACCTTGAAGCGCCAATAGATTTTACATGGACTATAGTGCAGGAAATAATAAAACAGTAAACAAAATTTTTCTTTACAAATATTAAATTCTAAATTTTGTTTTTCAAAAATGGATTTTAAAAGCATTGCTCCAATACTCAAAAGCTTGTTTCATCTGCAAGTGAATATGCCTATATTTTTCTGCTGCAATGTAGAGCTCATGTGCTTGAGTCATGTTGTAGGAGAGGTTAATAAAATAAAAGTACACTGTCCGGAAACACAGAACAGATGAAGCTATGAATCAGGGCTGTTAAAAAAATCAAGTAAAATAGACAAAATGAATATAAATGAGAGAAAATTTACCGTCGATGACATTTATTTTAAAATTAAACATAGAAACTTTAAACAAAATTACAAATTTATTTGTAATATTTTGTAAATTTGGCTAATAAGTTGTAATATTAGTACTTCATTATATACTAAAAGGCTAGTGTCATAGGTCGGAGAAGAGGACGTCCAGCGTCCCAAAAAATATGCTACATTCAGTCATCTCTTATACTGATTTTTTTGTTCTTCGTTTACCGTTATCTCCTAATTGCGCTGAGTGGACAAGCCAACCGGCACACCCTCTCACTCAAGGGGTTCTGGGGGGTGAAGCCGACATGTTAACCAGGGTCAGATTAAGATAGGAAGCTGGAAAAACATATCCTCTCTGTAGCCCACTGATTGCAGCGAGGTCCATTTCTGATGAAACTCTTTATCACAGTGCGTTCATCCAGCGTCGACAGGAAATGTAAATTTCCGTTTCATGGCTTATTTGCTATACAGATTCCGAATTGCAAATCAAAATATAGAGGCTTAAATAGATTTTACATCATATTTATATACAATTTCCCACATCTGTGTGTAATATTTTACGTATGACAACATACGGCATTTTTCCGAAACTAGCTAAAATAGACTTTGATATCTCCAAAATAAGAATTTCTGAAAAATGAGTAAACTGAGATTATTTTCGATTACAATAGTTTAACCGCATGCCTGATTATCCCGCATTATCTCGGGTTTGTATATATTGCATTTAATTATTGTCCCGAGAAAACTCGGGAGAAGCAGAATTTGTCCATACGATTTGTTTTATCACGGTTTTACTCGGTCTGAAGGAAATATTCAGCTTTGAATTTCAGTTTGCTAAGTTTTGTTGGTTTCGGTGTTCTTTTAGTGGAATTGGTCACGTGTTTTCAACTAATTAAAAAATTAATTTTATAAAATCATCGTAATGAGTTTTCTGCCACAACAGGAAGACTAACATTAGTCCTTTACCATTCAATTAACCTCAATTCATTTTTCAGATGTTATTCCTGCAACAGTAAAAAACTAAAATCCAACGAGATAGTGTACTATGTGATCCCGTAAAACAGATTCTAGAGGTAACCTAATAAGAAAAGAGACCTGATACCTGTATTCAGAATGACAGGTATCACTTTGTGTTGTCCCTTACTTCACAAACTATCATACAAAGACTAATATTTAACTTTTATTCATTTTCCCGAGATAACTCGGGATAGGAAACTAATATCAAAACTAAATGCTTTTACACATGTAAAAAATTTAAAATTAAACTTAAAACCTAAAAATTTTCTTTGGTTTCATTTCTTTGTAGTTAATAATAAAATAGAAAAATGTGATGATTTTTGCTATTTATTTTTAAAAAATTATAAGGGAAGCGGTTAATTCTTACAAGGATAAGGAAAGAGTATCATAGACCTCTGGTTGTATTGCTCTGCTCTTGGAGAACCACTCAGGAGATGTCCTTAGGTGAAAAGTTACATAAAGAAGGAGATATTTAACGGCATTTGGTTATATTTTATATACAATTATAAATTATTATAAATGATGTTTAAAAGAAACTTTATTAGTAAGAAGAGAAAATCAAACAGAAAGATAATTCTCTGTTGTACATTCATTTCTTAAACAAATGTGTTTTATCCATTTTCTATGCTTGTGATATCAACATTTAATGAGTACAAAATCAACTTTAAAATCACATCTGATGAAACTATATACATATTAGGTATCTGTTATGATAAAATTTGGTGGTACACTAATTTTAAAATATTGTTTTATTATTAGAAGAGACTCGTCTGATGTTCATACTAAAAAGTAGTTTTTATTTACAAGCAATTATAAAAAAAATCCCTCTTAAATATTTGTTGTTTTTACTATCAAATGGTTTTAAAGTTGTTTGTCAGTAGTTTTCTATCGTTATGAATAAATGGCTTTCAAAATTGTACAGAATTTGATTCATTTTTAGTGTTGGCTGCTATCTATTTCACGAATATCGCCGAGTAATAAATTCAATCCTTTCACGCTCCCTTTCAGTCATATTGTTTGGATGTGCAGCCAGACGTAGAATATTGGTGTCTGGAGTTTGGCAGCATATGCTTCCAGACAGTAGACCTCTATGCTAAGGAAGATTATGATATGTTAGAAGTTGTCATAAACATATAAAAAACAAAATAATTACTGCAAATGTAGATTGCAACAATAAGACAACAAATATAAAATTCAGAGACTTAATAAGATAAATACTAAATCTCGTATCCTGTAACTTTATCCAAACATAAAATTCATTTCAAAAAGTTTCAGTACGAACATAAAGACTATCCGTGTTTTATTAAGTATTCGTGGAGTATTAATATATGATTTTATTGTTATGAATTCATTTCTTTGAAAATGAACAATACTTTTGGAAATATATTATTCGTAAAGTAGTTAAGTTTAGAAAGTAAAATATTATGTATTTTGGATGCATTAATTGTTTAAAATTTATCTTACACACAATATAAACTCTTTTATTTGTAACATAAATTTAAATCATGTTAGAAACCTTATTTAATTAAATTAGTTGATCCCATTTAGGATTTTAAAAAGTCGAACAATTTATTAAATTCTTTATTGCTGTGTGTTTGTATTTTAGTATAGTATAGGCTATATATATATATATATATATATATATATATATATATATATATATATATATATATATATATATATATATATATATAATATTTTAAATTACAAAATATCGCACAATGTATTAACTTGAAAATCAAAATATTTACTAAATTTTAACGATTATAGATGATAATTTTTTTTACATAAAAAGTATTTATAGGCAAAAAATTAATATATTTCAAATGAGTAAGACTAATTGTCGTAATGCAATTTCAGATACCCTAGTTCTTGGTGTTCTCAAATTTTGGGCCTGGTTTATCAATCATTATCGGTTTTGAAAGCAGCTATTTAGTAATACACTAAGTTATAAATGTTAAGCACGGGGAGAGAAATGTTAATTTTAGTAAGAAGTTCAGAATTAAAGAATCTGAAACTCGCTGCAAAGGCAAAAAGATGTAAGCAAAAAGGTTATGTATAAATGTTATCCGTAAATGTTATGTATATGTTATGTGCAAATCTGTTATGCTAATTATGGTTTCGCGTCGAGAAATAGGCAAACTAGTTGGTCGTATAAGAGGATGGCATTATAATGAGTGCACAAGAGTTACATATGTAAGTGCTGATTACAGATGTTTAGTGCGTTAGTACAATTTGTTTTAAAGCTATACGTATTTCTATGACTTCTATAAGACTAATTAAAGATTAGGAAGTCAGTCTATTCCAGATGTTGCTCGTTTCTTCGGCGTTCATCATTCCCTCCTTTCCCAATTAACGGAAGAAACCCAAACCACTCAAATAGTTGTCCAAAGACCTGTGGCCAGTCATTCAACGGTTACGACCCCGCAAGATTGTAGCTAATTGCCGTTGTTTCCAAGCGGTATCCATAAACGTATTACATCTATGGTTGCATTGGTAAAAGAATATCTGCCAATAATATTCGTCTAAGGATACACTTGATTGGTCTGTAAGCCCGGATAATCACGAATTACATTTTTCTTCAGTTCATTCTGCTTAATTAACAAGCACATTGCTGCGTCAACACTGAAATTAAGTTTACAGTTCTGTGAGGCTAAAAAATGTATCGTAGTTTTTACCCATCTGTTTATAATGGCCATAGCTCCAAGATTGTGGATTGTGTTGAAGTCCGTGTTCTCTTCCCTCTTTCGCTTTCTGTACTAATAAAAACTGCTTAGGTTGACTGAGAGTACAATTTTGTTTCCTGTTTCGTGTCCCTTTATCGGTCAAATCCAGAAGGGCCCAGTTGAAGTGGTTCCACCAGCATGTGAATTGAACTGTGTATGTTTGGAGCAACGTTACGTTTGTCCAAATATGTCCTACAACCCGATGATACACGATTAAAGGTCTAGAGGGTACAAGAAACAATTGGCCAAGGAACTTCAACGAACATCACATATTTTCCCGTGGAAGCATATGGTCTGGGGAGGGATTTCGTTGGAATATCTCAACCACCCAGACATCTATAGGCCAGATCTAGGACAGCTATATGGTATCAACATTTAGTCCTGTACCCAGTTGTGAAACTGTACACTGCAGCAGTTAGTCCTGCGTTCATTTTAATGGATGATAAGGGAACATCCTCATACAGCTACCATTGTTGACGACTTTCTGGAGAATAATGGGATTGAGCTTACTGAGCAAGGATTACTCGTTAGACTTTAAACCCAAATGAAAATCTTTGGAATGTTCTCGGCTGGTCTGTATTAGACGTTCCCTACCTCCTGGAATTCTCAGAGATTTAGAAATATTCCTAAAAAGGAGTGGAGATTATAGAACACTTCGATGGTGGATCACTTCATAACCAGCTTGAACACTAGCTATACATTTTGTATAGAATTGAGTGATGTTTTCATACCCTAAAAATGTCGGTTTTGGTTGTTTGCTTTGCATTTAAACGTCCTTTTGTTAGTGACGTAAATATGACGTCTTCTTATAATTTATGAAAATTTTATCTCTCTTTGTAATTCTTTGTTTTGATTCCTGAGCATAAAGCTACTTACTTGCAGTATTTCATGTCAATCAAAGTAGTGTTTGTGCACTTTTTCTCATTTTACAATTCCGTTCTTAAATTTAGAAGTTAATGTATAATGTAGGGAAAGAGTGTTATACAAGAACTGGAAACAAATTCTCATTATTATTTGATCATGAAATAATTAAATATCCTTATGAAAAAATGATAAATGATAAATGGTCTTTTTATTTAAATGATTAAATTAAAATGATTCTTCAACATTCGCTTTCGTAATTATTTCATTATTTATTTTCATTTTTTTATTAGTTAAGAATGCTGCTATAAAATAACAGGACACCTTTAAAAATGTGCTATAGCAGAACTGAAAATAAATTCTTAGTCTTTTGATGATTATTTGATGATGTCTTAAGAAATCTCCAACATTTCAACTAAACGTGCAATCTATCATTACAAGTAAGTAAATACATGTAAGAATATTTTCAATGTTATCTTATGAACTGATAAAATTAAACACTCCTAAAGCATAGTCTAATATAGCATAGTTTTATCTGTAACGTTATGTATTTTATTAACCCTTAATTTGACAAGATGTTTTTTCAAATATTTTTTAATTTCTGTTATTTTCCCATGTCTGTATAGACATTAGGATCTCTGTAAAATAAACAAAAAATATATATAATTTTCCATTTTTGAGATAATTAATGTCAGCTGTGGCGAACACTGACAATTATGTTATATAGTAGGGATAAATATACATGTCCGGTGTAGCGGCCAGACTTAGCCGAATTAAGGGTTAACATGTTTCTTTATCATACTCATTCAGAATATACATCTAACAGTAGAGAAAATAATTTTTGAAACACTTTACCATTTACTTTAATTTTACCATTTATTTGTATCTTTACCATTTCGTTTATACTTAGACGTGTTTTATAGGTCTGAATCACTTTTTAAATTAAAAACACAGAACAATTTTTTTTATCTATTTTGTATTCTTATTTATCAATTTTGTATCAATTCTCCCATCCTTATTCTATTGAACATTTTATTACTTTTTCATTTAAGTTTTTTATTATTTATTTTGACATATTGTAATTTGAATGCGAAAATAGAAATTTCTATATAAGTTTTAAAATAACTGTATACTCTCTCAAACTGCTTCGATAGTGGTCCAAAAGGTTTTTGTTTTGTTTACAGTAAAAAAGCAAATTGTTGTCTAATGCGGAGTCTAGTGAAATAAATATCTTAGACTGGATATCAAAAATAATATTTAACTTGAAATTCATAAAACTTTTTCTTGAAGCTTCATTTAATTTTCATATTTTAAAGGAAATATTCTCAAAGAAGTCAAATTTTCCCAACCTAATATTCAAACGGCATTGTTACATCATATAATTGAATAGGGCGCGGTTTTTCTTTCGATTGGCTGGGTGTGCCTATTTTTTATGCCATTTATATTAGGGAGTAGAAATGCTAAGGAAAAATGTTCGTATGAATGTATGACAATTATATGAAAAATTCAAAAACAATGACATATGTATACTAACATATTTCACTATTAAAAATTCAGTAAAAGGATATTGTGGTGTTTCATTTTTACTAAATATATTGTTGTGATGGACTTCTTTAAAGTGGACTTCATGAAAGATGTATTTAAGTGTCATTGTGAAAATTATTTAATTTTAATGCAGAAATTTCTATGGTTAAAACCTACTGATTTCTTGTTGATATTATTTTATTTAAGTTTTAATATTGCGTTGGTTAAAAAAAATTTTAAATTTTAAATTGAAATATGATATTTTAAATGTTATATATTTGTTACCATATTCATTTTAAAACAATGTCTAAATGCAGGGAATTTTTGTGTGCAAAAAACGTACATGTTTTAAATTCATTTAGTTTGGTTTGGTTTGGTTTGGAGTGCTACGGTCTACTTTTTGTAACACGAGGGCTAATGAGACCGGGACCTACAGCTTAAAGTCGATTCCGAACGGCTACGAACATCCATGCCAGTGTGGGATGTTTTAAATTCATAACACCAGTGACATTGTCAAAGCAGCTTTAAGTTTTAAAGTTGCCAAAAATTTTATTTTGAAATAATTACAAGATGCAAGAATTACCATAATTATCGTTAGATAATACAATATAAAAATAGTGCATAATTTTTATATTATTTTATATATTATACAAATCATACCAAACAGAACACGTGTAACACATTTCGGTGGCATTTACCGAGAACATAAAATTTTATTTTCATTTGAGAGATATTTTAAAGTAAACTATGAAAAAAAGGTTGAAAATAATCATTCCACCACATTGGTCAAAGACCATTTAATGCGCCAAAAGTTATACTGCACAGTAAATTACTTTTAAATCAAGTTTGAATTTCCTCAATCCAATCAAATATTGTGTAAGGCTCAGTAATGCAACATGTACAGCAATCACAATTTTAAATAAGAAACATTTCTATTTTTTTAACTACAGAGTAATTTCAAAGTCAGAACAAACTTTAAATATTATTAAGGGTGATTAAAACGAGTACTCTATGTAATGATAAATTTCAGTATAACGGAAATTAAGGCTACTGGAATTACTGAAAAATAATTGAGCTTAAAATATTGAACTTTTGTTTCAAAACTGATGGATATAAAGTCAAGAAAAAAATTAAGGCTTCAAACTATTCTGTTTTACCACTAGTGTGTGTTTCTTATTGTCTACCGTCAGATTATGTCGTAATAAATAGTGATTGTCATGTTAATAAGTCATGTAAGTAAATAGCCTAAAAACATCTGATTGAGACAAGGGCATTTGAAACTGTATGCTAAAAAATGGTGTACTAAATGAAGAAGACCCTCTATGTTGAACTGCTCCTGAAGAAAATAAATCTAATAGTGTCAATGTAGTAAGGTGTATGTAAGTAATGTAGCAATGTAGTAATGCAAAAGACTGTACTACAAAAGAGAGTAAACCATTAATCCTTGATTTGGCTAAGTCTGATCGCTACACCGGACATGTATGTATATTGTTACAAATTTATGAAGCGTAGCGTTCGTGGATTGAGTAGACTTTGAATTAAGACAGCAAAAATAACAGCACTTTATTCGTAATGCAGGGAAAACACGAATACAGCAGCCAACACCGCGAGAACTGGCTAGCACAGGCGATAGTTCACTAAAACTCTTCGCGCCAAACAACGTAGGTCTTTACCTCTACAAATTTCTCAGCTAACTGAACCTCGATCAGGATCGGCCCCCGGTATTTATATCCTCGGGAGAAACTGGAATATTCTAGAAAGTACTAGGTACAAACGGTTGCCAAGAAAGTCACCAAGTCGACAAATTTGGCGATAAATCGCCAAACTTGGCGCCAAAAATTAGTCGCCAAAAACATCGCCTACGAGCCAATATCTCGCCAAATACATGATTTACTCATTATAATACACAGTATACGGCAAAAATACATGCCAACTTGCGAAATTCGTAACATTATGTATAATTACTATATAACATAATTGTCAGTGTTCACCACAGCGGACATTAATTATCTCAAAAATGGAAAACGATATACATTTTTTTTTGTTTTGCAGAGATCATAACGTCTACACAGACATGGGAAAATAACAAAAATTAAAAAAATATTTGAAAAAGCATCTTGTCAAATTAAGGGTTAATTTGGTGTGCAGTGATGAAAACGATTGAGGATATTTAAGTTACAGGTTTATGGTGAAAGATTTAAGCGGACTTCTCTTTGTTACATTCGACAGTCATATTGAATTAAATGATGATTATTGTTGTAAATAATCGGAGTCATCATCTCACAGCTGTGCTGCTGGGTGATGAAAGGCATAGTGAAAAATCGTAAAAAGACTAGTTGGTAAATAATTTTTTAATGAAAGTTATCTAAGAGTGAACTGAAAAAAATCAGAGCCTCAACTCTCAGTCCCCAACATAATTAGATCAGCATTTTATTTCTTTTACCACAAATCACTCTACTTCATTTCCATCCGACCAGTGCTCAGCGAATTTCTATCTTTATTTACTTTTGAATGATCCAATTTTAAATTTTGTATTAACTTATAGATCATCCAGTAGATGAAATGAGATTGCTCATCCTTTCTTAAAAATATACATTATCTTATGCATTCTCAATATATACGGGCAAAAGATATGCGTGTATTAAAATTATTACTACCATTCTGTAATATTCTGCATCTAGACCTATCCAAACACATTTTGATTACGTTAATCAAATTCTTTTTTTTTCTTTTGTGACACTAAAACCAGATGTTCATCCATGTCTTTTTTTTTTATCATTTTTTATCTCAATCTTTATTTTTAAAACTGAACTTTTGGGTTACCCGTTATTAATATGATAGTATGAAAATCTTAAATCCCACCTGTATATAATAAGTGAAATATATCAGCTTTTCAACTTGGAAAAATTTGTTATTTTTTATACGTATTATGGCAACGTGCTCAAATTCAAGATATGAAATGCTTTGATTTACCACATACTACATAAATTTAGTTTTAGTTTGCTTTGGAGTGCTACGGTCTACTTTTTGCAACACAAGGGGTAATGAGATTGGGACCTACAGCTTAAATCCGATTCCGAACTGCTATGAACATCCATCCCATAGTGGGACTCGAACCCATGAACTCCGGTACCGAAGGCCAGCACCCTAACTTATCGGCCACCATTTGGCTACGTACTAAATAGAAAGTATTAGTTTCAACATCGATTCTCAAACGTGAAAAAACAAAATAAACTACGTCAAAACTATTCATATTTCTCTAATCTTGCATTAGATGGCTGTTATTTAAAAATAAACGCGGGTGAATGTGTAATCTATATCCTTAATATTTCTTATCTTATGTTCATTTATGTGTATTTTTCATTTGCCTTCAAGTCATACTATATGATATTTGATATTTCTGAACAAACTATATTACTGTTCTAAGAGTGGCAAAAAATGTTAAAATATTTATTAATATATATTTTAAATTATAGATTTTATACTATCTTACGTCCATATGTTATTATTTAATGCTATATTCTATTCATATTTAAACTTAAAATTTAATTCCTGAATCTATATGAGATAAAATTTAAGAAATACATTCATAAGGTTCTGCTTCAAATTTCTTATATATGACAAACTTGTTATTACTAGGTTATTTATTGCTGTGCATATTAATGTCGTATATTAACTTATAAAATTTTAATAGCTACCATAATATTCCACACAAAACCAGTTACTGTAAGTTTATTACGATTGAGATGGAGCAATTTAAATTCGCGATCAATTTATGCATGCATAGAGTTAAAAACATAAAATGTAGCTATTCCTTTGTGTAATAACGTTACTAAATCAAAACAAATATTTTCTCTTTCTTCTATAATGCAAGCAACATAATTGCTTTGGAGATTAGGTATAGCTTTTACGTAATAGCTTTTGTTTTATTAATTGCTGTGTTACTTTTGTTTTCGTCGTTTAGCTATTCATTAAAGAAATTATTTTGTGATAATTTTGTATCTAAAATTCCGTTACATAATGTTTTTTCTGTAGTTATTTTAGTGAAACTAAGTTTTATATATATGTTTTCCAAAATGGTTTGTAAAAATGTAACATATTGAGGCTTTTATAGAAATAAAATCCTATTATATTTCACTGTTTAAGGATATTATTTTTGTTTTGTAAAAAAAGATAATAATCAAAATATAAAATTGGTATTAGTCTGAGATTTTTTAGAATACATTTACTCAAATATACTTATACAGATATGTGTTCCTTTAAATTTGTTTATAAAATTATTACAGTGTAAACGTTTTATACTAGAGAAAGAATAAAATATTAGG
Organism: Pardosa pseudoannulata; assembly: GCA_032207245.1. Taxonomy (NCBI): domain Eukaryota; kingdom Metazoa; phylum Arthropoda; class Arachnida; order Araneae; family Lycosidae; genus Pardosa; species Pardosa pseudoannulata. The sequence continues at coordinate 93,623,900 of CM063505.1, read as the reverse complement.
TTGGGAGGAAAGAAATCTATTATTTTTGTGTGAAATTAATGACTATTTAACATGTTTCGAATTGTTTGATTTGGTTTAAATATGCACTGGTTTGTTGTATAATTTGTTGCAACTTTAAAAGTAGCTTCATAATACCTCTCTCATAGATGGCTTGGTCCTTATTGACAAAAAACACTAGTAATCAATTTTGTTCATCTTCTCTTGATCAAAATTTCTTATCACTCAGGAAGTTTTGCAATGTGAGAAGAAAGGTGGTAATTGCTTGGTTCCAGGTCCGAACTATATGGTGGATGCATTAAAACTTCCCAACCAAGCTCCATGCGTTTCTGGCAAGTCACTACAGTCTTGTGGGGTCTGGTGTTGTCCTGATGGCACACAACACCGTTTCTCTTGGCCAATTCTGGCCACTTCTGGTTAATCTATAGCTTCAATCGGTCCCGTTGTTGACAGTAGAAATGTGAATTTAGTGTTTGGCCATAAGGAATCAACTCATAATAAATTATTCTTTTCCATTTCCCCCAAATACATAGTATAACCTTCCTGGCCGTTAGTCCTAGTTTGGTCACCGTTTGAGCTGCTTCACCGAGCTTTGACCACGATCGTTTTCGCACAATATTGCCTTATTTGACCCATTTCTAAACTCCAGTCACCATCCGTTTAAGAAGTGGGTTGATTTCATTCCGTTTGGACAAGACTTCGCAGACGGAAATTCGATCCATCATGTTTTTTTGTGTTAATTGGTGTGGCACTTAAACCATGAGCTTCTTTTTGAATCCAACTTTGCGTAAATGGCTTAAAGCTGTTTTATGGTCGATCTGTAGCTCCTGGACAATGCTACAACTACTAACATGCCGGTAAACTTCAATTATTTCTGTAATTTTATCAACATTTTCTACTCCGGGCCTGCCTGTGCGAGGTTCGTCTTTAACATCAAAAATGCCTGAACGGAATCGATGAATCCAAAATTGCACGTAATTAGCTATTACAGTATCTGCACCATAAACATCATTCACAATTTCAGCCACCTGGCTTGCATTTTCACTTTTATCAATGAAAAACTGTAAAATGTACCAAGTTTTTCTTTGTTAACTTCCATTTTTAACAGCCTGTAACTCACAACTGAATAGACTAAATATAAAAAGTAAAATAAAATTAGTGTAAAATGTCACCTTGACAACGAGCATAAATTTGAATTTGTTTGATCGATAATTTACCAGATATTGATCACTACAACCATCTGTCAAAAAAATAATTGATTTCTTTTTCCCAACCCAATAGTAGTTAATGCTTTGTTTATTTTGCTCCATATTAATGTAACTGAAAATAAACTACAGAAAATCGTAATTTATTGAACTTAGGAGATTTTACTATTTTATAAGCTTTTTTTCATGGTACCCTATGAAATTTTTTTTACTTTTATTTCGATTAAAAGGGTTCATCTCATAAAAATAAAAATAAATTAATGTATACTTTAAATGATATTATTCACATTTATCAAATTATAAACCTAAAAATGTTTTTATAAAGTTTAATGGAACATATGTTGTCAGAATTACACATTGTCTATTCCTTTAAAGGCCTCCCTGCTTGTACAGTATTTAGCGTGTTGAACATACAATGCGATTGGGTTCTATTCCCGAGTAAGGATTAGATGTGTTTGTGCTGTCCCCTCATAGACAGCGATGTTTCCGTACTTATATCATGATCCTATAATAAAAAAGAAACAAAAATGCCAGTGGATTGCATGGTATCTTATAAGTTATAAGCAAGTGCTTCGCTTTTGAAAAAGAAATTCTTTAAGGTTTCAAAATAATTTTTGTTTTACATGTTCATGGTTTTGATGAAGCACTAATAGTCTGTCATCTTATTATCCGTTACACTTAAATGTATTTAGGTATAAACCGAAATTTTTCACAAACTTGAAATTTTCGTTGCATGCACCGGTAAGTAATAAAAATTAGAACTTATTCTCAGCCAAAAATAAAAATTTATTTCCATTTCTACATTTTTCTAAAAATGTTTCAATTGCATGTTAATATGTAGATGTATTTTTATTGCATCGTAATAAAGTGGTAGCAATAAAATGTGTTGTTACATAGAGTATGAATGCAATAAAAAATAGGGATTCACAATTGTTGCAACTACTATTAATACAAAAGTTTAATATTCTAAACCTAACTACTTTTCAGTAATTTCAGTAGCCTTAATTTCTGTTATACTGAAATGTATTGTTACATATAGTGGTAATTTTAATCACAATGGAAGAACTATATTTTACTAACTGTAAAATTGATTGTTTTACTGCTGGAAAGGAGTCGGAGTATAATTAGTTCTAAATGCAAAATTTCGTACATAAATGCATACAACAGTCTTAAATATAAAATTTCAATATTCTATAGCTAATATCCATACATCGTACATTCGCTACATTGACACTAGTCAAAAATCATGCCCGGATGATGAGAATTAAATTATTTAAGTTTCAAAGGGATAGATTCCTTTGACGAACTAAGTTCCGTAACTCAGAAACTATTCCAAATTGAATGGTCGAGAATGATTTAAAATAAGTATTTCTGTAGAAATCTGTAGACCGAATGTTTTCTTGATGCAATTCCTCCTCTACTTCTTGCAAGGAAGTAAAAAAGTATCTTTAAAATATATAATGGCCCTATTTTTATTTTATTCATTCCATCCAAATGTGCGTTCGAATTTTATTTGAAACGCAGCTAAATGAAATACTGTTTGTTCAAATATATTTCAATCCAAATTTTTAGTTCAGCTGCGGCGTTTCACTGCCGTATGAAAAGCAAGTGCTGTGTGTTGCAGGCGGAGCTGATCGAATGTAAGCAAGGCGATTGTTTGTTTGGTTAGCTGTAGCAAGTGTGGCTTACAGCAATGGTTTACTTTAATTTGTAAGTAACATAATTATGTCTTGTTTAAATAATAAATAGATGTTTTAACAAAGCCTTTTGGACTTATCATATTTTTATACTGCACCTGGTCACATACATCAATTCCATTGTTATCATTTATATAATGCATTCTCTGTTACCGGTAGGAAAGGTAACAGAAATCCTGGTTGAAAATCCGAGGTTCCCTAGAGATATCAAATCCGGGGACGCTTATCCAGAGTGCGTTTTACTGAGCGTTTACCATGGGCGTGATGCTGAAAATCAAGTAGCCTTTTGGACTTATCATATTTTTATGCTGCATCTGGTCACATACATCAATTCCATTGTTATCATTTATATAATGCACTCTCTGTTACCGGTAGGAAAGGTAACAAAAATCCTAGTTGAAAATCCGAGGTTCCCTAGAGATATCAAATCCGAGGACGCTTATCCAGAGTGCGTTTTACTGAGCGTTTACTGAGCGTTTACCATGGGCGTGATGCTGAAAATCAAATAGCCTTTTGGACTTATCATATTTTTATGCTGCACCTGGTCACATACATCAATTCCATTGTTATCATTTATATAATGCACTCTCTGTTACCGGTAGGAAAGGTAACAAAAATCCTAGTTGAAAATCCGAGGTTCCCTAGAGATATCAAATCCGGGGACGCTTATCCAGAGTGCGTTTTACTGAGCGTTTACCATGGGCGTGATGCTGAAAATCAAGTAGCCTTTTGGACTTATCATATTTTTATGCTGCATCTGGCCAGATACATCAATTACATTGTTATCATTTATATAATGCACTCTCTGTTACCGGTAGGAAAGGTAACAGAAATCCTAGTTGAAAATCCGAGGTTCCCTAGAGATATCAAATCCGAGGACGCTTATCCAGAGTGCGTTTTACTGAGCGTTTACCATGGGCATGATGCTGAAAATCAAGTAAAGTATTTGAAATTGGGAGATTTCTTATTGCTTATAGATATTTTCGAGTTGAAGTAAAAGCTGTCCAGTGTCGGAGAGTACTAAGAATTAACCTTGTATTTATTTTAATTTCTGGCCAATCCTAAACATCAGGTATCGTCAAATTGGATGTTATTGTATCTTCTGAGATAATAGTGTCCTGGGGTGCCATGGAAAAGAGTTTCAGAAAGGCTGTTCTAGAACATCTTAGTCTTTACTTTAAGATGTCTAATCTGTGGTTTAAATTGGACAAAAGGTTTTTTAAGACGTTATTTCTATTTATCATAAAATAAAATTTCTAGTCATCTTACAATAAAATTTTCTTGAATTATTAAGTATACTTTTATGATAAACACAGGTTTTGTTATTTCAAGTAATATTTAATCACACAAAAAATATACGCTCAACGTAAAATTAATGAAATTTGCGAACCAACAAAATAGCTTTAAAATACATAATTTATAACTTAAATATTGATATAAAATTCAATCCAATTTTTTGTCTGAGACACATGATAATATTAATCCAAATAATAATTTTTATTTCATGAGCAATAATAATTTTTTTTAATTTTTAATTTAATAAGTGTTTATAATTTTGTTTATAACTTTGTTTATTATTTTCTTTTTACCTTAAAGGCTTTTAATATTTTAAATTTACTAATATAATTTTAGTTTAATTTGATATAGACAGTTACTTCTTAAAGAATATTTCAAATTTATCTTTTTTTTTTTTAATTTCTAAATCTTATGTTGGATATGTATTTTATTTGAAATGAAAAAATAATTTTTTTTTTATTTATACGCTTATTTTTACGAACTTAAAAATTTTCTTCCTAAAGTGAGCAGATTTTATTGGGAACACATCCTGCCTTTTTTCTACTTCTATTAAATTATATACATTTTATACACTTCACGTTTTATAAATGTTTACCACTTGAATTTATTGAACATAAGACATGATCCTTCAATTCTGAAATAAAATAAACAGTTATACAAACAAATGAAAATTTAGTTTATTGAAATATTTAATATAATAAATTTTGTAATTAAAAAATCCATTGATTAACATCTGGAAGAGTTAATATCCATTATATTAAAATATTTAATTTTATTGGGTTTCAACTGAGTCACACAAGTTAAGCTAAATATTTTATGCAAATATTTATTTTTTGTGCAGTAAGTTTTTTTATTTATAAATTTGCATAAACGAAGTTCACAGTTAATGTTTTATTTCAGTTAGAGAAGAACACTAGCAAAAGAAGAAACCAGCAGTCTCCGCACTTTCGTGCATGTATCCAGTATCCTACTCGCCTACTGTTCCTGTGTTTTCTGACACCGGCCGATGGAAGAGGAACCGATGACGTCACCAGCACACCAGTAATTTTACAACAGTCGTTACCCTACCTAGGAAAAGCTGAGGCTGACAGCTTGACATTTTCTGTTTTTTTCAATGTCATTGTGGAATGCCTAATGTGATGAAACGAGAATTGATTTCGTATGATGCTATAGTTAAAGCACCAACTATATTTAATAATAAGTTTTGATTTAAAGTTTGTTAAATATTAATTCTAGTTCAAGTTGAACTTATTTATTTTTTATTTATAAGATTTATATAGTTTGTTTAGTAGTAATAACAAACGATGTCATTTGTTACCTTCTTATGTAATATTGTAGAAACCACATAGTTGTAGATTAGCAAGCACTCAAGATAGGTATTATTCAACTACTTTATAATACCTCTATGGTGTTATGTAACCCTCTATTAAACTTCCAAACTACCTTCAAGTTCTTGTTACAATAGAATGCGGATGCAATCAAATCTAGATGTTACAAAATTCCTGAAGAAAGGGTTGAACATTCTAAGGTTAAATGTTTCTGACATATATCAGTTACATATGTATGTACATTTGTATGTGCTAACAGATATCCCGCCGGGATTACTTAATATGGACAATTTCATTCAAATTTCAAAAAACCAAAAAACCTCCGATGAAGAAAAAAACTTTAATAATGTGTTTAAATCTCATGGAGCACTGTTGTAACGTCCTGAAGTATGGGTAGACGAGAAAGTCATTGATACAGGCTGGACAACCGTTTACTCTGAATTAAATACTTATTCGAAAGAATAATTATGTACAACTATATACAGGTTTAAGAAGATTCTGAATCTTCTGAGATCTCGTGTTGAGGTAACGTTAACACAATTACAATTCAAGTATACACTGAAGCTAGTCCTTCTCAAACACTGGAACAGTTCACTAATTAGTGCCGATACGAAACGCTGACAATATACTCTCTCCCTTCTGACGATCAGTACCGTCTGCTTTCACACTGAGGTTCAAACGCTCAGAGTGCGTATCAAGCTGGAGTTCATTGAAGAAACTTAGGATGCCGGACTATCCAAAATGAGAGTAAGAGTCACTCTCAGCAACCTACTTCTAAGCACGAAGTAGAAAAAAAGATAACGGGAATGAAATCTCAAAGTCAAAAGTCGACTTCTTAGCAAAGCAGAGAAGCTGGCGGTCTCTGAAACAAAGCAAACTCCGGCAATCGGAGAGACGAGGGTACTCCTCTCGAGTTCCACAAAACCACTCCAAAGCAACTCTCAAGAAAAAGCCCCTTCTTGGCTCAGCCAATCTTGTGTTATAGGGGTCCCGGTTTCCTTCATGTGATTCTTCCGGAACCTTCCAGACCCAAGGGGACGCAATCAACTCCCCACCTGGATCAGCTGATCCATTTCCAGATGTGGCCGAAAGTTCGTCTTTAAGTCAACCGACCAAAATGTCTTAAATTCCTCTGCGGCAACAGTAACGGGTCCCAGATGTACACTACAGCATCACTCGATTAATAATTATTATTCGAGTCCTTTGACAGTAGTAGACATCATAAAGTTACAGACACTCTGGTACTGACAGTTCTTAATGTTCTGCCGCCTAAGCGACTGCCTCGGTATTGTGCCTAAGACGTTACTACACAAACGCTTTCTCCGGACCACGTGTGTCTACTTACCCCTAACCATAATGGTCCTCTGCGAAAAGTCACCTTACATTACCATTTCATTTTTCTTTCGCTCGGGTCATGTAACGGATCGTTACACTATGTCCAATTACAATGACAGTGTCTTCTACATAAATCGACTTGTATCTAAAGCTTTGTACCGAGTTATTTAAAAAGAAATAAACTTTTCTTTCTAAATTTACAGATTTAGCATACATAATATAATGTTAAACCACTCTCTCCCAGATATATTTCGCTTAATATTTATTGATGGACATAGGAAATCTAATTATAGAATATTGAGTGTGAAATATACTAAATTTAAAGAATTTAGAATTTGAGATGTCTATGTCCTAATTAGTTAAAATTAAACATCAAATGATGTCAAGGAAAGAAAAAATTCAAGATGAGAGATTTATTTTCCGTTTCATGTAAACGTAGGAGAGTAAAGTGGAGTTTCATAATATATAATGTGCTATTATTTCTGTTGTTGTATCAACTACAAATGTAAATTTATGGATAAGACTTAAAAATTTATAAAATGCCTATCGAAATTACAGAATTATTAAAAATAACAGTTATTTGAAGATATGAAGTACTATTTGTAAATATTTTTATTTACCTTCAAAGAAGAAAAGGAAAATTGTTCCAAAGAAGTATGAAAATTTTACAAGATTTTAATTAACTGTCTACAAATAAGGATTCTGGACATTAAATGGTTAAATAATGTTTAAAGGGCCACTCCACATTATGGTCCACCGCAAGCCATTACCACCGTATGGGGTATGGCTTATAGTGGTCGACGGTGGCAGGCGATAAAATGGCCTTGGAGGAGGATGGCTTCGAAAGCGGTTTTTCTGAAAAAATCAAAGAAAACCAACATGCGCTACCAAAGTGCGCAGTAGATTCTATGGTTGCAACCACGCGCTCTGCATATTTAGTGGCCCATTGTGTGGATGCCACCCGTGAACCATCGTTCAAGGTCGCCATCAGGACCAGTACTGGAGTGAACAGTTGGCTATAGTGTAGAAGCTACATAAAATTTTGATTGCTACAATGGTAGTGTTTTCCATTAATTTGGAAAAATCACACACAGTATTGAGAAAAATAACTGCATTTAAACATTTTATTAACAATTCTAAAAATAAAAAAACATTTCCAAAAATTATAGAATGGAATTCTGGAATTCCGCTTTCAAATAACAAGGAACCATGGAAATATTTGTTTAACAAATATCAGCTAAATACGCCAAATTAATTATCGATTAACTTACCGTTATCTGTCAATATGAGGGCTGAACTAAATCACTGCTCACAATGACTCAATAAAAATTGGGTATATAATTATAAACATTCAGTTACACTTAGTACGTTCTAGAAAAGACTCATTATTCTAGGAACTTCTCAATGATTCTTCGATTTATATGTTGAGTCGGAAAAAAGTCTCAAAATTGACTCCAATTCTCACCAAAATCAACTTAATAATGATGATACACTCTCAAAGTATGTGGCTTAATATAAAAAGACAGTGCCTTAGACCTTAAAAAACTATAAAGAGAACGAAATGAGTATAAATAGTAATATATTAGCCTACCTGTTACTATAATATGACTTGTTAATTCATTGTATAGAAAACTTAGACCTCCATATGTTTTCTATGCAATGGATTTCCATAACTTGCATACATATATAAAATATCATTCTTTGGATAGCTTGAATTTATTAATTTAATTCTTCTCTATTATAAGGACAAAAATTTTATACCCCCAGAATTGATTTTTTAAAGGTAAATGTACATTTTTAAAAGTATTCATAGATTTATCTCCAATAAAACTATAAAATAAAGCTATATTATGAAATAAAGATATGAATCTATGGTATGCTATGAAATAAAGTTATGATTAAGCTATGAAATAAACTATGCTATGTTGTGAAATGAATTTATGATTAATCTATGAAATAAAGCTATAATTAAGCTATGAAATAAGCTAGCCTATATTATTTCATACCTATGCTATGAAATAAGCTATGAAATAAAGTTATGATTACTAAATAATGGTGGTATACTTTCGAAGCAGATGGCTCATAATAAAAAGCCAGTGGATTTGACCGTAAAATGTATAAAACGAAAGAAAGAAATTATTGTATTACAAATAACAATGAGTCTAAATAGCATTATATAGACTAACTGTTACTATAATATGTCTTGTTAATCGTCTGTATAGAAAACATATACCTCCATATTACCTTGCATACATACATAAAATACCATTCGTTGGATAGCTTGAATTTATAAATGCAATTTTTCTCTACTATAAGGACAAAAAATTGATACCCCTAGAATTGAAATTTTAAAGAAAAATATGCATTTTTTAAAGCATTCACAGCTTTATCTCTCATATCTTTTTAATTTATTTAAAAATACTGTATTTTCAAGATATAATTTCAGATATTTTGTACAAAAATATTCATAAGTAGGTAACATAGACGTGTATAATATTATTTTACGCTTCCAGAATAAGTTATTAATCATAATATGGACTTTAATATGAAATTGAGAGTGTCATCAAACAGATATGTTATGCATATTCATAAGTGTGTCTTTATTAAAATTTATGTGTAGAATTAACGTCTTGTTATTTTTTTCGCCAGATAAATGTTTGTACAAGGATAATTAATTCTCATATATTTTATTACTTTTTCCATCTAACTGCAAAATAAACTAAGATAACTTAATTTATTTATGATAGGAAATTTGAATATATTTTGAAGCTTTTATCTATATATGGATTTAATGAACAAATTGTAAATATTTCTTCATAGGTTTTAAAAGGCAATATTTTTTTCATATACAATGATTCTTTAACTTCAAATTTTTAATATATTAGGAATTCCTTGAAGTCATTTAGGTGACTGGCGAATTGCATTTTTAAGCATTATGAGTTTTAAGAATTCATGCATTACTAAACAGTGCTTCATTTACATTAAATATTTCAAGTGATAAATGAACTCATTATCTTACATTTCTTTACTTGAGACTGAAAATAGATGATTTGATATAGCATTGTTTTTTATTCATGGAATCTAAACCCGTTCAATTCACTATTTGTGCTATTCGTTTATGCAGTAAATGCTGGTCTAAGGAGATATGGTATATCAGAAAATAAACCCTACTTCTTCATATCCAACAGTTTAATTTCACATTAACTTGAGATAAAAAAAGAAGAAAAAACATATCTTCTGATTTTTTAACTTAATTGTTTTGTTTATCAAATGTCAACTTGCAGTAGAAAACAAAATTATCTCCTACATACAAGTTTGAAAAAAAATTATTCTAAACTTTATTCCTTTGAAAAAAAATAGATATTCCTACATATTTTGTTAAAATATTTCATAATTTACTTACACGTTGCTCGGAAGTTTATACTTTTCTTTGCAGGCTGTGAAAAAATTAACTATTACTCATATTTGTTATTATTTTGCAGAGATTTTTACATAATTATCTGGTAGTCTGGTAACGTTTATACTACAAAGCGTATCTACATTATATTTTAGATAAAGCTTTATCAATGAAATAGAAAATGTAGAAAATTCTTAAAGAGTTAAACGCAGATCATTCTATTAGGTCTTTGATATTTCTATCTGTTTGTACGGTCATGAAAAACAGTATGCCATCTTCTTTTCGAATTTCTTTAGAAGCATAATGGGTTTATTTACATGTTAAAGCTCCTCAGGTGTCACATTTTAGGTTTCAGTAGAAATTTAGATGTAAAATTTGATACAAATTCATTATCTCTGAATATCTATTTATTCATTTATCTCTGAACCTAACTATTAATTTTAATGCAAACCGTCTTCAAATTGCACTGAAGTGCTACTAAATTAGAGATACCTACCTAGTAATAAGCCTCATCTGGTCTTCTCTCTCTTTGATAACGGCTGTCACCCTCCGAGGCATAGGTTCAAAAAGTTTCTTGAAACGTTCGATGGGAATGGCTTCCCAAATATTCGCTAAAGCTGTCCATAATTCAGTAAGGTTCGTTGGTGCTGTGTGATGGTCTTTCAAGCTTTGTTCCAAAAGATAAAAAAGATGCTCAATAGGATTTCAATCTGGACTTCTAGGTGGCCAATTTATGACAGAAAAGTCACAGAAATGGTCATCCAACCAGCCAGTAGTCAACCAGGACTTGTGAGATGTACAGTTTTCGGGATGGAAAACTTCATTACTGTATGATAATAGAACAGCATAAACGGGTGGAGGTGATCAACCAGCAACTCTACGTACCAGAATTGCATTGAGAGAGATTGAAAACGCACCGAATATCCAAACAGAGCAAGAAAAAGGAAACCCATACGATGAATGAGGCACTATGCCCTTATACAGTTATAACCTGGTATGCGGGATACAAGGTTTCATGAGCCTGACACCATAATCTTAACCTCTCGTCGGCTTTAAGAACTCAGAATCAAGAATCATCACTCCATGCTACTCGTTTTTAGTCCTCTACATTCCAGTCTCTGTGCTCTCTTGTCCACTCAAGACGATGGCGAGCATAGAGCAATGTACTCTCATAGGTCGACGGCTCCCGAAACCCATATGGTGAAACGAGATTTTCTCAGTCCGTTTACTGACTGTAAAACTGGCACCATCAGTCAACTGGGTGGTAATTTGAGCTAATGTTTGTCTTCGATGGCTGAATACAATAAGAGAATTTCTCTTGCCGCCCTAGCCGGAGGCATACGGAAGGCTGAATACAATAAGCCTGATTCGTATCTAACCATGCACTATCAAGTCTAACTGTTCTTTCCAGTTTGCCAGATCGCTATTTTTTTACCACTATCCATGCAATTTGGATATACTCTTGATACTGTTGAACCTTGAAAACCCTAGCTCTATGAGAATTTTGGGAATTGAATAGCCCATGCGTCTCGTACCTATGATTTGTTCGTGATTGAAAGCGTCTAAATCAAGCAGTTTACTAATACTGGCAATTCCAACAACTAATTCAGGATAACCACAGTACACGCTATATATGCAGTCACCACAACGCCCTCACTAGAGCATGAATGATATGCAGCTCTACATAGTTCCATAGACCTTGTTATTAATAATTCAGTGGCACATCAGTGTATATCAGCCACTGTAATTTGTTAGATTAATATTGTTATTACTAAAGCGTAAAATGTAATATTATTAGGGTTACAGTGCTTAATCGTCCTAGTTAAAAGGCAAGAACTCCGGAGACAAAGTTATTTTATTTTAACCTTTTATTTTTCCCCTTCTATCTCCAAAGGTTGGGTGTAGAAACAGGAAAAAATAACGCTTTCTTAATAGTCTTCTCAACTATCTCCAACTTATGATTTTTTCTACTTGATATCCACAGCTATTGTAGTTTAACCCTCAACTTTTAGTAAACGAAATATTTGGCTCGAAGGTAGGCAGTGAAAATAGAGCCAAATTATGTTCTCTAATGTATAGGTCTATCAGCTGCGAGCCGAAACTTGCGGCAAGTTACGTCATCCAAAGAGTTAGCCTATCAGCAAGTGAAACCGCAAAAGGGCAATAAAGACGTATTCTCTTGACCCGGGGATATAAGGATATCGCAAATAAGGCAACCCTCATGGAATTGAAAAATGAATGCTGTGTTGAAAATGGAAAACCTGTCTGTTAGTTAGTATTATTCATATGTTATATAATAGCTTTAAACATTTTCAAGATAAATAATTCTGTATTTTATTTAGAATACTCCACATAAATATATATGATGCAAAATATACGAATTCTGTATTTAAAAGATCTTTGATACAAATTTTTCGAAAAAAAAAACATAATTTTCCTACTCTTACTTATTCTTTCTTCTTATTTTTTCGAATTTTTCTGATAACAAATGAATTTTATTAATTGTCTTACTGTATCTTATAAATTAAAATTACTCTATAATGTTTGATAAAAATTTACATAAAAAAATTTTAACGAATCTCGTTTATAAATATTAATAGTTACTAATGTAAAAGTTATTTATACCTGAATTCATAATTTGATAAAACTTCGAAATATCTATTATTAATGACATAAAAAGCAAAATGATTTAAAAAATACAAAAATTAAACTCCAAAGCCCTCTATTGCCATAACAAGCATTTGTCTGTGAAATGTGTTCCCATTTTATAAAATTCGATAAAAAATGGGAACATTAAGTGTCACAAACTATGATAAAAGAGGGCATTTCGGGGATTTCAACATGCATAATTCTAATCTTTCATTTCCTGACTACATATAAATTCTTTAATCTATATTATCAGACATTTACGGAATAATAATTATAATTAGTGTCTGCATAACATTAAGAAAGAACTTTATGTTCAGCTGCAGAACAACTCTCATTTCCAACCTGCATAATTTAAGTGAAAACGCTGAAAGCATGAAATGGTTTCTAGGTGGAACTTAAAATAATCTGTCCAATCCAGACAAAATAATGAAAGGATTTATTAATATTCCCGTCTTCTGCGGATCAATGTATTTCTTTATTAAATTTTTATGCAATGTTCACTCATGCGTTTTTAGCTTTAGTGTATTTAGCTATTTTTTTTACTCTTAAATAGTAAATCGACATAATGAAATGTTAATTACTATTGGAAATTAGGGATTATAATATTAACAAACAGTACCGACTTTTATATTTTGATATTTTTGTTCAAAGATAAGATACATGATGGGAAACATTTATGATTGAACAATATTACTCCTTTTCTAATATTTATGTGTATTTAATAATTTGGGTTTGAATATTTTGGACAAAAAAAAAAGAAGCACGTTTAAAAGAAATTATGTTTTACATCTTTCTGCAATGGCATTGTTGAATGTCCCACAAAATACGTCTGTTGATAAACATTCGTTTATTTTAATCCACATTTATAATCATTTTGACTGTTACAGTTTAGGACACCATCCCCCTCGGGTGCCACTTCTCACACACGAATTTCTTTTTCTTTCTTATGGAACTAGAAAAAAACGCCACCTATCGGCGTGAACCTCAACAAGCATAATTCACTCAAGAGTCAAAACATTATGACCACCCTTACATTTTGCAATGAACTCTCCTGGATGACGTGGAAGGCACGTGATCAGGTGAAAGTGGTATTTAACTGCTGCTGAAGAGTCTGAAGAATCATTCTTTCCCTTACTTCTGTATGTCATGGGAAAGGCTGCGGATCTAAGCGATTTTGATAGAGGGCAGATTGTACTGGCTCGAAGGCTCGGAACAAGTATTTCCGAAACTGCACGACTCGTGGATTATTCTCAATCTACAGTTGTTAGTACTTATGCGAAGTGGATGAATGACGGTGAAATCAGCAGTAGAAGACATGGTTTTGGACGTCCACAAGCTATCAAAGAAATAGGTCGTCGGAGATTGTCCCGCATGGTGAAGCAAAATCGGAGCTAGGCAGTGGCTCAGCTGACAACCCAATCCTATCAGCAAGTGAAACCGCAAAAGGGCAATAAAGACATATTCTCTTGACCCGGGGATATAAGGATATCGCAAATAAGGCAACCCTCATGGAATTGAAAAATGAATGCTGGGTTGAAAATGGAAAACTTGTCTGTTAGTTAGTATTATTCATATGTTATATAATAGCTTTAAACATTTTCAAGATAAATAATTCTGTATTTTATTTAGAATACTCCACATAAATATATATGATGCAAAATATACGAATTCTGTATTTAAAAGATCTTTGATACAAATTTTTCGAAAAAAAAAACATAATTTTAATACTCTTACTTATTCTTTCTTCTTATTTTTTCGAATTTTTCTGATAACAAATGAATTTTATTAATTGTCTTACTGTATCTTATAAATTAAAATTACTCTATAATGTTTGATAAAAATTTACATAAAAAAATTTTAACGAATCTCGTTTATAAATATTAATAGTTACTAATGTAAAAGTTATTTATACCTGAATTCATAATTTGATAAAACTTCGAAATATCTATTATTAATGACATAAAAAGTTTTGAAGCAAAATGATTTAAAAAATACAAAAATTAAACTCCAAAGCCCTCTATTGCCATAACAAGCATTTGTCTGTGAAATGTGTTCCCATTTTATAAAATTCGATAAAAAATGGGAACATTAAGTGTCACAAACTATGATAAAAGAGGGCATTTCGGGGATTTCAACATGCATAATTCTAATCTTTCATTTCCTGACTACATATAAATTCTTTAATCTATATTATCAGACATTTACGGAATAATAATTATAATTAGTGTCTGCATAACATTAAGAAAGAACTTTATGTTCAGCTGCATAACAACTCTCATTTCCAACCTGCATAATTTAAGTGAAAACGCTGAAAGCATGAAATGGTTTCTAGGTGGAACTTAAAATAATCTGTCCAATCCAGACAAAATAATGAAAGGATTTATTAATATTCCCGTCTTCTGCGGATCAATGTATTTCTTTATTAAATTTTTATGCAATGTTCACTCATGCGTTTTTAGCTTTAGTGTATTTAGCTATTTTTTTTACTCTTAAATAGTAAATCGACATAATGAAATGTTAATTACTATTGGAAATTAGGGATTATAATATTAACAAACAGTACCGACTTTTATATTTTGATGTTTTTGTTCAAAGATAAGATACATGATGGGAAACATTTATGATTGAACAATATTACTCCTTTTCTAATATTTATGTGTATTTAATAATTTGGGTTTGAATATTTTGGACAAAAAAAAAAGAAGCACGTTTAAAAGAAATTATGTTTTACATCTTTCTGCAATGGCATTGTTGAATGTCCCACAAAATACGTCTGTTGATAAACATTCGTTTATTTTAATCCACATTTATAATCATTTTGACTGTTACAGTTTAGGACACCATCCCCCTCGGGTGCCACTTCTCACACACGAATTTCTTTTTCTTTCTCATAGAACATAACATAAACCCCACCTATCGGCGTTGAACCTCAACACCATAACTCAAGAGCCAAAACATTATGAACACCCCTACATTCTGCAATGAACTCGCCTGGTTGATGTGATGTGGAAGTGGCATTTAATTGCTGCTGGAGAGTCTGAAGAATCATTCTTTCTCTTACTTCTGTGTGGAATTGGGAAAAGCTGCTTATCTAAGGGATTTTGAGAGAAGGCAGATTGTAATGACTCGAAGGCTAGGAACAAGTATTTCCGAAACTGCACGACTCGTGGGTTGTTCACGATCTACAGTTGTTAGTACTTATGCAAAGTGGATGAATGACGGTGAAACCAGCAGTAGACGACATGGTGTTGGACGTCCACAAGCTATCAAAGAAAAAGGTCGTCGGAGACTGTCTCGCATGGTGAAGCAAAACCGGAGCCAGACAGTGGCTCAGCTGACAACCCAATACAATGCAGGGCCAAGTAGAATAGTATCGGAGCACACAGCATCTTGTATTTACGTAACCGTTGTTTAAACATCCGGTACAATATGTCTCCGGCCATCTATCAAGGACTTGTGACATCCATGCCAAAGACTGGTTGAAGCTGTGTTGGAAAAGGTGGGCTGGTGAATCAAAGGTGAGCCAACTCGTTATTGACAGGTGGTCATATTGCTTTGGCTCTTGAGTGTATATAAATGGATAAATACAGGCATGAATACAGTTACTAATAATAGGTATTAAAAGAAAAAATAAGAAGGTAAATATTTCAACAGGAGTATTGCTTCATTTATATTTCGATCTCATTTAATTTCTTTTAACGACAGTGCTCGAAACAATAATTATTTTTTGAACTTACAATTTTCAACTTCAAACATGATTTTCATTTCCTCTTCAGTGTATCTTTTACATCTTACTCCCATGTTGACACAAAATACTTTTCTTACAGGAATCAAAAAGAATAAGGATAACACAAACTCTTTGATTTCTCTAAATAAGGTCAACAAATAGCATAAACACATAAAAATGGGATGTTTGAGGATTCCATGTTATCAGTTTTGAGTTACATAACATATACAGCTTTTATTGGAGTACCTTTATAGTTATTTCAACTTTCATTGTCCTCTATAAACCACAAATAACCAACCAAAAAAAAAGCATTGATTACTTCTTTGAGAGTATAATCAAATTTAAAAATCTTATAAAAAATTATTATTCGATTCACCAGATCTGAGCAGCAATTAATTTACTATTTGGATAGCTACTTACTGATGTTAACAGGGGCAAATAGGGTTTGAAATAATGGCATTAAATGCTGAAAAAAAGGTGGGAAGGGGTAGATTTCGAACATTTTAAAGACGACAGTATATTTTGCAGTGATATAAAGCATATTTATCGCAATTTCATTTAGAATAGGATCGATAATTTAGAAGAAGATAAACTTTACTCTCTTTGAATTTTGCAAACCCTAACTCATTAAATATCCAATACGGATGTCTCTACCCATTCCAGGTCTACAAATTCGAGGACAGAAGGACAGATAACTTAAGCTATTATTATATAGGGGATGTTATGTAAATACAAATATATGCATACATGTTTTATTATCCGAGATTCATAGTGTTAATGATTAGTTTGTATTGTGTTATTTGTTTTTGAATTATATTCAGGTATATAATTTAAAACAATAGGAAAAATTGCTGTGATGAATTTTAAATATTTGTAAAATAAAAATAGATTTTAATAAAATTTAACATAAAAATAAAAATTCGAAGTCTCATTCCTCTTATTATTTACATGATATTTACAGTATTTTTTTAATCAAAATGTATATTTTGTAACAACTGTTTGGAAAATACGCCAGCTATAACATGATATTGATTCCTCATTACTGGAGAGCCCTTTTTGCGGTGGAAAGTTTTTCAGCTTGGTAATTAATTTTGACTATTCGCTATTCATCGGATGATAATTATAATTAATGCTGGATGCTGAAATTGACTGTGACCTCATAAAGAGTTCACCGAACCGATGAAAAAAGCCATTTTAATGGAACTAAATATTCTATCGAATGGAATAAAATCATGCGTTTTTTAAGTACTTTAGAACACTCATTATTTCTTATACAATCGTTTGAATGAGAATATAAAATTTCTTACGAAGTCATTATAATCCTGATATTCTTATATAAATTGTTATTTACTTAGGAGAAATATTTTTTCTAAGGTTGTTACTTTTTACTTCCGTTATTAATATTGTTTCTGCAATAGTTAGACAGCCCAGGATGGGCCTTGCCTTCCCCAGAATCGAATTACAAGCTCTTCTGTCCCTGGCCATTTACATCCAATTAGTAATTACTTAGGAGAAATCTTTTTCTAGGATTGTTAGTTTTTACTTGCGTTATTAATATTTCTTCTTCTTCAATGGCCAGATAGTCCAGGATGGGCCCTTGCCTTCCTCAGAATCGAATTCCAAGCTCTTCTGTCCCTGGCCATTCACATCCAGTTAGTAATTACTTAGGAGAAATCTTTTTTCTAGGGTTGTTACTTTCTACTTGCGTTATTAATATTTCTTCTTATTCTTCTTCGATGGCCAAATAGTCCAGGATGGGTCCTTGCCTTTCTCAGAATAGAATTTCAAGCTCCTCTGTCCCTGGCCATTTACATCCAATTAGTAATTACTTAGGAGAAATCTTTTTCTAGGATTGTTAGTTTTTACTTGCGTTATTAATATTTCTTCTTCTTCTTCTTCAATGGCCAGATAGTCCAGGATGGGCCCTTGCCTACCTCAGAATCGAATTTCACTCTCTTCTGTCCCTGGCCATTTACATCCAATTAGTAATTACTTAGGAGAAACCTTTTTTCTAGGGTTGTTAGTTTTTACTTGCGTTATTAATATTTCTTCTTCTTCTTCTTCAATGGCCAGATAGTCCATGATGGGCCCTTGCCTTCCTCAGAATAGAATTCCAAGCTCTTTTGTTCCTGGCCATGGACATGAAGTTAGTAATTTTTAAAAGTCTTAAGTCTGATTCCAAACAGGTGAGCCTCCTCAGTTTAGGTCTCCCTCTTTTTCGAGTGCCAAATGTCTGACCGAGAAGATTTTTTTTTACACGATCTTTGTCCATTCTTCACAGGTATCCTGCCCATTTAATTCTCCAATTCCTTATATATTGTACTATATCTATTTCTTTAAAAGATTTATAGAGTTCAGAGTTTTTCTTCTTCTAGCGATATTATTATGTTTTATACCACCAAAAATACTTTCTCAAAATATTTCTTTCAATAACAGAAATGATATTTTTTTATTTTTGTCTCTTATTGCCCAGGTCTCAGCAGAGTAAGTAAGAATGGGTCTGATTAAGCTTTTGTAAATTTTTATCTTCATTTTTTTACTAGTGAAGTTAGAGTTCAATATTAATATTCAGTATAGGGTAAGAAACACCAGTCGTGGTCATACAGCATCTATATGTCATGTAAGACACCATGCTGACTTCGAATATATACATTTTCGTATTGAATAGTGTTAGTCTAGTATAAAAATATTAATTATATATTATAAATAATGTCTTTTCTATCTATAAATTTATCTTTTTAATATGGGGAAAAATAGAGTTGCTTAAAATTAGGATAAATTAAAAGAATTTAAATATTAATTAAGCATTTAAAAATAATATATAAATCATTTCATTAATAAAATTAAAACGAGTTTTACTGTAAATTTTTATCTAGTAACATGGAGTTACAAAATAATTTTTATTTTTTTGTAATTTAAAAATCCTTTAGGAACCACCAAGTTTTTGTATTTTACATATCTTATTTTTTCACATTTAAAGATTACGTTTAATCTTTATTTTAAAAAATTGTATTTCACTAAAATTAGGCTAATATTTTATAAAACGATTCACGTGTTTAAAGAAATCTTCCATCTTGTAAGTTCCTAGACACAAACAGAGCATATTTTTTTTTACTTAAAATCTCCGTATGGTTGAAACCATGCACTACATTTTTCTATACATTTCATTTTTGGCCGAACTCTGGCCGATTCGGTTCGAATTACACTATGGCATGGATGTTCGTAGCCTTTCAAAATCGGCTTTAAGTCGTAGGTCCCGGCCTCATTATCTCTCTTGTGCAAAACAGTAGACGGTAGTGCTCCAAAGCAAACCAAACCAAACATTTCATTTTGGGAGCTGCATGGAATACAATTTTCTTTTTACCGTGGAAGAGGCCTATGAACTGCGTTAATTTGGACATAAATAGTACTGTAAAACTGATAAAGAGTGGTTTATTACTTACTTTTTTGTTTAAGTAATAAACTATTTATTCATTAATAGAGGATAAAAAAAATAATTAAACCTTTCAAAGTAAACACTATTATATCTAAACTTTTTTAAAGATACTGTATCTGTTTTTGAAAATTTACATATAGTTACTTTTGGGCAAGTTAAAAGTCAATTTATTCTTAGGGAGAAATTATTTTACCCTGTTTTATAAAGATGTAAACATAAACAATTCATACTCCTTTATCTTAACTCTGATATACAATATGTTTATTTAAAGTCAATTATTTTATGTCTTCTTCAATGGATAGACAGTCTCGGGTGGACTCTGGATTTTCCAAGAATTTTCCTCCAGTCCTCTACTTTCTTGTCCATGATCTTAAAATTCAAAACTCCTAAAGTAATGAAATCCCTTTTTAGGCAGTCGACCCATCTAAGGTTGGGTCAGCCCCTAGTTCGTGTACCAGAGGGATTGACCAAAAATATTATCTGTCCAGAACGTTCTTTGTTCACTGTAATAATGTGGATAGGCTATTTGATTATTTGGATTTTAATATATTTGATGATGTCAGGTTCTTTGAAGGCATGATAAAGTTCTAAATTTGAACGTCTGTGCCAAACACCATCAACTTCTGTTCCGACAAAAATAGCTCTGAAAGATTTCAAGAATGTTTTCATAAATTTTTGTTTGCCATTGCTCTAGTTTCTGATGAGTATGTGAGTATGCGCCAGTAGACATTTATAAATTGATTGTTTAGTTTTACTTTTAATTAAGTTTGGTTTTAGATACTTCTTTAATCCATAATTTTTCCTCTGAATCTCAGATAGGATATTGTTGTTAATCGCAATAGCCAGATATATAAACACATCAACTTTTTCTAACTTATATGCACCAATTTGCAGGTGAGTTATACAACCTGTTACCTTAGTGCACTGCATGTATTTAGTTTAGTTTTTTATCTGATTAACGGTAACATGCATTTTATCTGCCTCCTTTTCCAGGTCTAAGAAACCTTTTTTCAGATCAGAAGGTTTTCTTGAGATGATGTATATATGATCGGGAAATGCAAAAATTTGCACATATTGTCACATTTCAAACAGAACTACCGAGCTCCATGGCACAATGGTTAAAGTCGTGGGTTCAAAAGGTCTCCGGTTCGGTCCTGAGTCGGACAAATTTGTTTCCTTAATTTTATGTTCGATTTGTTAAGTAGCCAAGAAGACTTCTAAATCATGCAAATTTTCTGTTACATTAAAATATTTCTAGAAGGTTCTGTTAATTTTATAAAAGTCTCTATAAAAAACTGCGAGGGGCAGTTATTGTTTGAGTACGAGCTAGGTAGCTTGGCCTTTAATAAACAGTGTCATTTCTTATATCAAATTCATGTAGAGCTTTTATGAGCAGATTTCTATTTATGCTATCATAAGCAGTTTTGAAATCTATGAAAATGATAGTGAATTACTTTATGTCACTGACTTTATATTTACTCATCATCTAGACAGTTTGTCATTTAGGAATATTTGGATAGACAGTAAAATAGATATTCAACTGTACGAAAGAAATATCGTCTTACCTAAATTCATGGAAATAAATATAACATAATTTACTTTATGAGAAAGCTTCATCACTAGTAACAAAAATTTAAATCAATTTTCCCCAATACATGTAATAGAGTACAAGCTAACATTGGATCTGAATTATATCCATTTTTTCCATCATTAAGTCATGTGTTCTTTTTAAAAAAGAGCTGACCCATAGAAGCTTAACTTGTAATAATCATACTGTAAAATAATAATTATTATTTTCAGATATTTCAGTCCCATATTTAAAATATATGACATAGGTAAAAATAAGAGTCATTTTCTACATAGCAACTGCAGATTGCAAGAAAAATTTCATTTATTTTTTGGGTTAATCAGTTTCTCATATTATGAAGATATAAAACTTGCTTTATTAATATTCTCCTATACAATATACGGCACAAAATTTACTTCTAATCCACGACATTAGCACTTATAAATATTTATAGGTAATAAAGTTATTGTTTAACTGTTTAAAGAATTCTAATCCTTCTCTAAACTCCAAGATATAAATAAAACATATATTTCTTCAGCGAAAACCTGGACTTTCGTTGAAAAAATTAAAACAAATTTCCTCTACATAAACTACATTTAAACCTTGAATTTTATAAGAAATTTTTATTTTTATCGGGGAAAAACACACACACTGTTTTTCCCTTAAAAATTACTTTTTAATTTTGCATCTGTAAGAGATTTATTATTACTTTTAACTTTGTAAAGGTACTAACAATTGATTCAAAGAGTCATTTTCTAATATTAAGATATAATATAAAATAATAATTAACCTTTTCAAAGAAATTTTCTTCATCTCTAAATTCTTTGAAATGGATAAAGAAAATGTTATTGTAGATCGTCTTACATTAATCATATATATCAAGAAAAATGTGATAATTTATTCAGTGGAATGAATCTATTTTTCATACCACGTAAAATATTAAATTAAACTCTCCTTATAATTAATTTTCTATCATATAAAAGACGCCACGTTTATTCTTTATCTAGATATTCTGCCATTCACTAATATTATATGAGGTGAAATAATTGATAAAATAGTTTTTATGACATTTGATATAAATTTAGGCTTTTATAAATTCCTAGAAATAAATAAAACATGAATTTTTTACTGAAAAACCACCGCATTCTTAACAATAATTTAATCTAATTATTCCCCTCGTAAACTACTCCTTAATATTGGAGCTGTAAGAGATTTATTAGTACTTTTACTTTAGAAAAGGTACTAACATTTTATTTTAAAAAAGTTATTGTTCGTGTGTTCGAATCCCACTGTGGCATGGATGTTCATAGACGTTGGAAATCGGCTTTAAGCAGTAGGTTCCGGTCTCATTAGCACTCGTGTTGCAAAAAAGTAGACTGTAGCGCTCCAAACCAAACCAAAAAAAGTTATTTACTAATTTTAAGATATAGTGTAAAATTATAATTAACATTTTCAATAAAATCACCATTATCTGTTAATTCTTTGAAATAAATAAAATAATTTTTACTGCAGATAACCTTGCAATAATTATGAATGTCAAAAAAACTCGAAAATTTATTCTTTGAAATGTAAAAAAAAAAAAATAAATAAAATAAATCATACAACGTAAAATACTAAATTATACTTCCCTTATCGTTAATTTTATATCCCTTATCGTCAATCTTATATAATGTGCCTCCTTATACAGACATTCTGTCATTCTCTTATTACAGAAGGTAATATAATTAATAAAATAGTTTTTCTATTATTTGATAGAGATTTTTCCTTTCTCTAAATGTCTAGAAATAAATAAAGCGTGCATTTCTTCAGGCAAAACCTCCACAATCGTAACACAATTAAAACAAATTTTTCCCCTCTTAAACTATTATTTAATTTTGGATCTGCAAGTGATTTATTTTTAATTCAACCACAGGAAAGGTACTAACATTTAAAGAGTTTTTGCTAATATTAAGTTGTAATGTAAAATAATAATTAACCTTTTCAGTGAAATAATCCTGATATCTAAATTTTTGGAATGTATTGTAGCTTATCTTATATCAATTATGTATGTCAAGCGAAAGTTGATAATGTATTTATTCTTTGGAATAAAAATATTTCATACTACGGAAAATACTAAATTATACTTACCTTATCGTTAATTGTCTATCTTATATAAAGCGCCTAGTTTACTTTTTATCCTGACATTCTGTTACTCTTTAAGATTAGTATAGAAGATAAAATAATTGATAAAATAATTTTTCTACTGTTCCAAAGAAATTTTCTTCTTCTGAATTTTCATAAAATACAATAAAACACGACTTTCTTCAGGGAAAACCCTCTGTAATCATAACAGAATTAAAACACATTTCTCCTCTCATAAACTACTCTTCAATTTTGGAACTATAAGAGATTTATTATTACTTTAACCATAGGCAAGGTACTAATATTTCAAGAGGTATTTAGTAATATTAAGAAGTAATATAAAATAATAATTAACTTTTCAAATTAACTCATCCTCATTTTTAAATTCTATGAAATATATAAAATATTTTTTACTGTAGATTGTCTTACATCAATTATGTATGTCAAGAAAAAGTTGATAGTTTATTCTTTGGAATGAAAAAATTGTTTCATACTTAAAACACTAAATTAAACTTTCCTCATCGTTAGTTTTCTGTTTTCTATAAAGCGCCTAATTTACTATTTATCTAGCCATTCTGTCATTCTCTAAGATTAGTATAGAAAGTAAAATAATTGATAAAATAAATTATCTACTATCTGAAAGAAATTTTCCCCGGCTGTAAATTTTTAGAAATAAATAAAACATACATTTCTTCTGGGAAAACCTCAGTAATCATAACACAATTAAAACTCTTTTCTCCTCTCATAAACTACTCTTTAATTTTGGACCTGTAAGAGATTTATTATTACTTTAGCCATAGAAAAGGTACTAACATTCAAAGAGTTATTTACTAACATTAAGATGTAATGGAAAAGAATCATTAACCTTTCCAATGAAATCATCCTCACTTCTAAATTCGAAATATGTAAAATAATTTTTACTGTAGATTGTCTTACATTACTTATATATGCCAAGAGAAAGGTGATAATTTATTCTCTGGAATGAAAAAGAATTCATATTATGTGAAATTCTAAATTATACTTCCCTTATCGATAATTTTCTATCTTATATAAAGCTCCTAGTTTATTCATATAAAGACATTCTGTCATTCTCTAAGTTCAGCATAGAATGTAAAATAATTGATAAAATAATTTTTCTACAGTTCAAAAAAATTCCCCCGTTTGTAAATTCATAGAAATAAATAAAACATACATTTCTTCTGGGAAAAACCTCCGCATTCGTAACAATAATTAAAACCAATTTTTCCCCTCATAAACTACTCTTTAATTTTGGAGCTGTATCAGATTCATTTTTATTTTTACCGTAGAAAAGGCACGTGCACTTTGTCAACGTGGACATAATTAATGCCCTAAAAAGTGTTAAAGCATGGTTTATTATCCCATCCGTCTTGTTTAAGAACCAAACCAAACAGTAAAATTCCCCGAAGAGGTTGTTAGTGCATAACACTTCTCTAATCCGGTTGTCAAAATTTCCGAGTAAAGGGAGAAAAGTCTAGCTATAGTTTTACTCTTCCTCTGGCTGCAGAATTTTTCTAAACACAAGCTGATGAAACATTTCCCTAAAAATATGTATTAATAAAGATTTAAACGAGGACTTCTAAGTTTTTTTTCAAGCAACTTTTTTTTTTCAAATTTTAATGACTATATCATTAGACAACTAATTATTACATTAAAATCCGAGTAACTCAATCATGAGATAAAGCTATCTTTTTCGGAAAAAAAATTAGTTTTTATCTTAAATATTATTCCCGGACTAATTAAAAGTCTTCTTAAAGACGAGAAATTGATGATTTAAAGTATGGTTACTTAAAAATAAATTTAAAAATAATAGTTCACGAGAATCTGCCTAATTATGGCATTTTACGTTTCCGCGTACTAGCATTCAGGTATTAAACGATAAAAATATTAAGGTTTAGTCAGAAAAAAAAGAATAACTTAAGGAAAATGTTTGCTTTTAATTAGTTATCTTATTGATCTGTGCTTATAATAATAATTTATTTTTAAAAAATGAATAAAACTTTTGTAAAATCCACTAATCTCTTAGATACTTACTTATTTTTTTTTATCTCAGCTGAGAATCAAACAATCCAATTGAAAGAAAACTTTTTTGTCTCAATGAGAAAAACGGATTTACCTATATTTTTATTTTTTTATTAAATGGGTAATGAATGAAGAGTGTTCTTGGAGATCATATCTGCTTTTTGATATTTATCTTTTAATTGTTAGAGATATTAAAAATAAACTGTTAAAACTTTAACGATATTCACAAGTTGTGTAAAAAAAATTAACAATTGTTGTGTTCTCATGACTATTGATCTGATCCCGTATATAATAATAGACTAAGTTATCTGTCTGTCTGTTCTCTAATTTATGAAGCGGTTGGACTTGTAATAGATAGAAGCATCCATATTGGATTCTTGATGAGTTAGGGTCAGCAAAATTCAAAGCGAGTTAAATTTATCTTCTCCTAAACCGTCGATCCAATTCTAAAATAAATAGGTATAAATATGCTTCATATCAGAGTTAAAACGTGTGCTGTCTATCATATCCCGTAATATGACAAGATAAAGTAAAGTTGGCAAATAACATACGGTCAGGAAAGTTTTTTTTATGTTAAGTTTAACTTACCATTTCCAAAACTTTGAGATAATTCTACACTTTTAAGATAAATTCATATTTTATCCATTTTTTTTTGTGAAAAAAATATTGAGAAGATCTTAATGTTAATTTAAACTAAGCTAAAAAACCTTTGAATTATATTTGTAAAAGAATTCAATATGATTCTAAACTGCATTCACAGTACCGGGAGACTTTAGAGGAGTATGAAGATAAACAAACTATTTAGCCTTTACTAAATAATTCTCAGCCAAAAACAAACCATTATTTTACCTGCCTCGTATGGTACTTTACAGTTCTAGGAAATAAAAATTTTAGTGATTCCGTCATATGACGGGCTATATGCTAGTCTTTAGAATAATGTTCTGTACAAATATGTTCATATACATAAGGCTTCACAGATTTTACTTAAGTTAAACACAAATATGTTCTCTCTACTCTAAAACATCAAGTAAGCAAACTACTCTCAGCCAAATTCTCAGCCAAAACAAACCATTTTTTACCTGCCTCCTAGTGTACTTTACAATTCTGGAAAATTAAAATTTTTAACGATCCCGTCATATGACGGGCTATATGCTAGTCTTTAGAATAATGTTCTGTACGAATATGTTTAGATACATAAGGCTTCAAGACTTTTACTCATGTGAAACTCAAATATGTTCTCTCTACTCTAGTACAAGAGATAAGCAAACTACTCTCAGCCAAAAACAAACCATTTTTTTAAATGCCTCCTAATGTACTTTACAATTCTGGAAAATTAAAGATTTTAGTGATCCCGTCATATGACGGGCTATATTCTAGTCTTTAGAATAATGCTTTGTACGAATATGTTCAGATACATAAGGCTTCAAGACTTTTACTCATGTGAAACACAAATATGTTCTCTCTACTCTAGTACAAGAGATAAGCAAACTACTCTCAGCCAAAAACAAACCATTTTTTTACCTGGCTCCTAGTGTACATTACAATTCCGGGAATTCAAAAATTTTAATGATCCAGTCAAATGACGGGTTATATGCTAGTTTTCAGAATAATTTTTTGCACGAACATGATCAGATACATAAGGTTTCATGGATTTTATACATATGAAACACAAATATGTTCTCTCTACTCTAGTATAAGAGATAAGCAAGCTACTCCCTAAGTAGTATAATATTTGCCTAATTCTGTCAGTATTAATCCATATGGCTAACAAGGTTAGAGTTGTTATTACTTCAAGACATTAAGTTAGTTTGTGAGACTATTGACAGCGCTTTAAGTCAATATTTAGATTCCAGGAAGGTAATTAAACAATACTTAGCTTAAAAATGTTCCTACTACGATATTTGTTGATGGCCATAAACTAACCATGTTAAAACGAGACAATGACAATCCACTTTTACCTTATTAAGTGAGATAATTTCAAAAATTACTTAGTCAAAACCCACGTAATTTATACCAAGTTCTTTTAAATATGACCATAAGTTCAGGAGAGTTATGGTAATTCAAAATTGACTCTTTCAGTTCTATTCAGTATTATATGAGAAAGCACCATTAGCACGTGAATAGAAATAGTGCTCTAAAAGATCTTTCAGGTAAAAAAGAATCAATAGACCATTGAAATCAGAACAGGAACTAAATTAGTTGAACGATTTGGTAGAGAATGGTTTATAAAATCAGTCCTCAAAATGACATCTTATAGGTGGCCATCATTTAAACTATCGTACTTTCAACTTGCAGAATTCATTTCAGCAGAATTGAAAAATCTGTCGTAATAAGAATTTGAATTGAATAAAGTTTCTATCATTTTCAAAGCTATTACCAACGAGATTCAAAGCAATTTAAGTTTTTCATCTTATTTCCTCCTCAGAGGAGATTTATTAAAGTATTTTAAGAATAATATTGTTAAAATGTAATGTGTTTCATTGTTTAGAGTTGATTTGAGGTATAACAATATTTCGTCTTGGTTCTTGGGATTAGAAGCGGTTCATATACATATACATACAAAATAAAAAAAAAAAAACACATATAAATATACTTTATATATATAAAAAATATTATTATATTTTAGATATATATATATATATATATAATATATTTTATATATTCATATATATTTTTATATACATATATATATACATATATATTTACTATATATAATATATATATACTAAATATATCTTATATATATATAAATATTTATATATATAAAAATTTATATATTAATAAATTTTAGTGTAATTTGTAGACTGTATGTAAACAGTGCAACTAAATTGATTCAAAGTTTCTTTATATCCCAAAAAATTTACGAAGACATATTGCAACAAAAATTTTAAATATATATATTTAATTAAAATGTAATTATAGAGTTTTAAATTTTTGACAACAATTTGCTATTCAGTTAGTACATTTCTATTTTTATATTATTATCTCAGTGAATAAAAAGAAAGTACCTATATATTAATGAAAAAAATAGTAAAATTTTCAATGCTGTATATTGACATATTTAGTTTTTATATAAGATAGTGTGTATTTTATAAAATTACAAAAGAATTATATATTATAAAATATATATACAATACCAACCAAAACAAATAAAATCATATATAATTATATATATATTTATCATTTTAAATATTATATATATAAACATTACACTTTATTATATTATATCTTTTTATATATATCATTATAAATATTAATTTTAATGTTTTATTATTCATTTATTAATTTATTTATATATTTTAATTTTTTATTTTTTATTTCTTGTATCCCTTTTTTACACAGTATTTAATTTTTCTTTAATATATTAACAATTTTTTATAATATATTTAATTAAAATATCATTTTTTTTATATATGTTTATTTTTTTACTTTTTCTTTATTATCTGTTATGTTACTCTGTCTATCCACAGTAGTTTCACCCAAACCTGCCATATGCTTTTTCATCGCTGTTGGTATACTCGGTTCTCATCGTGTGGTCCCAATTCGGTGGTCTCAGAAAGCGGGTCACAAAAGTATCACCAAACGACCAAAAACCATTTGCATCAAACTCCATCAATATTCTTGATTCGATATTTGGTAAAGCTGAACCTTTTGTTTCTTTTCTTTATGTGAAACGTAGTTGAAAGGGTCGAGAAGTCAGAACATTCAAACGTTGCTTCATTGAAAACTACTATTCAGGGACGGAGAAACGTCAAACACTGGTATGGATCATGACACAACATTAAAGAGCACCTTAGTATAATTAAAATACAGATCAGGTCATTCCATCAAGTGGAGAATATTTTGAGTGAATGTAATTTTATTTTCTTATAAAGTTTGTTGAAAATCTGTAAAGTTTTTCGTTTTTACAATAAAATTATGTTTTGAAACATGTATTACTTTATATTAAACTATGCTATAGCCACACACACGCATCACACAACAAACACACACACACATACAATATATATATATATATATTATATATATTATATATATTATATATTTATATATATATATATATATATATATATATATATATATATATATATATATATATATATATATATATATATATATTATATATATATATATATATATATTATATATCTATATATTATATATATTATATATATATATATATATATATATATATGTATATATATATTTATATGTATATATGTATATATGTATATATATTTATATGTATATATGTTTATATATGTATTTATATATATATATATATATATACATATATATATATAATTATAAAAATTATAAAATTAAATAAAATATATATATATATAATTATATATATATATATAATGTAAAGTAAATATTTTTAAAATTAAATTAAATAAATATATATATATATATTTATATATATATATACAGAGAATATATATTAATAAGAATTTATATTTGCATTATTTTGAAACAAAATCTTCTGTTCTTCTTAATGTATATTTTTATAGATACGTCAATGACATTAATAAAGGTTTTAGAAACATTCATGATACTGTTTTAAATTTACCTGTAAGAAACCTTAATTAGATAAGAATTTATTTAATTTTTTTTAGATTTGGCAGTGAGAGTAGATAACGTTAGTATCGATTATGAATTATATGATAAACGAGATTTTCATGACTTTATGATAAATCGTACTACTGCTTGGAATAGTTGTATACATGTAAATGTAAAACGTAATATTATTATTAATTTCTTGACACTTTGTGTTAGACTTAATAAGTTTATTTATGTAAGTTAAAATCTAATTAAAAAATTTGTTAACCAAATTTTAATCGGTATTTATCCTCGACGTTTTATTCACGAATTTTACAGTAATGCTTTAATACAACTAAAGAAGAAGTTCTGTGTTTTGTAGGTTAGACATAGTCATATGTTTGTACAGTCAAAGATATTTTAGTAGTTATATATTATTATATATTATTGTTATATATTGATTTTATTTTTACTTTAGTTTATAATCTTATTTTTGTATGTATCGTTTTTAGACATTTTGTCTGTTTTATTGCTGTACTTACGATGACCGGGAGCGTTTCAGCTGATTAAAATGGCAATTTAACCGGAGTTTCGAAGCAGCAATTCCCCCTACCTCTTCAAGTATACCAATTCCTATTCCAAATCGTTCCAAATCTCTATTTTTATATTTTTATTTCTTTCCATTTTAATTAATATATATATATATATATATATATATATATATATATAACATATCCATAATATATATATTATATATTATATATATATATATATATATATATATATATATATATATATATATATTGTTACCAATTTATGAAGCGTAGCGTTCGTGGATTGAGTAGACTTTGAATTAAGACAGCAAAATAACAGCACTTTATTCGTAATGCAGGAAAAACACGAATACAGCAGCCACACCGCGTGAACTGGCTAGCACAGCGATAGTTCACTAAAACACTTAGCGCCAAACAACGTAGGTCTTTACCTTACAAATTTCTCAGCCAATTTCTTCGATCAGGATCGGGTATTTATATCCTCAGAATAGAAACTGGAAT
>CM063505.1:93550008-93587508 GCA_032207245.1 Pardosa pseudoannulata | reverse complement strand
TCTGTAGTGTCCGTCAAACTGGGGTTGAATGTAAAACTTAAATAATCTACACCACACAATACAAACAAAATTTACTGGTAGACTAATTATTTAAAACTATCAACTCTGTTATGTGTTTGTTTAAGTATGCAATATTTGATTTTAGTAATTATCAATTAGCTTATTAGTTTTTTTAAAAAAAAGTCTGTAGTGTCTGTCAAACTGGGGTTGAATGTAAAACTTAAATAATCTACACCACACAATACAAATAAAATTTACTGGTAGACTAATTAAATAATAACCACTATAAATTGATCATAGATAAATGCCTAAATTTAATGAGAGCTACATGACAATACAGCATTTTTTAAATAAGGAAATGCTTAACGACATATCTTTGAAAGTAAAACTACTTCACTAAGTAGTGGATTCACTCAAAAAATATATTAAACTATATTTCCTGTATAATTTCTAACGTTTTCTATGTTATCAAAATAATATCAAAATAACCAAAATAAACAATATCAAAATAAATATTGAATTTTTCATGAGTATGAAATTACTCTAGAATTTATGATTGACAATTACGAAAATTAAACTAAAAATTTTTCTTTAGAAGAAAATGTAAGGCTGTAAAGAAAAATATAGTTTTAAGTTTCTGTGGAAATTTAAAAAAAGGGGGTTATTTTGGCAAGAAATTTTATCTTGCATCGAAAGCTTTAGTCCAAAAAAAAGGGAAAGAATAATGCTAGGTTTAATAAAACCGGGAGAAAACCGCAGTGGAAAATATTTTTTTTATAAAAATACCTTTCAAGGAATGTCAGATATATCCTCTTATTAAAGAAAAAGTCAAAACAGAATCCTTTTCACAGTTAAACAGCCTACGAGGACAGATGTAAAGCAGATGTACATCATAGGAAAAAATGTTCTTATGGTAAGAACGTGTCTGAAACTTACCTAGCAAGTATTAACCCAAAGAATGTTTTACTTTCTTATTCTTCTTGAACTTTTATTCTAGGATTCTGTTTCCTTATTTTTGTTAGAGACTTTCATTAAGATGGTTATTATTTTTTCACATGGTATAAAAGTTCTTCTATATATTAAGGCAAACGAAATGATTACTTTAACAAAGTATTAAATTAAATTACATCCATATATAATTAATAAAACCATTAATAATTCAAATCAACTATTACTCCTTTTTGTGAAGGGTGGTGAAAAATACCAACAGTTTATGTAACATTATGTCATAAATTCTCAATAACAAATTGAAAATTTATAAGTAGAATTTATAAATATATATATATATATTATATATATATATATATATTATATATATATATATATATATATATATATGTATATATTTTAATATATATATATTTTATATATATATATATATATATTTATATATATATATATTTATATATATATATATATATATATTTATGTATATATATATATATATATATATATATATATTATATATATATATATATTATATATACATATTTATGTATATTATATATATGTATATGTATATATATGCATATATATAGTATATATATATATATATATATATATAATATATATATATAGTATATATATTATTATATATATGTATATATTATGTATATATACATATATATATATATATATATATTTGATATATATTACCTATATATATATATATATATATATAATATTTATATTTATATATATTATATTTATATATTATATATATATGTATATATGTGTTTGTATATATATATGTATATATGTATATATTTATATTTAAATATATATTTATATATATATATATATATATATATTTATATATATATATATATATATATATTTGAGATAATTACATATATTGGGATTTTATATAACTTTCAAATTTTCTTCAACAAGAATAAATATGGCTAGTTCGATATTTCATAATTCTTCCGCATAAAGTTTGTACTTTACTTAATATAGGGCCATTAGGGTGCAAGGAATCCAACCATAGATTTTAAGAATATACCATGTAATTTAATATCAATAGAAACTAAGTTAAGTAAAATAGTTACATAAGATTGGTCGTGCTAAGAGCAAATTAACTTGGTGTTCTTCTAGGAGCTAAAAGATTACCAGATTTAAAGAGTAACAAAAAATTTCACCATAGGTTATCATTTAATTCCTACTATTAGTTCACACTCTCCCTATTTATACATCTTGTTCAAATTTTCAATTTTCAATAATATACTTTTCATTCATTCACACAAGTTCAAATGCATTCTTTTAAACTTGTTGTGTATAACACTTGATTTTTGTACAATTTTTCTAAATATTAATCCATTAATTAAATTTACATAATTTCGAATGTATAGTCCGCGGGCGCGAAATTTTATTTAAAAAATTCATAAATTATCAGATACTCCCCACCACTAGATAATCCGTGGACTGTAAGATTATTATCTCCTCAATAGATATTCAATTCAATTCTTTAATAGATGAATGACTTAAATTTTAAAATGAATGCCGTTTTATTTATGGCTTTGTGTACTTCGTAGTTCAATAACAGAAAGACAAAAAAGGGGTTCACCCTCAATGAATTCATAGTAAATTGAAGCATTTTCCGATTTAAACCTGGAAATAAAAATTAGGATAGTTATTTCAAAACTAGTCAAGAAGTTCTTAACAAGAAAAATTATCTCCTCAATAGATATTCAGTTAAATTCTTTAATAGATGAATTAGTTAATCTTTAAAATGAATGTCGTTTTATTAATGGCGGTATCTACTCCATACTTCAATAACAGAAAGACAAAAGCAAGGGTTCATCCTCAATGAATTCATCCTACATTGAAGCATTTTCGGATTTAAAAACTGGAAATAAGAATTAGGATAGTTATTTCAAAACTAGTCAAGAAGTTCTTAACAAGAGAAAGTATCTCCTCAATAGATAATCAATTAAATTTTTAATAGATGAATTACTTAATCTTTAAAATGAATGTCGTTTTATTAATAGCGGTGTCTACTCCATACTTCAATAACAGAAAGACAAAAGCAAGGGTTCTTCCTTCATTGAAGCATTTTCGGATTTAAAAACTGGAAATGAAAATTAGGATAATTATTAAGAAACTAGTCAAGATGTTCTTAACAAGAGAAATTATCTCCACAATAGAAATTCAATTAAATTCTTTAATAGATGATTTATTTAAACTTTAAAATGAATGCCGATTTTATTAATGGTGGATTTTATTCCATACTTTAATAACAGAAAGACAAAAACAAGGGTTCATCCTCAATGAATTCATCCTACATTAAAGCATTTTCGTAATTAAAAACTGAAAAGAAAAATTAGGATAGTTATTACAAAGCTAGTCAAGAAGTTCTTAACAAGAGAAGTTATCTCCTGAGTAAACATTCAATTAAATTCTTTAATAGATGAATTACTTAATCCTTAAAATGAATGCCATTTTATTAATAGTGGTTTCTACTCCATACTTCAATAACAGAAAGACAAAATTAAGGGCTCATCCTCAATTCATCCTACATTGAAGCATTTTTGGATTTAAAAACGGGAAATTAAATTTCGGATAGTTATTACAAAACTAGTCAAGAAGTTCTTAACAAGAGAAATTATCTCCTCAAAAAGATATTCAATTAAAGTATTTAATAGATGAACTACTTAAATTTTAAAATGAATGCCATTTTATTAATGGGGGTTTCTACTCCATACTTCAATAACAGAAAACAAAATCAAGGTTTCATCCTACATTGAAACATTTTTGGATTTAAAAACTGGGAATGAAAATTGGGATAGTTATTACAAAACTAGTCAAGAAGTTCTTAACAAGAGAAACTATCTCCTCAATAGATATTCAATTAAATTCCTTAATAGATGATTTGTTTAAACTTTAAAATGAATGCCGGTTTGTTAATGGGTGTTTCTACTCTATACTTCAATAACAGAAAACAAAATCAAGGTTTCATACTACATTAAAACATTTTCGTAATTAAAAACTGAAAAGAAAAATTAGGATAGTTATTACAAAACTAGTCAAGAAGTTCTTAACAATAGAAATAATCTTCTCAATAGATATTCAATTAAAGTCCTTAATAGATGATTTATTTAAACTTTAAAATGAATGCTGGTTTGTTAATGGGTGTTTCTACTCTATACTTCAATAACAGAAAACAAA
This sequence comes from Pardosa pseudoannulata, assembly GCA_032207245.1. Taxonomy (NCBI): domain Eukaryota; kingdom Metazoa; phylum Arthropoda; class Arachnida; order Araneae; family Lycosidae; genus Pardosa; species Pardosa pseudoannulata. The sequence continues at coordinate 93,583,341 of CM063505.1, read as the reverse complement.
ATCAAGGTTTCCTCCTACATTGAAACATTTTCTTATTTAAAAACTGGAAATGAAAATTGGGATAGTTATTACAAAACTAGTCAAGAAGTTCTTAACAAGAGAAACTATCTCCTCAATAGATATTAAATTAAATTCTTTAATAGATAAATCAATTAATCTTTAAAATGAATGCCGGTTTATTAATAGTAGTGTCTACTCCATATTTCAATAACAGAAATACAGAAGTAAGGGTTCATCCTGAATGAATTCATCCTACATTGAAGCATTTTCGGACTTTAAAACTGGAAATGAATATTAGGATAGCTATAACAAAAGTAGTCAAGAAGTTCTTAACAAGAGAAATTATCTTCTCAATAGATACTCAAATAAATTCTTTAATAGATGAATTACTTAAATTTTAAAATGAATGCCGGTTTATTAATGGTGGTTTCTATTCCATACTTCAATAACAGAAAGACAAAAGCAAGTGTGTTTCCATTAATATCATATATTTATGACGCAAAAAAAATGTAACTTTTAAACAGAATAATAGGATGAAACTAAGCCCTGGAAAATGCTCTTTCAGAATAATGGTTTAAACATTTCCTATTTTGCAGTAAGTTTATTATTTTTCCCCTTTTATTCGAAACTTTGTGTGAAGGCTTTGAAGTTTGACCCATTTTGCCAAAAATCGATAATTTAGTAAAAGGGGAGGGGGATTACTTCGGACCGCTATAAGGAATGCAATTTTTTCTGTGTTCTATTCTTTTCTTCCTCCAGCCGTGTGTAAATTTCTTGAACGTTTTCTTTATATTTTTTTCATCCCTTGTTTCTATAAATACTGGCTTGGAAACCCTTGGCCGTCGTTTTGGCGTCGAGATTTTGTTAAAAGGTTAGGAAAATCATTATTTTTGAATTTGAGGTGGTTTAAACTGTCTTATCAAAGTTTTTTTTTTATTTTTGGGGTCTAAAAGTTTGTTGTATAAAACCCTATAAATCCGTGAAAAATTCTAAATAAAATCACTCGATTCTTTGAACAGGGCACTTCATGTTTGGGATTTTACTCTTTTATTTCTCTTCTACCGTGCTTTTGTTTTACGTAGCATGTTGATTTTAGTTCATGTTCTGTTCATAGAATGCAAGCTAGAGAAATACGAGGAACAGTGGTATTTATTCAGCAATATATGCTGTCATATGTACTGTTATATTTTCCATAAAAAAACATTTTTACAGATATCTGAATTCCTTGTGCTGCACTATTTGAAAATTGCAGAAAATACAAATATATAGAGTCTTAAACATGACTGAAAATATATGTATATCTAGAACTAGATCTAAATGATTTAATATAGTTTTCTAATAGCCTAATTGGATGGGTATAAAAACGTGAATTATTTTTCTCCATATATTGCAAATGGCTGAAACGCCTTATACAGTAGAACCTTGGTACCGAGCTAATTGGTACCTCTAGTACCTCGGATATCGGAAATCTCGGTTAATAGAAACCATGTATAAAAACCTTCCGTGCTTTCTAATTTGAATAACTTTTAAAGTAAAAAATAATAGAACTTTCTTTAAATGATAAATATAAACATATATGAACTTATATTTTACAACTAATGACATTTAGAAAGGAAATCAACTCAAGCAGTAAATTTTAAAAATTAAAATGGAATTTTTTTTAACTATGCTTAGTCAAATATTGAAAGACGTATTTCAAAAATAACACAAATCTCTAGAAAATATTGCCTTTTTAAAATTTGATATACATTAATTTGTTAAACTTGCATTCTTTTAATAAAATTTGTTACCTTTCGTTGCAAAAGTCCAGAATTTCTATCATGGGCTGTCCTATAGCTCAAATTTTTAATTTTTAACCCCTTCCAGGTTCATTTTATTTCGGGATTATGGTTTAAACCATGTCAATTTTTATGCTTATTTTCACACCTGCATAGCTTTTTAAACATAATAGCATCATTCACATACAAAATTTCATAAAATTAATGTATCTAATGTAAAATTAATGTAAATAAATGAGTAATTTACCTGTCTAGTTGGCTTTCTGTGAGTAAGAAATCATTAGATTTTGGAGTCAATTCACACCAACTATAAATATAAAGCTTAGAATGTCTAGCTTTACTCTTGAATTAAATTGTATTTATATCCTTTGCATTTACATAAATGATTATGAAATTTTTAATCAAAATTTGATCATGCATGATACAATCGGAAACAAGGTACTGCACAGAGTCCAATATTGCAATCTTTGAGCAGCAAATAATCTAGTAGCCAGAAAAGTAAACAAAAGCATTCGAAGCCATAAAAAGCATATGTGAGATAATTTGGGAAAGACTGATTGCACAGTGTAAAATTTCACAGAGCCAGAGCTATACTCGGGATGAGCCAGGGTGGTACATTTCGCCTGCCCAAGTTCAACTCGGGAAAAACCGAGAAGGGATTAATTTTTAATATTGCACCTGGTATTCAATAGAGTCTCATGACCACTGTTTACAAAGCATTCATGGACGTTGTCTTCTCAGGGTGTAATATTTCTTGGAAGTTGAGTGCTTTTGTGGAGAAGAAGTGCCTGTAACACGGACAACGAACAAAAATGTGTATAATTTTTTTCAAGTTTATTTTGGAAAGTAGAAAAAAATTAGACTTTGTTATTGACTCTGTTTGCAGAAACTTCGGTTAATGGAAGCTCGGTTAATCGAGGTTCTACTGTACTATACAATTTTGATTTCTTAAAACATGATTTAATTCCCACAAAATGGGAGAAAAATTATTAATACACGGAAGATGTAGAACAGGGGTGGCCGGACTTTTCGAATCCGTGGTCTACTCCAAATTTAAAAATTCGAAGGCGGTCTATCAATGGCAGAGCTAAATTAACGTAACGTACATGTTTATATATCTATTTTCGGTAACAAGAAAAAATGGTAAATTACCTATTTTTTCTAAAATATAACTTAATATTAATATTTACAAAATGAAAATTTACTGACGAAAATAATCAAAGTATTCATACATCAAAAATTGACCATCCTATTCACTTCGATTAGTTAAAATTTGTCACTGTATATCTGGGACAAGTTTATCATATTGTGGCACGAGTATTATTTAAAGCTACGACTGTTTTGCACAAATAATAAATATTTTAAAATTCCGAAAGGCTACAACATCGTAGCATCACTCGAATTGATCCGAATGTTCTACCATTCGGCCATCGTTCGGCACGAGCTTATTGGAATGCGTAAACATGAAAATATATGTTCATCTGCTAAACGCAACAGATGTTTGGTTTTTATGGTGTTCATGGTAGAAAAAGGAGATTCGCAAAGATGCGTCGATCCAAAGTATGATTTCAAATACAAAATCAGTTTGTAAATATTTGGAAACATTTCCTCAGAAATTAATTTCCAAAGATCAGTATCGCTATATGTTCTGTATTTAAGAAATATATCGCATCTTAATTTGATACTTTCTAGTCATAAATTAAATTGTTAATATCCGAGATCATTATCGGGATGGTCACGTGGACTACGTAAAGTGTCTTCGCGGTCGACGTCTTGGCCACTCCTGATGTAGAGGGTTCGCACAGGCTTGTACGATCATGTATACCGTTATTTTTTGGTAAATAACATATGTTTTACTGATAATTTAATTACTTTTATTGCGCTATTTGAAAGTTGCAGAAAATACAAATATATAGAGCCTTAAACATCGCTGAAAATATATGTATGCCTAGAACTAATTGTAAATAATTAAATATACTTTTCTAATAGACTAATTGAATGAGTATAACAGCGCAAATTGTTTTTCTCCTCATATTGCTTATGGCTGTAACGTCTTATACTATACAAATTTGATTTATCAAAAAATCATCTAATTATCACAAAATGGGAGCAATATTATTCACATACAAAAGATGTATAGGGTTCTATAGAAATAAGTTCCCCACTTCTGAGGACTGTTCAAATGACATACAATTTGAACTGGAGATAATTCAATTATTGCGCTTGACATTTATTACATAAAACATTTAGTATAAAAATCCGTCTCTAGGTGTAGTTGGGATGCACATAAACACATTTAATATACTTTATAAATGCTAAAAAAAATTAAAAGTAGCATTAAATGTGCTCAATATGTCCCTATATATGTTTAACAATATGCTGTAATCGCAGAACCATATTTTCCGGAGCTGACCGGAATGAGTCTACTGGAATATCACAAACATGCTGCCGAATGTCCTTTTTCAGATCTGGTACAGATACTGTCATTTGACAGTAGATCTTGACCTTCAGTAAAGCCCACAACCAAAAGGTGCAAGGGGGATATCTGGAAAATGAGTAGGCCATGCTGTTGGATAATGACGGCTGACACCCGTGCATCTGTGAAATGCTGTCTCAGCAGTTGCTTTACACTAAGATCAATGTGAGAAGGAGCACCATATTGCATGAAAATGATATACTGAAGGCTTCCATGCTGTTGAAGTTGAGTGATTACAAAATCCTGCAGCATATAATGGTACCATTGTCCAGCACCTGAACAAGTTTGACTTCCTTTTGCAGCTATCTCTTCAAACATTGCGGTCCAATAGTAAAGGTAGTCATAAATTCACACCATACTGTCACTTTTTCAAGATAAAAAGGTCGTCCTTGGATATTGTGGGCATTTTTCGTTGCCCAAATTCCACAATTGTGAATGTTTACTTGCACATGAAGGCAAAAGCGGGCTTCGTCACTTCACAGAATGTTCCAAGGCAAGTGACGTCTACCATGGTGCAGAAAGAGCAAGTGCAATTTTTTTACGAATCTGGTCCTACTTCATTGCTGCACAGGCTTGATTTGTAGAGATAAAAACAAAATGGATACTTTCTCTAATAATAAAATAGTAGAATGCTAAATTTTTGATAACGAGTTTATACTCTAATTTTTACAAATTTTGCAGTGCATTTTTAAATTATTTTATTCATTTAATAATAACCATATTATATTATAAAATATTACCTGTTTTTAGGCTTGAACTAATTTTAAAAACACTTTGGTAAATCGTAAAAAAAAATATTCATATTATTTAGTATATCTACTTCAGTATTCATTTAGTAATATATTATATAAATTATATATATATATATATATATATAAAATATATATATAAAACATATATATTTTATTTATAAAATAAAAAACATGATATTAAAGTAATGTAAAAAAAAAAAAACATAAAAATATTTTTCAAATGTAAATATTTTTAAATAAAGAAAAAGAATTTTTTAAAATAAAAAAAATATGAGATATATATATAAATGTAAATATAAATTGTATAATTTTTGATAAATTAGTTTTTAAATTTTATTTAATAAAAATAAAAATTTTATTTTTAATTTTTACTGTTTTTTAAAAATTTTTTTAAAAAATAAAATAATATTTAAAAAATATAAATAATGTAAAGAAATTTAAATAAAAAATATTTATTTATATGTATAAAAAAAATATATTAATTTTTTTATTATAAGTATATCTATAACAATAATATTATATATATTTTATATAAGATATATATATATATATATATATATATATATATATATATATATATATATATATATACAATTAAACTAAAATGCATCTTTATACTAATCAGATGTTTCCATTGTCGATAATATAAATATCTTAAGCATATTTAGATTTTACTAATTTTTCTAATTTTCTTGTTTTTCTTGTTTAAAATCATTTTATTCTTGCTACTTATATTTCAAAATCTTTTCTTGTTTCAAAACTAAAATGCATTTTTATACTTGCAAGACTTTTTTTCCTCTGTCGTTAATATAAACATCTCATCATCATTATGCAAGGATATAATTAGCGTTATCGCTGATCACATATTAGAAGCATTATATTACGGAAGTATTGTATATCGGAGTCATTATTTAATCACCTAAATGATAGGTGGTCATTACAGAGACTTACTTGACGGTTTAGAAAACACCTTTAATTTTTACATAACTATTAAAGAAAACGTTTATAAAACAGATCATAAATCATATCTACAAGGTAATAACTGTTGAAAAATTGTACTTATTAGTGGGATAACTTATGGCGCACTCTATTACGGGGTGTCTGTTTTAGACTATAAATCTTTAAAAGCATAATCAAATCATGCACAAATCGTGAGACATTTAAGATCTGTTTCATATTTTTAAGAAATCATTAAATAACTCGTCTTAATTAATAGAATAAAATTTTTAAAAAATTCGAGATTTTTTTTAAACTTCACTTACATGTTCTATTATAGCTCATAAAGTAACTAAATTTAAAATAAAATTAGTAAATTACAACTTAAGTTAAAATGACATGAAAACTTCATTTTATAAAATAAATAACACATTGTGTACGGGTACATTTCGCAGCTGAATTGTACCGGGAACGGGCGTTTTGAGCGTAAATTTAGTAATTCAGTTAAATCTCAAAGATCAAATTACATTTTTTAACCAATTTAGATATTTTATAATGAAATATTATACAAATATTATAATATATATATATAATATATATATATATATATATTATATATATTATAATATATATATATATATATATTATATATTTATATATTATATATATATATAAATATTATATATATATATATATATATATATATATATATATATATAATACATAAATATACATATATATATATATATATAATATCATTTTCGAAAGCATAAATAAAAAGTTAATTTTTAATCTAAATTGATTTTTTTAATCAATCTTCCCGTTCTATGGTTCCTCATCGACTGATGTAAAAATTGGTTTTCGTTTGTCTAATTTTTTCCAGAATTTATGTAGTAGACAAGAACATTCGGCTTCGTCTTTCTGTATATACCGTTATTTTTGTACTCACAAACAAACCATGTTGTTACACTATAGTATGTGACCGATCTCAAGTATCTATCGTCGAACTTTTAGTTCAAGTATCAATCGAGAAAACGTACTAGCATGTGCATTATTAATAATACAGAAATCCTTTTGGTCTAAGAAGAAAACAATATGTATTATCAAAAACCGTACATGTACATTGATATTATGAATAAAATAACTTAAAACTTTAATTATATGAACAATATTAATTCATTCTGTACACAAAACAGCTATATACATACAAAATGTACATGTGAATAGAAATTTTTAAACATCGTGAATCTAAAATATATATATATATATATAATATATAAAATATAAATATATAAATTAATTTCTGTACTAATTGTTTTATATTATTTATGTAATTGATAGAAAAGTATAATTTTACAATTTTATAAATGATTAAAGAGGTCTTCAATAACTCACAATATTTTGTGTAACTTAATTTAATTACTTATAATCAGTCAAGTTAACTATGCTTTTACTGTTAGTCATACACCAAGATATGATTATAAGTTATGAGAGCCCTTATATTAACACTCTACAGTCTAGGTTCAATTATTACTTTTTTGCATTCAATTAAACTAATTCAACCCAATGTAGCTAAAACCCAATTTTAACTGTCTGAATTGTAAAATTTACTATTAAACAAGTTCTTGGTTTTTTTTTTCAGATATATTTGAAAGTGTTTCTGTTTTGAAAAAAAATAACTACTAGAATTTTTCAGCTTTGCTGTGTTAAATTAAAGGAAGAAACTGTAAAAAACTGAGCAAATAAATTTAAATTTATTGCGATACTTTTTGTGTAATACATTGTGAAAATAATGCTTTGAAATGTACGATACGGAGTCAATTTTTAGTAAATAATGTAAAAGGTTAAATAAAAATTTATTTTTGGAACTTTGTAGATTATTTGGTTAGTAAACAAAAAAAATTAATTTGAATATACATGAATAATATCAATATGATAGATTTAGATTTAGGGTGTGGCTACTCATAAGAGCACAAGCACTGCGACCTAAGGCCTATTGAACTGAAAATCCCCCATTTACTAGAAGAAAAGAGTCCAAGCAATAAATTAGAATATTAACAGTTAAGTCTCAAAGAGACCAATAGCTGAGATAAATCTAAACAGCAACTTAACCGAGAAGTTGGCTAACTCCCACTATTCGATGAAATGATAACCAAGAAATTCAAAACGCTTAGCAAAGTAGCAATCACAATCACACAACATGTGTAAGGAACTCTCCTCCACCACGTGACACCCCCTACATACCGGACTGTCCATATCAATATGATAAGCATAATGTCTAAGAACAATAACAGTACGTAAAGATAAGAAACTAAATAAATATGGAAGATAAAGGCGAGTTGTCGATACGAAATGAAATATCTAACACTAATAAAAGTTATAATCTGGAAAGACAGCTATGCATCTCGATGTGCTGGAAATTTGCAAGAAGAGTAATAAAATACTACAAAAATAACTTCTCTTAATGCGTATAAACCAATATTTAATCACCTAAATTATACGCAATCATTACAGAGTATTACATGGATGTTTCACTTAACTTTAAAGGAAATATCTATGAAATAAATTATAAATCATGCTTAATTAAGAATACATGTCTAAAAATTTACGCATCAATGGAATAGCATGTGCTTTACTATATCAAATTAACAACAAGATGTCTAAAACCATAAGTGTCACTCGGCTGCCGTTTTCTTCACAACTAAGCCCGTGTTTATCTCAGGGTAAATTTTATCGCTCTGGATTATAGGAGAGTTAGTGGTGTGTTCAGATAACATCTCTCAAGAACTATTTTGAAGAAAAACACAAGAATATGTGAGCTTTGCAGAGACTCGTCAAAGTATAAAACTCTGAAATGCCTAGAGAAAGAAATTTGATATTATTATGAAAACCTTAGATTGTTATTTAACCAAATTCTTGCTTTGAAATGTATCACACAAAACCAAATTCTAATAAGTAATGTAATACGCACAAAAAGTTATTTTTAATACTTTGTAAATTATTTAAATAAATTTTGGTTCATGTTTATTTAAAATTAAAGTAAAGTATTGTGTTAAAACTTATGTAAAATATTTTTGAATTTCAATTGAGACTTTTTAAATAGTTTGTCATATTAATATTAAACCGTAGTAAATTCAAATGCTTTCTATGCTATGAATAAAATTGATTCTAAATTGCTTGACTATAGAAAGAAATTCGATATTATTATGAAATTCCTTGAGTTATTATTTGACCAAATTTGTGCTTTGAAATTTATCACACAAAACCAAATTCTAAAAAATAATGTAATACACACAAAAAAGTTAATTTTAATACTTTGTAAACTATTTATGTAAAATTTGGTTCAAGTTTATTTAAAACTATGTAAAATATTATGTTCAAACCTATGTAAAATATTTTGAAATTTCAACTGAAACTTTTTAAATAATTTCTCAATTTAATATTGAGCCGTAGTAAATTCAAATACTTTCTATGATATGAATAAAATTAATTCTAAATTGCATGCCTATAGGAAGAAATTCAATATTATTATGAAATTCCTTGAGTTGTTATTTGACCAAATTCGTGTTTTGAAATGTATCACACAAAAGAAAATTCTAATAAATAATGTAATACACTCAAAAAAGTTATTTCTAAAACTTTGTAAACTATTTAAGTAAACTTTGGTTCAAGTTTATTTAAAACTAAGGTAAAGTATTATGTTAAGAATTATGTAAATTATTTTTGAATTTCTATTGAGACTTTTTAAATAATTTCTCATCTTAATATTGAACCGTTATAAGTTTAAATACTTTCTATGCTATTAATAAAATTGGTTCTAAATTTCATGCCTATAGAAAGAAATTTGATATTATTATGAAACCCCTGTAGTTGTTATTTGACCAAACTCGTGCTTTGAAATGTATCACACAAAATCAAATTCTAATAAATAATGTAATACACACAAAAAGTTATTTCTAAAACGTTGTAAACTATTTAAGTAAAATTTTGTTCTTCAAGTTTATATAACACTAATGTAAAGTATTATGTTAAGACCTATGTAAAATATTTTTGAATTTCAATTGAGACTTTTTAAATAATGTCTCATCTTAATATTAAACCATAGTAAATTCAAATACTTTCTATGCTATGAATAAAATTGGTTCTAAATTTCATGCCTATAGAAAGAAATTTAATATAATTATGAAACTCCTTGAGTTGTTATTTGACCAAATTCGTACTTTGAAGTGCATCACACAAAACCAAACTCTAATAAATAATGTAATATACACAAAAAAGGTATTTTTAAAACTTTGTAAACTATTTAACTAAAATTTGGTTCAAGTTTACTTAAAACTAAGGTAAAGTATTATGGTAAGACCTATGTAAAATATTTTTAAATTTCAAATGAAACTTTTTAAATAATTTCTTACCTTAACATTAAACCGTAGTAATTTCAAATACTTTATATGTTATGAATAAAATTAATTCTAAATTGCATGCCTATAGGAAGAAATTCGATTTTATTATGAAACTCCTCTAGTTGTTATTTGACCAGATTCGTGCTTTGAAACGCACCACACAAAACCAAATTCTAATAAATAATATAACACACACAAAAAAGTTACTTTTAAAATCTTGTAAACTATTTAAGAAAAATTTGATTCAAGTTTATTTAAAACTGATGTAAAGTATTTTATTAAGACTTATGTTAAATATTTTTGTATTTCAATTGAGATTTTTTAAATAATTTCTCATCTACATATTGAATCGTAATAAATTTAAATCTTTCTATACTAAGAATAAAATTGGTTCTAAATTTCAAGAAAAACATACTTTTTAATGTATATACCTTTACTTTTTTAAATAAATAATGAACAGTTTTCAAGATGCAATGTACACAATTTACATATGGTTTATTCATCTCAAAATTGAAATTGCTACATGTTACATTGATAGAAATTCATCAGTAAGAAAATTTATATTTTGCAATACCAAAGATTATGGAACAGTTTATTTATATATTGGTCGTCATTATTAATATTTTTAAGGTTAAAAAAATATATAACAGAAACTTCAGGGCACTTATTATGATAAAACTCCCACACAATTTACTCTGGCAATTTATAAAACTATTTGAAATCCTGTAAAAGAAATAATAAATCATGACATAAACTGATTTTTCTGTAGTATAAGTGTAATATTATAAGGAAAATAAATTATAAAGCATATATGAAAAAATATAATATTTCATGTGCTGTAGTAAGGCTATTCTTTAGAACTTTTTCTCTTTTATAGAAAACCCAAAAAGTATATAATTATATGCCTTTAAAATATATTTCAGAATTTTTTTTATCATTAGCTACTGAAAAGATAGAGGTCAATTCATTGCCATGTGATATGGTCTGAAAAGAGCAACTTGGTACCATGCCAGGATCTCAAGACAAATAACGCCTTTTCAAGTTTCGGCACTAGTTTTTTGATTAATTGAGTCAAGCACTTTGTACATTCCCCGCAGTTCCTTCAATGCATAGCAGCTACAGAAATGATAATGAATAGTTCCTTTTGTATATTACATTTTTTTTTCTTTTCCTATCGGAAATTATCGATAAATAAATTTTGTTGGAGGGAGTAACTTTTTTAAAACCATAAATTATGCATGCATTTAAGTGGAGGAAAAACGTGTATTATTCAGGAAAAAGAGAAGTAAATTTTTATTTATGCTTTAACTAGAAATTTGTCATTCAATATTTAAAACTGTATTCTCCTAACACAAAAAGAACAGTTTTAAGTGAATAGTTATAAATTTGTGCTATTTCATGTATGCAAAATATGCTTACATGTAAAATTGCATTCAAAAGTAAAATCCTGATAATAAAAAATAAGCAAATCAATATTTACTTATATAGCTGAAAAGATGGAAGATCAATAAATTTTTCAGTAAGTCTAAGTTTGTGGTTTAAAATTCTATAGAAAAATATGGAAAATATACTCTATGGATAAAAAATATTTTCTTAAATCGGATTATTGTTTCATCATTGAAAAATATTTTTACTATATATTCAAAACATCTTAACACAAAGTTAAATTACATTCAAATGTAAAATCAAGATTATAAAAAATAAGCAAATCAACATTTAATTATGAAGCTGAAAAGATGGAAGTTCAATAAATTTTTCAGTATGTCTAATTTTGTGATTTAAAATTCTATAGAAAAATATGCACAATATACTCTATGGACAAAAAATATTTTCTTACATCGGATTATTGTTTCATTATTGAGCAAGATTATTACTCTATATACAAAACATCTAAAGTCAAAGTTAAATTACATACAAAAGTAAAATCAAGATAATAAAAAATAATCAAATCAACATTTAAATATAAAACTGAAAAGATGGAAATTCAATAATTTTTTCAGTAAGTCTAATTTTGTGATTTAAAATTCTATAGAAAAATATGGAAAATTACTTTATGGACAAAAAGTATTTTCTTAAATAGAATTATTGTTTCATCACTAAGCAAGAATTAAGTAATAATAAATAATAATAATAAATAATTAAAAAAATTTTGGAAAAATATTTGCTTAAATCTGATTATTGTTTCCACATTGAGACAGATTTTTATATTCAGAACATCTAAACACATCGCTAAATTATATTCAAAAGTAAAATCAAGATCAATTAAGAAAAATGAGAAATTCCACATTTAATTATTCAATTGAAAAGAGAGAAAATCAATAAATTTTTTAATAAGTCTAATTTTGTGATTTAAATTTCTATAGAAAAATATGGAAAATATACTCTATGGATAAAAAATATTTTCTTAAATTTGATTATTGTTTCATAATCCAATCAATATTGAGAAAGATTACTACTATATATGCAAAACATCTAAACACGAAGTTAAATTACATCCAAAAGTAGAATTCAGATCAATTAAAAAAATAAGAAACTCCGCTTTTAATTATACAATTGAAAAGATAGGAAATGAATAAATTTTTCAGTACTTCTAATTTTCTAATTTAAATTTTTTTGTAAAAATGTTTGCATAAATCTGATTATTGTTTCGACATTGAGATAGATTAAAACTACATATTCAAAATAGCTAAACACAAAGCTAAATTACAATCAAAAGTAAAAATTTAAAAATATCAATTTCAAAAAATGAGAAATTCTACATTTAATTATTCATTTGAAAACATCGAAAATCAATAAAGTTTACAGTAAGTCTAATTTTCTGATTTCAAATTCTATGGAAGATATAGTTGTTTAATTCGGATTATTGCTTCAGGATGGAGCAAGATTACTACTATACATACAAAACATCTAAACACAAAGTTAAAACAGTTTCAAAAGTAAAATCCAGATCAATAAGAAAATAAGAAAACCAACAAACAATTAAAAATTTGAAAACATGGAAAGTCACTAAATTTTTCAGTACGTCTAATTTTCTGATTTAAAATTCTATGGCAAAAACATTTACTTAAATTGAATTATTGTTTCCGCATTGAACAAGATTACTACTATCTATATACAAAATATCTGAAACACAAGGTATAACTCTTTTCTACATATTTAACTCTATTTGATCTTAGCAGGCATATGTAATACATGTAGGATTTGTAGAAAATTTTTCAGCATAACTAATTAGGAGTCATGTGTCTTAAATATTCATGGCTATACACAGAAATTTTTATAAGGCTGATAATTATATATACTGAAAGTTTCATTCTTCAATTGCAATGTAAGCCTTTCTTTGTTTCATTTTGAGATTTGTACGTGAAATTATAAAACATTTCTAGAAACATTTCGTAATAAATAAATATTTTTAAATTTATTTTTCCCCTGTACCTTCAAGCTGGTATTATCTCAGAGAATTCAAGACTTGTTTGAAATGTAAACTTTTTTGAAGTCTTTACTCATATATATATATATATATACATACATATATATATATATAATATATATATATATATATATATATATATATATATATATACTATATATATATATTGACTGTACAACCGAACAACTGTAGATAGCGAACAACCTACGAGTCGTCCAGTTTCGGAAATACTTGTTCCGAGCCTAGTTCCGATAGAGGGCAGATTTACAATCTGGCCTCTATCAAAATTGCTTAGATCCGCAGCCTTTCCCATCTCACACAGAAGTACTTGAAAGAATGATTCTTCAAACTCTCCAGCAGCAGTTAAATACCATTTCCGCCTGATCACATGCTTTCCACGTCATCCATGCCTGTTCATTGCAAAATATAGGGGTGGTCATAATGTTTTGGCTCTTGAGCGTATATATATACATATATATGTATATATATATATATATATATATATATATATTACTATATATATATATATATATATGTATGTATACATATATATATATGTATATATATGTATGTATATAATATATATATATATATATATATATATATGATATATAAATATAATATATATATGTATATATATATGTATATATATATATATATGTATATATATATATATATATATATATATATATATATATATATATGTGTGTGTGTATGTGTGTGTGTGTTGTGTGTGTATATATTTACCACAGTAGTTGGAAACAAAGACATCTCGCGAAAGATTTAATTTTAGGGATAAAATAGCCAGAAATTCATTTTAGAATATACTTAATTATTGTTAAGTTAATTTTTTAATGGTAAAATATCATTTCACACACACATATATATTTAAGCAGTAGGTCCCTGTCTCAATAGATCTCGTGTAGCAAAATGGTAAACAGTAGTTCTCCCTACTAAACCACACCAAACCATAGTTTTCTTCTAAGTATATATTTTATTTCCTACGAGCGTTTTAATAATTTCATTTTGACTTTATCATGTTGCCATTCAAATATTTACAACTCTTTATGCGCATTTGCATGAAACTCTTTATCTTTCGACATTTTCATAAATATCGGGATTTATTCGCACGCAGAACGAATTTAATAGCTATGTGTGTGTTTCAGACCTTTAATCCTCAGAAACTATTCAGTTAGTTCAATGAATCTTGTTTCCTTTCCCTGAGATACGAAGTGAATGAAAGTTTCAATGAATGTTTGCACGGTATCTCTTTTCCGAAGCATTTCCGGCGTTTTATCTCAGAAAGTTCATTGAATATTTATTTACTTCATTTCAGATTTCTGGAATAATCGCGAGCATTTTATAAGTTACGGATTCAGAGTAAATTAGGAAAACTCTTATAAGGTTATTCTGATTGCGTGCTTGCCCATTGTTATAAAAATGTTAATGGGTTTCAGATTTTGCATTCGAGAAAAAATTTTTGTTCTGTACAATAAACATTTTTTTCTATGCATTAAATTAAAATAAATTTCAATTTAGAAGATGTTGTTAAACTTTCTAATTGTTCTATATTAACATCTTTAATGCATTTGGACTGTGTAATTCGTCTTTATGCTATAAATTATGTTTTATATTTATGACATCAGTTCTTATTTTAGAAGCCTAATACATTCTCTTCAGAATTTGTCATTTTCTTAAAATTAAGGAAACTACACAGGTTAAAATCCCACTTTATTGTATCATAAATAAAAATCTCGAACAAAATATTTTACTGGACTAAATCTAAGCTTATGTTACAAAGTAGGAGAACTGCAGATAATTTTTTTTATTGATGTAAGAAATAAATACGTTAGGAATTATAAACTGAATTTCTAAATAATTTTGTTTTATCTTACTTCGCCTTTAAACATAAATGAATTAAATTTACCATATGTTTTTAACCCTTTAAAGGTCACCAAAATAAATTCATGACAATATAATGTAATTTGTTTATAAATGTTATCTATAAGCCTTGTATATTTAAAATATATCAATTTTCTTTACATTCCTTAGAAGGGTTTGCCTTAGAGGATACCAAATTAGGGTTTGAGAAGTGGTTTAGTTGAACCCCTACCCTTGTACAGCTTGAACATTATGCCTTTTTAAAAGTTTTACTATACTGGAAGAACAATAAATGATAATCCTTAAACTGGTATAATAAATAAACATCTTAACAACTTAAAAGTGTTGTTTGTATAGATACTTTTATTTGAGGTCATAAGTAAGATAAATTGAATCTAACTTCTCAAGTACAGAAAGTTTAAATACATATATTTAAATAAATAAGTTAAACTTAGAACTATCATCTGTTATATATTTAAAATATCAAAAATATGTATATATAAATATATATATACATATATATACATATATATACATACATATATATATATATATATATATATATATATATATATATATATATATATATATATATATATATATATATATATAAAACTCATCCATATCTCCAAAAACTCTTTTTTAACTGCAAAAGCTCTTGATTCTACATCATTGACTTCCATATATCACAGATGTATGAGATTGGAGCCGTAAATAATTATAAAAAGATAAAGTAAAGTACTCCAAAAAGTAAAGTTTAAAAAAAAAGATGTTTAATAGGTGGTTTTGCTACAAAACCACTGTCCATTAAAGGGTTAATCACAGTTTATTGGATGACAAATATAATTAACAACTTAAAAAAATATTATTGAACTGAATGCAAATATAGGTTTAAACTAGGAGAACATAAGGAAAATTTTTCTCAGGAGTTGAATTCATACATTAAAAACATTAAACTGATCTTCTAAGGAACTCTGTTTAATGCTACTTCCACTTTAATAATCGTAATTAAGTTTTGTTTTTAATGCTGTTATGCAATTATTGTATCACACATGTGTACAGAAGTCTTCGATTTCAGTGAATTGAAAATACCTAGTTATCAGCTTTATAACAAAAAGTATATAAGTATATTCATAAATTTTAATTTTCACAATTGTAGATATTTTTTAATTTTAATTTTATCTACAGCTTTATAAAATAAAAGTGTTTACTTGCTTACGATATCTATTTTTGTGTCCCACAGAATACCTGTCTTATTGATTCCTAAGAAGTTAAGGTGATTATAGCTCTGATGGAAAACATTCGAGGTAGATGACATATTTTTCATTCCTGTTAGAATGTCTCATAGGAGTCGAATAATATTTATTTATGAACTGCATAATAAGAAATAGTTCATAGATGTTAATGTTTATTGTTTCAATATAAATTTAATAGTTTCCAAATTAAACTTTAATTTATTTATAAAATCTGTACGACTATATATAAAACTTTAGCTCTGAGTATAGATGGGTATGCTATCAGGTGGTTAAAAGATTATCTATACCATATTTTCCCTAACTGACCAAAGATTTTAATTTAAATTATGTAATTATAACTATTTATCCTACCTATTTAAAGATTATAATGCCTTTTAAAGTTAAAAATAGACTGAATGTTGTGTGTATTTTTTTAATTTTATCTAAAATTTAATGTAACAAAGTAAGTTTACAAATACGTAATGTACATAACGTATTATTTCATGTAATTGAAAGTGTTAGACAGTATGTGTTCAATGAAATTAATTTTAAGTGAATAAACTATACTCTTAAAGAAATTTGAATTTTTCCTCATTTAGGGAAGAAATTAGGGAAGACCCTTTATTTTCCTTTCTCATAATATATTTTAAGTATTGCTAAATTAATAGAGTTTTCTATACCTGTTTCCGTGGATTCGAATCCTACTGCTGGTATGTAAGCTTTAAATTATTTGCATTTGACTTTAATCAGTCCCAAGTTTATTAATTTTGGCTGGAGATTTGACAGTAAACCTACATCCTAAACTAATATATATATATATATATATATATATATATATATATATATATATATATATATATATATATATATATATATTATATATATATATATATATATATTTATATATATATATATATATATATATATATATATATATATATATAAATATATATATATATATATATATATATATATATATATATATATATATATATATATATATATATATATATATAATATATATATATATATATATATATATATATATATATATATATATAATATATATATATATATATATATATATATATATATATATTTATATAAATATAATATATATATAATATATATATATATATAATATATATATATATATATATATATATATATATATATATATATATATTTATATATATATATATATATATATATTTATTTATATATATATATATATATATATATATATATATATATATATATATATATTTATATATATATATATATATATATTTATATATATATATATATATATATATATATATATATATATATATATAATATATATATATATATATATATATATATATGACACAATGAAGAAGCAGGTGTTTCTTGAATAAATGATTTATTTACACCTCACAGCTATATACACATTTCTATATACACAATTCAAATACAGTTCACATGCATGTGAAACACTAGACGTAGGCCTAAACAGAGACGTACACAAAAGGTTCCTGCCGAATGGTTTAGTAACCGACGGAAGATAACAATTCGGTAGCTTCGGATAAAAGTTCTCTGTAGTAATTATGTAGACAGTACACACAATCAGACGAGAGTTTGAAGTAGCAATTAATTAGATAAAAACAAAGTCAGACTTCCTGTGAGAAATACACGCTTAATCCTGAAAAAATCGAATTAAAAGAAAATCCAAGGCACAGGGTATCGTTATCAATCTCAGAAAGAGATATATCCCAAGGTGGGATTTTCGCTAAGAAAAATTCTCCGAAGGAGAGACTGGTGAAGACAATCTCCGAGTTAGCTGACTGCTAGCTAACTCGTTAGAAAGTGATCCCAAGGTGGGATTATCGCTAAGGAAACTGTCAGTTAGAGAGACTGGTCAAGGAGACCTCCGAATTAGCCGGTTGCTAGCTAACTAACGACTTCTTTAAAAAAGAATTCTTCTCGTCTCTTTTTACGGAAGGGGCTTCTAAGAGAGAGGGCCTCACCCACAATTTGATCATTGGATCATCTGTAGATGATCTCACTTTCAACCAACTGGATTGGTCTGGGCTAGACAATCATCAGCCACAAAACCCGGGAGTCTCTGAAATTTCATGTCGGAGAAGATCCAATGTCTCTTAGTTTCCTTGTGGTTCCGATGATCATCTTTCTGGCTGTCAGTCTGGGCACCCGATTGTCTGGTCTGTTGTTTCGCTACTGTAGAACACAAAAGTCTAGACATCGTGGTGCCTGGGAAAACAACACATTTGTCTACACATAAACGTGTCATCCATTTCTCAAAACAAAGTCTTTGATGTAGGCCCACAGTTAAGACACACCGTTACAATATATATTTCTCCGCGTTGCGCAGTAAAACTTTCATCGCCTTCCCAGACAGATTTCTGCAACTTTCCCTGCTGCTTTAATAGCCAAAGATCTCTCGGTCACAGAGGGTTCTGAGTTCAGAGTTGCTCAGAGCTTACAACTGCACTTCGCTCTTTAAGTTGAATTAATAAATGAGATTATCTCTACTTCCTGCTTGTGCTGTCGTAATCCACATTAAGCCCCTAAGTGACAATATTAAAAATACATTTATTTAAAATGCTTGATAAATTTAAATGTTTCTATTAGATTTTTTATTTCTCTATTTTTATGTATTTGCCAACTTATAAAATCAGAATTTTGTAGGCAATTCATTAAACAGAAAATCTAATTAGATGAGATCTACGACTTAAAATCAATTCAGTCAGACTACAGTCACCAATAATAAAAAGGGGATTTGATTCTAAGGTATGTTTTACCGAAATGTAGCTAAGAAATTAACGGTAATGATAAAAACACTAAGCACATTAATAATTTTTATGAATATAATTTTATATGAATTATAAAACACTAACTATTCTTTAATCATACAACACACTATTTTATATCTTTGTTTTTTATATGATAATTAAAATTAAAAATATATTAATAATAAAACTAATTTAATTCACGTATAATAATACTCTTTTAATCCCCACCGATACTCTTGTTCACAAATTTTTACTAATACATTAGTTCCTATAACTAACTTTTGTGTAGCTAATTATTTAACGAAATTCTTAAAAGAGTTTTGTTTTTATACCTTCTCTCTATCAAGTCATATAATTATTACTCCAATGCTAAATTATATTAATATTTTTCCCATTTTTAAAGTTACGTAACTTTCGAAAAAGTTATCAAATTAACATGTTATCTTTAAAAATAAGCTAATTATTTAATTCTAAATTATTTTCTTTACATCGGAAAATTAAAAACATTTTTTGTCATGACTTCATTATTAATATATACTATATAGTTATGACGATTGCAGAAATTGGGGTTATATAAATGAAGAACTTTTAACTAACTTTTGAATTACGTAATACCTTAATCTAAACTTTTGAAGGTGGTTTTTTTTTATATCTTGTCAGCATGAAGACATAATTTGCTGTAAGGATAAATCAATTATTATAATAACAGAGTATTCCAAATTGCCAATTGCTATTTTCCAAGTCAATTGCTATTTTAGAAAGAAAATATTAATTTAAGTTTCCTTGTTAAAAATACTGTACTATTAATTGAATAATAATACATATGACATAGAGAAAATTTTTCAGGATTTCAGGATATTAGTATGCATTGTAGAGTTATAAACATTTAGCAAATTGATTTTATTTCATGTAGTAGGCGGAACACTGTGAATTAATGATTCGTCTCTAGAATTATCAGATTCCATTTAGTAAGATTAGAGACAGGAAATCAATCAAAAATGTTTACAGCAAAAGCATTGTCTATATTCCACATACAACATATTCATCAAAATAATGGAAGAGAGAAAACTTCTTTTTTTTATCATAAAATGAATAACAAGATAACTCTTAAATGCTTAATTAAATTTTTCTAAAATAACCATTTATTTTGGTGTTGAATTGAAATTATCGCGTATTGTTCCTAATCTTTGAGTAATGGCTGTTCACAGGTAGTCTAATATATTTTTAATGCATAAATAACGATTTCGAGCTGTTATGAAGAGCTTCTTTTCTTTAGCGTATACGCAAATAAATGAACACTGGAATATTTTTCTAAAACAGATTGCTTCAATCATTTCTTTGGGCAGCGATAAATAAAGCCCTAAAAATAAGGAACTTAACAGTACCGTAATTTAAGAAAATAATGAGCGAAAAGGAAGAATAAAAAAGTTAATTACTTTCATAATTCTTGAAGAATATTGCTTTAAGTTCAAATTTACCACTCAATATAAACATTAAATTAGAAGTATTAATTTTACAAAAAGGTATAAAATACTGCGTCATTGCTTCGTCACAAAATTATAAGTATTTAAAATATTCTAAATTAAGTATGGTTGCCAATAGGCTGTTTAACGACCTGGTACTTACCCATGACCTCGTCTAACTATATCGGTGAGCCACAAACACTAGTGAACACGAAGGTTAACCTTAGGTTTAATCTCATTAAATCTACTTTAATGGGTTACCTTATTAGCTGAATGGGATGTATAAGAACTTCCATAAACGATAATCACGTGATTCCTGATTAATTTAGATGTGGTAATCTTACCGTTAAAGTACTAATGATTAATCAGGTGTTAAGATGTCACTGAGTGGATAGACTCAAAAGGACTTAAAATATCCCTACCCCAAGTAAGGAAACAAATAAATTGGGGAAGATATCTTAGACACGAAACATCCCAATAAGCTACAATTAGCTGCATCTTGAGATGAGGTAAATTCCGTCTCCAATCATCTCATGTTAATCACTTTCCTTTATTCTCTGCATTATTCTTTATAAATGATATCCCATATACGAATATATTTGCTTAATTATAATTATGTAAGGATAATTTGATTAATATCGAATATTTTTTTTGTATAATGAAGGCATTTGTGGGATATTAATTCTGTTTCTGAATTAATAGAGTAGCCATGCATATAGAAGCAATGTACAACATAATTATTTAGAGATCCTAACATTTTAAAATTTAACTCATTAAAACCATGACACTAAAAGCATTTCTGTCTGCATAAAACGTTGCAGTATCTAAGGAAACAGTACATGAATGCTAATATTGTATTTACTTTATATTGTTTTCACTGGTGGCCAATTTTTAAAAATTCAAGATTGAAGTATCAATAACCGATTGGTTTATCTTATTATAAATAACCTTATGACAAAAGAACATATAAAGGCATATTGTCAGATACTATACACTACACAACTCTTGACGATCTACTAAAGTGATTTCATTTGTAGTCAATGTTTAAAAATATTAAGATTGAAGGATCAATAACCGATTGGTTTGTCTTATTATAAATAACCATATGACACAAATATAAAAAAGACGTGATATTATACACTACACAACTCTGGCTGATCTATTAAAGTGATTTGACTTGTAGCCAATATTTAAAAATATTAAGATTGAAGGATCAATAACCGATTGGTTTGTCTTATTATAAATAACCATATGACAAAGAAATATTAAACAAACGTGTGGTATTATACACTATACAATTATCGATGATCTATTTAAAGTGATTTCACTTGTAGCCAATATTAAAAATATTAAGACTGAAGAATCAATAACCGATTGGTTTATCTTTTAACCATATGACAAATAAACATAAAAAGACATTGTGAGATATTATATACTACAAAACTCTCGACGATATATTAAAATAATTTCACTTGTAGCCAATGTTTAAAAATATTGAGACTGTAGTATCAATAACCGATTGGTTTATCTTATTATAAATAACCATATACAAAAAAAATCATAAAAAGGCATATTGAGTGATATTATACACTACACAACTCTCGACGATCTATTAAATGGATTTCACTTGTAGCCAATGTATAAAAATATTAAGTCTGAAGGATCAATAACCGATTGGTTTGTCTTATTTTAAATAAATATATGACAAAGAAAAATAAAAAAAGACATTGTGAGATATTATACACTACACAACTATAAACGATCTATTAAAGTGATTTCACTTGTAGCCAATGTTTAAAAATATTAAGTCGGAAGGATCAATAACCGATTCTTTTATCTTATTATAAATAACCATATCACAAAGAAGCATAAAAAGACATATTGATTGATATTATACACTACACAACTCTCGATGATCTATTAAAGTGATCTTTAAATTGGGTGCTGAGAGATATACTTAGTTTTTCAAAAAAGTATACAAATATAAAGTTAATTATAGTTACATATTAAATCCATAAGCATTTGTAATTATATTTGTCTCCGCGAAATAAGATTTTATGTCAACATTCTCAGCTGCCTACGGGAATACTGTCTAACAATTCATGGCTGTGAGAGTAATAAAATTTACAACTACATCCATTACTTTTTTTATGCTGCAAATATTTCACACACTATTCAATTTGCTAAAAAGTATTTAATCTTAGGTTATGTGAAAGAAAATATACTTCATTTCATCAAAATAGTGTGTACTTAAAATTCAATTTTTACTTCAATTCCAAGATAAAATAGAAGATATCCATGTTTCAAAATTACATAAACTGCTTATATAATAATATAAATACTTATTATACATATAGAAATTTTAATGCATATTTTACAAATAAATTAATCAAGT
The DNA here is from genome assembly GCA_032207245.1 of Pardosa pseudoannulata. Classification (NCBI taxonomy): domain Eukaryota; kingdom Metazoa; phylum Arthropoda; class Arachnida; order Araneae; family Lycosidae; genus Pardosa; species Pardosa pseudoannulata. Next base: position 93,559,803 of record CM063505.1, on the reverse strand, counting down.
CCTTTATTTATAATCTTCAAATTACACGAATGATTGTGCAGTGCAATATATACAACATATATCATACGAACATTATAATTTTTAATCGGATTAATATAATTACTTATCTTAACAATAATCTTTGAAATGGTTCAATTTAGCATAAATAATCAATCACTAATTATATATAATATACTATACTCAATTACATCATAATTCTAAGAAGATTTAAATCTTTCATTCCAGTCAATGATTAAAAAGGAGGCATCCATTTTTCAATACAACATAAAATACTTTCATAGTTGATTGTTAAAGGCAAACTATTGGATACAATTGTGATATTTTTTTCCAAAAGCACATAATAAGTGTTTATATTCAAAACCGTTAGTGTATACGAATATAAAAAGTGTAAATATTCAAATGATCAAAACAATTTCTCTGTGTAATAAGTCCTATTTCATTCTAGTAAGTACGATACCTGGAACAGATAATATACGATGTATATTTTATTATTTTAAATCTAATGGTTTACTAAAAATACTAATCTAGATGACACATTTATGTGTTTAAATAATTACTAAGTGCAAAAAAATAATACGTATTTCTTAATAATAATTTCAATGAGCCATTAATGTTCAGTCTTTTAATTATATTGCATTATTGGTGGTACGATATCCCAAGCAAATATCAAATGATTAACCAACTTACTGCTCAATTTGAAAACCGCAATCCATCGCTTCAAAAATTGTGTAATTTTTTTGTATATTTTAAATCTATATATATATATTTGGGAAATGAAATATTCATTTTTCTCTCTAGACACGATTTTTTATATAGGTTTTATCATGAGAAACTAAACTATAAAAAAAATTTCAAATATTATCACAAAATGTTTTAAATACATTTCAATTTAATTACAGTTAATTTCTATTTATTACAGAATATAACTATAATTCTAAACTTAATATAACTATAGTTCTTTCCATATAATTCTATTTATTACATAATTGAACGTCTATACTGTATATAATCTATTCCACTGCTTAAACGGTGAAAAGGTGGTATGCCCTCCTCAAAACAGGAAGAAAAGCAAATGCCCCCGAAAATCAAGAATGAACAGCCAGAGGATTAACATAAAATATCTAATATCAGCTGAAATCTTTGAAATAGTAAAATATAATTACTAGTTATGTGAAACATTATATACAATTTTTCCATAGTTAAAGTAATATTTGAAAATCTACATATAGATGCTCTATTATTCTAGTTCATTTATATTTCAATCTAATATACATGAGTAGATAAGATTAAATTATTTTATTAAATTTCTTAGCAAACAAGCCATCACATTAGTTTTAAACTACTATTTTGAGAAAAAGGACAAGACTGATTATTTCATTACAGAGATAGAACCAAAGTATTTATATACTAGCTAACACACTACTACCATTTTAAATTTAAACAGAAATTCAATAATGAGGTAGATTATTCAATAAACTGAAGCATTACTTTTAATTTTAAATGTCTGGTACTCAAGGCAAAATTTTCTATAATTTTATGCAGTTTATATTGTGTAGATTAAAGGTTATCAAATAACATATTTTCGAAAGAAAAAATTAAAGAAATATTGCGATAAATTTAAAAACTTAAAAAAAAAGATATATTAGATATGATATATAAGATAAAGATATATAAAAAAAGATATATTTTGTTTTATTTTAAATATCTATACATCTACAGGATTCAAAGTCATTAATATCATAGATAATAATTATTTTTGAAATAGTGGAAGATTTTAATATTCTTAATATATCTAGTGTTTACCTTAAGTCAGTAAAAATGCATTTTAATAAATAAAAATACAATAAATCGAAAATAAATATGCTATGCCATATCTTTAATAATTTTATTTTTTTATGAACTAAATTAATTATATTTTTGAAGTCATCTACACTCGTTCCATATTGTGACCTTAACCCAAAGTTTTAAATTATTTTTTGTCGCATGTGCCCTAAGAAGCGATAAATAAGTACCTTAAAGTCGGGAACCCAAGAGTAACGCAATTTAACAAAATAATGAGACTTAAGGGAGAAGCGAGAATAAAAAGGGCTAATTGCTTTCATACCTCTTGAAGAATATTGCTTACTTAAGTTGAAATTTCTCATTGAATTCAAACATTAAATAGGCGGTATTCATTTTTCAAAACAGCTTCTTAAAGGTAAAGATAGTTTAGAAATATTTTAAACCTCGCTTTTCTCCAAATATAGTTATATTTTACGAAGTTTACCCGAGAAACTTTTCAAACTAAAGATACGATGCAAATCGCAGATAAGAAATTCCTAGAAACTTTTCTCTCTAATTTAAGAGTCTTAGAGAGTGGGATCAATGAAATGCCTCATCAAAACGAAGCTTATCACAGAAACTGTATTCTAATTGTCGGCGGAAAAGGCAAGTCTCGAAGAATGTAACGTGTTACAGAGATCCATTTCTTATTTTCTTAATTATGCCTCTCATCAGAAGAATACTTTATTATCTCTTTCTGAACAAAGTATGTGATTAAGGAAATGGCATTATTTTTACTCTCATAGATTATAAATTTCACTGCAAAGGAATAAACTCTGTCTTAGAGAGGACCATATGCATTATTATATAAAGAATTCCCATTTGTTTCTCTTCAAATATATTTCTTTCAAATACACATATTTAACATTTTAAGGTCAATTTAATTGAGTGTTCTACTTTTAATCCAATAATTTCTGAACTGATTAGTCATGTCATGCTAAAACATAGAATTGAATGAAAAGGTCAGACAACATTTAAGTAATTAAGCATTAACTTTAAAAATGTTTTTTTCTTATCCACTATATAATAATAGCATACGTTGTCTGTCCATCTGTACGTCTGTCAGTGAATTTATGAAGCGGTTGTACCTGGAATGGATAGAAGAATCAGTATAAGGCAATTTGTCCCAAAGTCACGAACTACTATAATGCCCTTCCCATTCATTTTCATGTTTACAACAGCCAATAGACAAACAATAAACTTCCTTTCCATTTGAAACTAAAGCCAGAATTGTCATAATTTGAGAATTTGCCCTACTGCGTGAAATCGCCTTATTGTATTTTTGTAGAGTTAGGGTTAGCAAAATGTAGAGGTGGAGTTTGAAAGCGTTCGAAATCCACCCTTCCCCCCCCTTTTCGAGTGTTTAATGCCATTATTTCAAGCTCCTTTGTCCCAGGTTAAGAGCAGAACAATAAATTTATCAATTTATCACATCATTAATAGGTAAAAGACACATTTTTTCTAACATTCTGACGTCATTCCTTTAACCAACTCCTTTAATCATTTCTTATTTTAAATTATTTAAATATCGTCGGCATTCTTTTCATACGTTTTATCACTGAACTTAGATATTACGTAAATAATTTTCTTTTATATTTGTATTAAATAATAGATTAGGTACGTATGTGCTAATTTTAAATTTAATCATCGATTATTTTTGTTGCAATGAAAATTTTATCGCCAGTATTAACAACAAATTATTTTCATAAAAGTCTAGGAGTCTAGGAGTCTACTTCACGGACTAATAAATAACTAGCGTTTAAATTATATATCTCTGAAAATTAAGAAGTTTGTTCGTTTGTGTGTTTGTTTTTTTATACATAACTACACGGTTTGCAATCGATTCGAAGTTTTGGACATCATCCATATATACCACCAAATAATAACTGTCCATATATATGTATATATATATATATATATATATATATATATATATATATATATATATATATATATATATATATATATATATATATATATATATATATAAATCATATCAGATATATATCAGAAAAAAGTACTACTACTAATACTAGGACGACAGTCTTACTTATATATATATATATATATATATATATATATGTGTGTGTGTGTGTATGTATGTATGTATATATATATATATATATATATATATGTGTGTGTGTGTGTGTGTATATATATATATATGTATATATATATATATGTATGCATGTATGTATGTATGTATGTATATATGTATGTATAAATGTATGTTTATATATATTCACATATAGGTATAAATGTGTTTATTTTGCAATTTAAATTGTGTACACCCAAAAGATAAAAGTCAGCCATGCTTATGAATACAGTAATGCAAATTGTGATCAGTTAAAAAAATTTCTTAGTTTTCAGTATTTTTATCAAAGCACTTATACAGTACAAAAGTATTATGAAATAAATTAAAACTTTTGACTGTGATAATGATGTTTGTTTAAATCACTGTGCTCCAGAAATTATACACAGAATTGTATATTATAATTATTTACAATCTCATATATAAAAAATAGCATTATTATTAAAAGATATTACTGAGACCTAAGTAATATATTTAAATATATGATATATTTATGTGTTTCTTAGTATTTAATTTTGGTGCTTCACTAGAATAAAATCCATCTATGGGTATGAAGTCACTATCACAAATAATGATCAATTTTAAAATTTATCATTTTCAAATGTTTTTCAAAGCATTTAAGCAGTTCAAAAACCTTTTCCTTACCGATAAAAATTTCAGTCTATGATAGCAATAATGCCGTAAAACAGTTTGTTCTAAAATTATGGTCATACTTGCATATTAAAATCATTTACAATATTTGCTTTAACTGTATTTCGCTGAATGTTATGAAAAATTTTGGACTATTCTCTATTCAATGGAGCAAAATTCCTGTATATTTCGAAAGTAATAATCAATTCTCCTTAAAACCGAAAGGATATTTATGTGAATGATTAATGATCGCTCAACACAGGAAATGAAAAATCTTAGAATCCTTTCTCTGCATGATGTCAAAATATGATATGTTTGGTGACATCATGCTGCTTAAACACTGACTATTCATCATCACACATTGTAAAAAAAACCTATTTTATATTCATAATTCTTTGACATTTTCATTCTTCAATTCATAAAAAAAATCTGTCATAAAAGTCTTTAATCGTGGATTAGTAATTTTACAAAACCTTCAAGGTACTAATTACAGTTTAGTGCAGGAAAAACTACATTGGAGTAAACTTCTGTCGAAGAGACGTTGAAGTATATTAGAAGTAAATTATGTGGTCAAAACTAAGTAACTCTCTTTTTTCACTTGGCTAAAACTGTTAAAGGAAGGGGATTTTTATTCTGAAACTTTAACGAACTAAATTTATTACCTCAGTATCATACAACGAGACATCAAATCAAATTTTTGTATTTTTATATTTGTAATTAATATCAGACTATTAATTAATATAAGTATTAAAAATTAATATAAGTAATTATTGTAAATAGTTATATAAGTATAAATATATAAATATATAATATAATATAATATAATTAATTAATTAATAACAATTATATATAATAGCTATATAAATAAATATATTATAAATTATATATATCATATCTATATAACTAAATATTATTATTATAATTAATATAATTATAATAGTTATTAGTAATTATTATAAGTAATTAATATTAGAATAGAATATTTACTGAAAGAAACTTTTTAATAATTATATACTAACTGTTGGTTACGAGTACTATTTAAGAACTCTAGAAAAAGTGATTGTTTTGCAGTACTGTTTATTATGGCTTTGACGGTTTTTCAGTACAGTCATCCTTGGGTGCTATTATTATACATTTTCATATTGATTGGTCGGTTAAAGGCTTTGTTGTAATTGACCATGTGGTGACTTTGGCACAGTAATCCCTAAAGGGGAAATTTTGCTCCGCTTCTTCCCTAACCGATAGAGTGTTCAATATAATTTTTTTAATTATCGTCATGAGGTGAACGTGGATTTAAGGATACAGCGGTCAAGTGCCACAAACTATGATGGGTTAAAAATTAATCCCTCGGAATTTCAATTCTAGAGCTTAACTTGTATCTGGAGAACTTAATTATAACTTTTTTAAATTTCCCCCTAACAGTACCTGTAAGTTATTTACGACCTTATACTGTCTAAAAATCTAAATATCTGCAGATAATATCATTAATAAATCGGTATGATAGAATTTGCAATGTGCAAGTTTACTAATTACAAATTTAGAATAAGGGGTTTCATATATTTATTAATCATTCTTAGTTTCTGGAATATTGTTATAAATTTGGGTTCATTAGTTTACTATATTATATACTAGCATATAGCCCGTCATATGACGGGATCAGTAAAATTTTTAATTTTCCAGAATTGTAAAGGTACCCTATGAGGCAGGTAAAAAAATGGTTTGTTTTTTGGCTGAGAATTATCGTTCTACAAAAATAATCGATTAAAATTATCACATATGTACCTAATCTATTATTTAAGACAAATATAAAAGAAAATTATTTAGGCAATATCTAAGTTTAGGGATAAAACGTATGGAAATCATGCAGAAGATATTTAAATAATTTAAAATAAATGATTAAATAAGAGAGTTAAAGGAATGACGTCATAATGCTAGGAAAAAAATGTTATTTTTACCTATTTATTACGGGATAAATTGATAAATTTAATAACCTTCTCCTAAAATAGGGCTTGATATAAGGACATTAAACGCTCGGAAAGGGGGACGAGGTGGATTTCGAACGTTTTAAATATGACAGTATTTTTCGCTGTCATACGACGCTAATTCATACCAATTTATTTTAGAATTGGATCTATAGTTTAGTAAAAGATAAACTTGACTCGCTTTGAATTTTGCTAACCCTAACTCATCAAAATCCAATATGGATGCTCTATCCATAGCAGGTCCAACCGCTTCATAAATTCGAAGACAGAAAAACAGATAACTTAAGCTATTATTACATTACGAGAAGAAAGTTTAAGTCATAAAAAGTTGAAAAAATAATAAACATTTATTTTAAAAATAATAAAACAATTTTGAAAATAATAAAACAACTTTAGGAATAAGAATTTAAAAGAAAAAGCAGAAAATATTAAATTAATTAGACATTAAAGAAATTGGCCGGGTCGGGGATAGAACCGTCAAGCCGAGAAGCAAGACTATCAAATAGGCGGACATTCTACCAAATGTACAACGCCTGCACATTGCAGGCCAACTAATTAGAATATATGAAGGCTCAATTAGAAACAGTCCAGAAATTTAAATATTACTCTCCGCCTTTGCCATCCTACAAGAATAAATTTCGTATAGAATTAAAGGACGGATAAGGCTTGAAATAATAGCATTAAACGCTCGAAAAGGGAAGATGTGGTGGATTTCGAACTCGCTTTGAATTTTGCTAACCCTAACTCATAAAAAATCCAATATGGATGCCTGTATCCATTCCAGGTACAACCGCTTCATAAATTCGTGGACAGACAACTTAGGCTATTATTATATAGGGGATTTATATATATATATATATATATATATATATATATATATATATATATATATATATATATATATATATATATATATATATATATATATGTGTGTGTGTGTGTGTGTGTGTGTGTGTGTGTATCTGTATGTATAATTTTTATATATTGTGTAAGTATTAGGCCACATATAAACCATACACTGCAATATTCTCTGTTCTACAGTCTCTATAGTTATTTAAAAACGATAGGCGTTTGTATTGCTGATCTGCTTCTTTCAATGTTTGATTTTCCCCTTACCGCTAAAAGCCTTGTTATTGACTTTATTTTGCTTCTTTACTTTATTAATCATTCGCAGTTCAAAGGGTGTCAAGAATCATAGCTTAATGTCAGAATGGTTTTCCCATTCTCCAAGTCGTGTCTTAGTGGATGATGGATATTATTATCTTCCATAAAGCTCAAAGAGAAATATGATAGGTACATGTCAACGATTCTTCTTACATTAAACCCAATTTATTGTCATTTATGAGAAAGACTTCGTTTTATGTACATAGCAGAAGGTAAAACATCTACTTAGATTTCTCTAAAAGAACAAAAGATTTCTCTCTGCAGTTAATGGGTTTTTAGTCTATACTCTCTGAACAAACCTGATTTTTAACTTTACTACAAAAAAAACTGTATTTTATGTACTAATACAGTAAGGGTCATTCCATGTGAAATCAACGCAATTTTAGAACAAATTCTAACTGACCACCTCCAATTTTGATTAAATTTGGTATAGTAAGTGACTTCATGGTTATAAAGAAAATCAACAAATCTTCAAATTCTCAAAACACAAATTCCAAATTCACAAAACACATAAAGCTTTCTACCAGTTCCAACTAAATAAGTAGCACCATCCGTCAAAAGTAATGCACTTTAATGATTTTTCTTTATTCTAAAATCTCTACAAATGTTTTAAATGTACTATTTAGTAGAGTATATGTAGATAAGGTATTGTGTAAACATTAATGCCATCCTATACAGCTGAGTTAGATTAAAAGTAATGAATGCATGTTCTTGCGTTATTGCAATGGTAAATATATCAAACAAAAAAAACTTTTGTAGCTTGTGATCCCATTATGATCCCAACATGAAACTTTGAGGATTAATTAACAATAATGTGAACAATTTTTGAGATTTTTTCAAAATTTTAAAAACTTGGCTTTTTTAGAAATTTAAATTTTAGATTTAAATTTAAATTTTAAATTTTAAAAAATTTTTCAAGTCATCATGTGTTGTATATCATATGAAAGCCCATTACAAAAGGTTTAAAATGACACCTTGCACATATCTCTAGCTTAATTAGGTGAGTAGCAAGTGTAATTTAAAGGTATGTTGATAGTGTATTTTTTAGAGAAATCTGGCAACTTTGAAGCTTTATAACTCCCAAACCAGTTATTATTTGAGCATAAGATTCGGGGATTTTCTTTATAACCATGAAGTCACTTACTATATCAAATTTAACCAAAATTGGAGGTGGTCAGGTAGAAACCTTGCGTTGATTTGGTATGGAATTACCCGTATATTAAATCTCCACTAAGGGGACATAGTACTTGCCGACACTTATAATCTTCAATATAACATTATTTTTCGATTCATCATTAATAGCCCTCTGCCTTTAAAAAGTTGTTGAATTATATACAAATCATCTATTCTTAAATCATGCTAAATAAATGTACACCAAATAAACAAAAAATGAAGTTAAATTTCTTACAAAATACTTTTCAAAATATGTATATCAAAAACTAAATTAATATATCAAACAGAAACAAAATTTATGTTTTAATCTTTAAATCTGCGGAAATATCTAAACTTTTAAAACTTATTAAATTATATATAGTAAATTATATAAAGTATTAAAGTATATTAAATTGCTAAAAAATAACAAATTATAAAACATAACTAATATTTATCATAATATAAAACAAAATATATAGCTCTTATGATTATAAATTAGATTAAAAAAATTAAAGAAAGATAATTTATTTCTGTCTGGTATAAAAAGTTAGTTCGTAATTTACAAAATTTATTTTGCGGGTTAGTGGATTTCAAATCTTAAATACTTGCTGTGATGTTTGATGATTTTTCAACATATTATCATTTCAAATAGCTAAATAATTTTCATCAAATTAAAGATGGTTTAATAATTACCTTTTAACGTCTAAAAGTAATAGGTCCCTTAAAGAGCAATATATATATATATATATATATATATATATATATATATATATATATATATGTATTTATATATATATATATATATATATATATATATATATATATATATATATATATATATATATATATATATATATATATATATATATATATATATATATATATATATATATATATATATATATATATATATATATATATATATATATATATATATATATATATATATATATA
>CM063505.1:93542508-93547508 GCA_032207245.1 Pardosa pseudoannulata | reverse complement strand
CATTATTCCAAAAAATTTTAGCTTATTTAAGACTGTATGCGAATAAAAATATTACTACTGGTTTTCTTATCATTTTCGTGACATGAAACACGCACAAGATGATGTGAGAGAATAGAAACATTATAATTTTGTTGAAATTGTGGCTGCTGACTTACTCTTTCATCAAACATGTATTTGTTATACAAAGAAAGCGGACGTTTTATTAGTTTTATTAAATAGAATTGTAAGAATATGAGAAACTGTCTTCTTAAATATTCGTGATTCTATTTCAAAGTCTATCGGATTAAAGAAATATCTATAAGCTAAGTTTTAATTTAAACTGGGGTATTAATTTCAGCTTTGCAAGACGATAGTAACTAAACTAGGATATATTGTTTAAACTCGATTTTTAACGATATAAGAATCCACTATAAGAATCCACCGATATAAGAATCCACTCTGTGTAAACTCTATAGGCACTTCAAGGTCACTGATTTTTTCCCGATGACCACGAGTAACTATGGTAACGACAGTTGGGGAATGACGTTACTCTTTTTTCCCACTATGTTAAGGGGTGTCAAGCATCGTAAGAGCTCTAGGTGCATGATGAAAGTATTTTTATTTATAATACTCTTTTGAAGAACACTTAATACTTTACACACACAAATTTATAAGTAATTTGAACTGTTCTTTTGGAAATACCACAGACATCAGCAGTTGTTTGTTGAGTCTGAGAAAATAATTCCAAAACTATAGCAACTGGATTGGATTCAACAAGACCTTTCAAGTAGCTGTATAAGTTAAATACCAGTATTTTGGACTCTTTTCTAAGATCAAAACTAGCCATTACAAGAAATGTTTTACGAAGTAAAAATATATAAAATATAAAACAAAATTTAAGTAAAATAATGAATAAAAAGATAAAAAATGACAGGGTAATATCAGATAAGAGCAAAATAATTATATACGAGAAGAGAGAAAAGCAATTCGTCTGAACGGAATCAAATCCTCAACTGAAGTGCTGAAAATAAGTGTGAATGCACCTCCTTCTTGGTCGCTACCATAGTAACCGATGACTGGGGAAACGAAAAAGTGTGACCTTGAAGCGCCAATAGATTTTACAAGCACTATTTTATAGGAAAGGAATTAGAACTAGTGAACTCCGCAACAGAATAGCAGCGTACTGTGTGTTAGATAGTCCTTCGGTTCAAATTCTTATGGCACATTTTATTCGAATTTCGTCAGTCCGACTCTTTGAAATATCTTTGAGATATCTTTTTGGTTTGGTTTGTCTGGTTTGGTTTGAAGTGCAACGGTCTACATTTTGCAATACGACGGCTAATAAGACATGAACCTACAACTTAAAGCAGATTCCGAACGGCTAAGAACATCCATGCCACAGTGGGATGCCACCCACGAACTAAGGTACCAAAGGCCATCACCCTACCAATCGTCCATCATTCGGCAAGGTATCTTTTTGCATGTATATCAAAAGTACGTTAAATAGTGGATCAAGATAGCTAATCACTTAGAGAGGTTTTCTGCAATCACACTGTTTAGAATACCGGCAGGTAGGGAAAATGTACAAATTATTAGGGTTTCCCCCATTCTGAGGATTGTCAAAATTGCCAGGAAACTTCAGTATATTATTACATATATATTACAACTATCAGGAAAAGTGATCCATCTTGAATCACAGGTTTTGAGCCGCGGTTGTTCAGTCGGCAAACGCAACGATCTCGTAACTGAGATGTTGTGGGTTCAGAACCACAGCCGGCATAAGATCCACCGTGTTGGGGGTGGGGCACGTAAAATATGATCGTGTTCACAATGTCCTCCATGTTCTCAATCAATACTTTTGGGGGTGTCAGGCAAAGCCTATGGGTTTTCTTCTTGCTCCCTACTTCAAAAGTTTGAGGACTCTCTGAGCATAAGTCATACTTTCAGCCTTGAGGTGTTCGTTAAAACGAAAGGGGCACACCATTGCCTTAATACGAGTCTCCGGCTCAATCATGCTTGGTTTGACCAAGTGGCATAAGCAACATCAACAACAGGAACGGTTTTTAGATTAGCAACTTGGTATACAATGACGAGTTTGGGCTGTCCTTAATTTCATGCATCTTCTAGAGTTTTACGATTTTATATCGTCAAAAACTATTTGCGACTCACTCATGTGCTGAGCTAAACAATGGCAGAAAGAATTCGTTTGTGAGTTCGAATCCTACTGTTAGCTTCGATGATTAAGCAGCAGGTTCATATTAGCACTCGTGTAATCAAGTAATCTAGATCACAGTGCTCCAAACCAGTTAAGACAAAATAAAACTATTTATGCGTTGATTCTGTTTTGTTTAAATGTCCAAGATGACTACCTTAGCACCTTCTCAACGTTACCAATAACAGTTTCATCCACGAATAAGGAAACCAGAAATAAACATACTAAAAGAAGCAGTAAATATTTCAGTCATCTCAAACAGTGAATACTATACTAGACTCAAATATTTTGTAAAATAACAGAAATGACAATATTTTAAGTCGATTAATTTTTTCTTTTATAGCATCCAATTTCTAAGATAAAACTTTTTTTTATCAGCTTGTTTATAAACAGTTGAACCAAATTAAATAGCATTACTCTGATGCACCAAATTCCGTTTAATTTTCATGAAGCAGTTAATTAATATGTGCTGGCAAGTTAAATTTTGGATTTTTATATCATTGGCCATAACGTTGAAGCAATGAAACAATATAGGTAAGGTTGCTGTTACTCAAATTACATGCCTCCAGGAATAATATCTATTTTTATGGTAGATGGCTAGTATAAGTTTTATTGCTTTATTTTAAATAAAATTGAAAAATCTTCCCTGATATATCAACTTTTGTTGAATATTAGTAACGGATTATGCCGGAATACTGTGACTCATCATACAATTTCTCTAAGAAGAAAATGTGGCACTGACGACAGCTTACGTGTTATGTGACTAGTCGATGATAATTGTTTGTTTTTCAGTAGAGAAGGTCGTTTTGCGATTTTTGAAAAGTGTTAAAACAAAAAGAATTTGTTAACACCCTACAACAACGTTTTGACCCATTTCTTAACAAAAAAAAAAACTGCAACTTTTGAAGTCCAATTAAATTCCAATTAATTCCGTTTAAAATTAGAAAAAGTGAACAACTATGAACTATTCTTACAAAGTTTGTGCCTCCCATCCCATTCTATTTTAATGGATTTTGAAGCCCTAAGATACATAGGGTACCCGTGATTGCCTCTAAAGATCGTAAAATGTTACATTCGGCTGTAATTAACACAAAACATCTAAAATTGCCATTGATGTATTGTGCACTGAAGCTGTATGCTTACCTATTATTATTTCTGTTCTTAAATTCTGTATAAAAGATAGTTTTGGGAAAGCTTTCATTTTATTGAGATTTTTTATGGTTTGTTTCTAAATACAAAATTAGCACTGGTTCTAAAGCAAACACAAGGCTTTATATCGAAGATCCTTTACTAGCTAATATCTGTTCAAAGCAGTGGTACGATTAATTTTTCAGTGTTACATATTTATAAATCCTTTTTAAAGGAATGTGTTTATCTATATTATGTAATATTTGTTTTCTCTAGTATCTTAAAACTCATTTTAATTGCATTTTCTCTTATAACAATTATGTTGACATAAAATTAATTAATATGTTATTAAATAATTATTTTTAAACAACAAAATACGTAAATTTTAAGTTATTGCATAATCATTATTATTTAAAAAGTTTACTTTAATAGTTATTAATTTAATAGTTAATAATGCAGTTTTAATAATTATCAAACATTTAGGAATAATGCATCAGTGTACATAAGAAATTACACTATTTTCAGCTAAAAGTTTCCATTATTAATTTTCAATATTAATTTTTTAAAATATGATTTTTTTCTTAAATTTTAACTAAATTAATTATATTTTGTTCATATATTTAAATTAATAGTTTAAAGGAATGCTGTCAACTTAGTCATTTTCGAAACTTAAACCGGGTGTGGGAAATGCTGTCATTAGTTTCTCAGGAATTCTTGGCATGATACCAAGTTGAGGAATTCTGATATCGGAATAAACTAACCTCAATTTTTGCATCTCGAAGAAAAATGTTTTGGTATTAATTTTGAACTTTGATTACTTCTGCTTTCATCGAGTTATAAGTTAATGACCTGTTCAATCTAATTTTCCTCAAATTTTTGTGATTTTTCTTCCGAGATGTAATTAAGGCTAAGAAAAAGTCATACTGCTGAAATTTTCAACTTCTTCGAGAGCATATATTAGATTACCCTTTAAAGCTATGCACTATCAACTCCGTATATAAGATTAATTAAGCATAACTCTTTTTTCTTAAAATATAGTTTATTTTATGCGCAGATAAAATAAAGATTTAAAAATATTTCATAAAGTCTAAATTATATATCTTCCTATGAATGCGAATATATAAAAATATTCGTATATAAAGCACTGAAAGTTAAAAGTCCCTGATGTTTTTACTACATTTGCTAGAAAAATAGAATCAACACTACATTGCTTAATTTATGTAAGAAAATTATTGCAAAATTTTTATATATTTCACCAAATCTTTGATGTTAAGTGAACCATCACCACTGCAAAAAGAAATGGGCTGTTTTACATCATGAATTAACTAATCCTTAATACATGATAAAAAGAGTCTGAAAATATCCTAAGGATTGATGTTAAATAAATCAGTGAGTTTTACCATAACATTTGCATTACGTTTGTTAGAATGAGCATAAAAGTTTACTTAATATATCTAAAGCAAGAGAGAGTGTGTAAAAATTTACTGATTTTGTAATTTTACAAAATTAAGTTTTATAGATGACACTAATGTTATCTACTTTGAACCCTTTCTTTGTTTTAAATTATACTTCCAAGCACAGAAATTTAATTTCTTAGAAAAGCTTTGAAAGTATCTAAATGAAAAAAAAGGCCTTGTAAGGACTTAATTATAGACCATGTGTGTTTACATGTATGCGTGTA
>CM063505.1:93495008-93540008 GCA_032207245.1 Pardosa pseudoannulata | reverse complement strand
GAATTTTAGTATATACTCTTATGTAAAGTATCTTTAAGATGCTTTATTCTTTTAACACAGAAAGATACCATATTTACTCGTGCCTAACAAGCGTCTTTAACAAATAAAAAAGTTACCGAAATCACGTTTTCAAATCCCGCCGCTGGCATGGATGTTCATAGCCGCTTGGAATTTGAGCTAATCAGTAAATCCCAGTCTCATTAGCCTACGTATAGCAAAACAGTATATCTTAGTTTCTACAGACCTTCAACTCGCATCAAATTATATATTGCTTCTTTGTTACATTCTAATTGTCGGAACCGAGGAGAAATTCTTGATGAGAGAAAATAATTTTGAGGTTTCTAGAATATTATCGTTGACAGTTTATGTCAGACAGCTGCTCGGTTAGATGGGAGAAACGAAAGATCAGAAGGAGAAAGCTTCTGCTGTCATAAAGAGATGTTTCACTGTGCTGAAGCTGTAAACATTGAAACTCGCACAAAAATTTCCTTCGCATTAATTTTTCATTAATGTCCCTAACATCCATTAATACGAAAACGACTACAGCCAAGATTTTTTATGGATAAAGTTAAAATGTAATCTTGAACACTGTCCATTAATATAATTTAAATCTAGATAAATATTTTTGAATTATTAATATTATTATTATTTTGATTATATAATTCAAGGTAGAAAATATAAATACATGCAATATTGTTAATTTAAACGGCAAGTTAACAGTTTTCAGAAATTATAAACCAAGATTTTTAAAAATCAAGAATTTTTATGGTTTAAGCTTGAACAATGCCCACTAATAAAGTTTAAATCGTGGTAAATATTTTTAATTTATTAATGTTTGTATCACTGATTATTTAAGTCACGGCAGTTAAATATAAATGCATGCAATATTGTTAATTCAAAAGGCAAGTTAACAGTTTTCAGAAATTATAAATCAAGATTTTTAACAACCAAGAATTTTTATGTATTAAGCTTGAACAATGTAATTTAATAAAATTTAAATCGTGATAAATAGTTTTTGAAATATTAATATCATTATCACTTTGATTATTTAAGTCACTGCAGTAAAAAATAAATACAAGCAAAATTGGTAATAAAAAAGGTAAATTAACAGTTTTCAGAAATTATAAACCAAGATTTTTAACAACCAAGAATTTTTATGGATTAAGCTTAAATAATGTCTACTAATAAACTTTAAACAGTGATAAATATTTTTGAATTATTAATATTATTATCACTTTGATTATTTAAATCCCTACAGAAAAATATAAATACATGCAAGACTGTTAATTCAAAAGGCAAGTTAGCAGGTTTCAGAAATTATAAACCAACATTTCTGACAACAAAGAATTTTTATGTATTAAGCTCAAACAATTTCCTTTATAAAAAATTAAAATCGTAAAAAATATTTTTGGATTATTAATATTATTATCACTTTTATTATATAAATCACTGCAGAAAAATATATATACATGGGAGGTTGTTAATAAAAAAAGGCAAGTTAATAGTTTTCAGAAATTATAAACCAAGATTTTTAACAACCAATAATTTTTACGGATTAAGCTTGAACAATACCCACTAATAAAATTTAAATCTTGGTAAATATTTTTAAATTATTAATATTAGTATCACTGATTATTTAAATCATGGCAATTAAATATAAATATATGCAAGATTGTTAATTCAAAAGGCAAATTAGCAGTTTTCAGAAATTTTAAACCAAGATTTTTAACAACCAAGAATTTTTATGTATTAAGCTTGAACAATGTCCTTTAATAAAAATTTAAATCGTAAAAATATTTTTGTAATATTATTATTATCATTTTGATTACTTAATCACTGCAGAAAAATATAAATACATGCAAGATTGTTAATATAAAAGACAATAGTTTTCAGAAATTTTAAACCAAGATTTTTAACAACCAAGAATTTTTATCTATTAAAATTAAATAATGTCTACTAATATACTTTAAATCATGATAAATATTTTTTAATTATTAATATTATTATCACTTTGATTATTTAAGTCACTGCAGAAAAAAAAAAGACATGCAAGATTGTTAATATAAAATACAAATTAACAGTTTTCAGAAATTATAAACCAAGATTTTTAACAACCAAAAATTTTTATGGATTAAGCTTGAGCAATGCCCTTTAATAAAATTTTAATTTGGAAAAATATTTTTGAATTATTAATATTATTATGAAGTTGATTATTTAAGTCACTGCAGAAAAATATAAATACCTGCAAGATTGTTGATAGAATTGGCAAGTTAACAGTTTTCAGAAATTATCTAGAATGTCATACATAGTCTCCTTTCATACATTCTCCTTTCATATTAAAACACAAAAGATTATGTAGATTTAATTGTTATGATTCTAAATGTTGTCATATAAAGATTTAAATACAATATTGATTTTACAGTTCAATTTATTTAGAAGTCTTTAGTTTATATAGCAGTGCATTAAGATCTACTTATTCTATGGTGCATTTTTAACAGTAAATATTAATTGTAAATTTTTAATTTTAAAATTTTGTATGGTAAGATCATAATTTTTATAGTATTCAGTAATATCTGCATTTCTTTCTTATAAATAATATTAACACCATACTGTACTTTTTATTTCAATAGTACACTTTACTGTTTTCAATTTCTCTCACTCAAACTGTTTTCATTGTACTTAAAGATTGTGATAAGTTTGTATCCAGGACTTTTATTTGGACAGCTTGGTAATGTCTTCAAACTAACAGGAAATCTCTATTTGTTTGTATATTTATTTCTTTAATTGTGTTTACTCTTTATTTAACATAGGTACCACATTTTATCATTTTAAGCAAAGTAATTATTAGACGTTGAAATGAATCCTACGATTCTAACATTGTTTTTAAAACGTTTAGTTACTAAAGTGGACATTTTTACTTTATTTCTTTGTGCCTAAATAATGTACTACTATTTTTTTAGTACCAAGTGAAAATGATGTATTTAGATACATGTTATTATTATTTTTATTTTTTAAAGATGACTGAAAATCTTTTCGATCTTGATGCAAACTTGTATAGGAACATTTTCAAGCTAAATTATATAAATAAATTTATAATGGAAGATATAAATTTATGTGCAATGGATTTCACAATTTGAATTATGTTAATTCTATTTCGATTGAAATCACTGGTAGTATCTCTGCGGGTGAAAATGCCTATTTAAAATTATTATAGTTTCTATTGTTTCCATAGTAGAGTTCTATCAGCACAATATAGGTTAGTCCAAAATTATTATCACGTTTAAAATATTAACAATCTGATCTACGTACGTGTGTGTTATCTTCAAACTGCAATTCAAAACAGTTTTACATAGAAGAATTTTAAATAAGTTTTAAGTTATTTTAAAACCTCTCCGATGGAGTAACCATCAAAGTTTGCGTTTATGGCAAGGTGGATCTGCTATTATATTAATTTTTTAAAGATGACGGAAAATCTTTTTGACCTTGATAAAAACTTGTGTGGAAACATTTTCAAGCTAAATTATATAAATATATTTTAATTTAGAAGATATAAATTTATGCTTAATGAAATTCAAAATTTGAATTAAATTAATTCTAACTCGATTCAAATCACTGGAATGATCTCTTCTGGTGAAAATACCTATTTGTATTTTTGTTTGCATAGTAGAGTTCTATCAGAAAAACATAGATTAGTTCAAAATTGTTGAACGCATTTCATGTTTTAAAAATGAATAATTTGATCTACATACGTGTTTGTTGTTATATTCAAACTACAATATTGAAAGCAGATTTTCATAGGACAATTTTAAATAAATTTTAAGTCATTTTAAAAATCTACTCCGATGTAGTAACCTTCAATGTTTATGATTATGGTAAGGTGAATCTGTTATCATTTTTATTTTTTGAAGATGGATGAAAATCTCTTCGATCATGATGCAAACTTGTATGAGAATATTTTCAAACTAAATTATATAAATATATTTTAATTTTGAAGAAAATAAATTTATGTATCATAGATTTCAAAAATTTAATTAAGTTAATTCTAACTCGATTCAAATCACTGGAAGGATCTCTGCTGGTACAAATACCAATTTACATTTATTATGGTTTTTATTGCTTGCATAGTAGAGTTCTATCAGCAAAATATAGGTCAGTCCAAAATTATTGAAAGTATTTCATGTTTTAAACATGAACAATCTGATCTATGTGCATGTTTGTTGTTATCTTCAAACTATAATTCAAAGCAGACTTACATAGAAGAATTTTAAATAAGTTTCAAGTTATTTAAAAAAGTCTTCTCCGATGTATTAAACTTCAATTTTTGTGGTTATGGTAAGGTGTATTTGTTATTATTTTAATTTTTTAAAGATGACGGAAAATCTTTTCGACCTTGATAAAAACTTGTATGGAAACATTTTCAAGCTAAATTATAAATATATTTTAATTTGGAAGCTATAAATTTATACTTAATGAAATTAAAAATTTGAACTATATTAATTCTAACTTGATTCAAATCACTGGAATGATCTCTGCTGGTGAAAATACCTATTTGCATTCATTATAGTTTCTATTGTTTGCATAGTAGAGTTCTATCAGAAAAACATAGATTAGTCCAAAATTATTGAACGCATTTGATGTTTTAAAAA
Organism: Pardosa pseudoannulata; assembly: GCA_032207245.1. Classification (NCBI taxonomy): domain Eukaryota; kingdom Metazoa; phylum Arthropoda; class Arachnida; order Araneae; family Lycosidae; genus Pardosa; species Pardosa pseudoannulata. Next base: position 93,535,362 of record CM063505.1, on the reverse strand, counting down.
TGAACAATTTGATCTACGTGTTTATTGTTATCTTCAAACTACAATATTCAAAGCAGTTTTACATAGTAGTTTAAATAAGTTTTAAGTTTTTTAAACAGTCTTCTTCGATGTAGTAACCTTCAATATTTCTGGTGATCGTAAGGTGAGTCTGTACCTGCCATATTAGGTTTCTCTCGCTGAACATTATCCTACTAAAAAATACAATTTCCTCTGGCCAGCACGTATTTGGCGATTTTTTTAAATTGAGAGACTTTAGAGAGAAGAGTAAAGCACTCAGTCAGATTGAGCATGGAAGTTTTTAGGAGGAGATACCTCTATGTTGCTGACTCGCCCTGATTCCCAATTGTACACCAATACAACTTTGTGTATTTGTTTTACAGACCTCATCTGAGATCTGTTTTTTTGGCTAGCCATGAATTCTTTTTTACAATTCCGCACACATGGTTCAAAAATCATTTGTTCTGAGTCCTCTATCTCTTTGGAAACTATTTGAAGAGTATTGTCCCAAACATTAAAGTTTGTATCGCTACTAAGTCTTTGTTACTAAGTGTTCTTGTACAATGTCACGTATCCGCTACCAGAAATGGAGGTACCCAAGAAATGCACACTACAGATTAATGGTCCTATAATGCTGCTCTAAGTAGAGTTCAGTGCAGCTCTAATGTTTTCTTGTACCATGTCGCATATTCGCTACCAGAAATGGAGGTACCCAAGAAATGCACACTACAGATTAACGGTCGTATAATGCTGCTCTAAGTAGAGATCAGTGCAGCTCTAATGTTTTCTTGTACCATGTCGCATATTCGCTACCAGAAATGGAGGTACCCAAGAAATACACACTACAGATTAACGGTCGTATAATGCTACTCTAAGTAGAGTTCAGTGCAACTCTAATGTTTTCTTGTACCATGTCGCATATTCGCTACCAGAAATGGAGGTACCCAAGAAATGCACACTACAGATTAACGGTCGTATAATGCTGCTCTAAGTAGAGTTCAGTGCAGCTCCAATGCTTGTTTTGTAAAACCATTTGAGATATAATTAAACATGGATCACCTACTGTAAAAATAATGTTACGTTGGCCTAGTGTTTGAGAAAGAAGAAATTAAAACTCATTAAAAACACATGTACAAATATATCTTGATTAAATAATTTTATAAAATGTAAATGCCTAAGTAATACAACTGGAATACAGCCTATCATTTGTAGATATGGAAGACTCCTCTGGATTTGGCGTCAGTCTCGTGTTGCTTTTCCTTTTTTTCGTGTATCTCCAAAATGTCTATCCCGCAAGTAGTGGATACCAGCAGCGTTCACCCTCTTCTCTCCTTTGGTCACAACCCTGTCCTCTAGAAAATCAGACTGCCCCGAGGAGAAAAAACAGGGATACACTCAAGAATGGAGGGGACAGAATCGCACCAAACTAAAGGGCCCTTCTATTGATTCGGAGAAGTTTAAAGTTTCTTCTAGTTCAAACCAGTCCTGTTCTGTATAACTTTGACAATGGCTCACAGAAAGAGGTAAAAAAAGATGAACCGAATGTAACTTATTGTTACACCTACATGTGAAATATTATTTTTATAAAAGCAGCTGGGGAATTAAGCTATTAGAAAAAGAAAAGACTTTGCAAATGCAGCACAGATCTACTTAAATTTAGAAAATCGAAATATTGTTTACAATGTACTAAATATCGTTTTACAGAACTGCTACGGGAGGCTTAACAGATTTTGGGCCAAATTTCAAATATTTGAACAATGATCTTAGTTAAGAATTTTGCATTTTATCAATATATTTTTATTTTATTTTAATAGTGCCATAACATTTTGAAGCAATTATTTTAGAAAATCCATACTTATAATTATTATACTTTTTTCAGTATATTTTATAAGCATGTTCTGTCTAAAAATCTATATTTAATAAATATTTTTTATCAATATAAAAATGCATTTCACCTAAATTTAGTGACAAAAAATACGCACAATCGATTATATATTATGTATTGCTATAGATAAATGGCCATTATATATGACTTTCAGTCTAGTTCAGTGCGGTACTCATGCTGTTTTTGTGAATTATTTTGCAATACTAATGCAATGGATCACCAATTTGTGAAATAATATTTATTGAAAAACTGACTCGAAAAATAAAACTACTATAAATGAAACAGACATTGAAAAGGCAGCACAAATCTACTTTAGTAACTGAATTTTACAAAAATCTTACCAGAATCAAAACATCTGCTCCTAAAGAAATCTACTTGACTGTCATTAATTTCAATTTTTGATATGATTTATTGCCAAGAAATATTTTTTCTACCACTATAAATTTCTCAAAACTTTCCATGTTAAGAAACTTCTGCGGACAGTTTAATAGATTTTGCTTCAAATTTCAAACATTTGACCAACAATCTTAGCAAAATATTTTGAAATTTATCAACATATTTTTTACTATTTTAACTACACAGTAAAATTTTTAAACAATTATTTTGCAAAGTTATTACTTTTAATTTTTTTTATATTTTCTGTATATTGCATATATCAATAAACACTTGTGGTCATTTTAATTAATTTAAAAATCAAATCGTACATTAAATACTATATAAATGCGGTGAGATTTTTATGAGTAATTTAAAAAGTAAGCATAGCTATCTTTGACCTCATGCGTGTTCATGATACCTATAAAAAATTCACTTCTATACCACAATATTTGTACATAAAAAACTCTTTAACTCTCAGAAGAAAACAAACTCAACGAAGCTTAATAAAAAATTGCAATTTAATATGGCGGGTATAATATATATCTGCAAAGTTCTTACTTTTAATTTTTATATATTTTCTGTATATTCTATATAGCAATAAACACTTGTGTTTATTTTAATTAATTAAAAAACAAATCATGCATTAAATATTATATAAAACCGGTGTGGTTCTTATGAGAAATTTAAAAATAAAACAAGGGTATCTATGACCTCATGCGTGTTCATCATACCTATAAAAAATTCACTTCTATACCACAATATTTTTACATAAAAAACTTTTTAACTCTCAGAAAACAAACTCAATGAAGCTTAATAAAAAATTGCAATTTAATACGGTGGGTATAATATATACCCTCAAAGTTCTTACTTTTAATTTTATATATTTTCTGTATATTCTATATAGCAATAAACACTTGTTTTTATTTTAATTAATTAAAAATCAAATCACGCATTAAATATTATATAAAACTGGTGTGATTTTTTATGAGGAATTTAAAAAGAAAGCAAGGCTATATTTGACCTCATGCGTGTTTGTAATACCTATATAAGATTTACTTCTATACCACAATATTTGTACAGAAAAAACTCTCAGAAGAAAACAAACTCATTGCAGTTTAATAAAAAATTGCAATTTAATATGGCGTTTATAATATATACCCGCAAAGGTCTTACTTTTAATTTTTATATATTTTCTGTATATTCTATATAGCAATAAAAACGTGTGTTTATTTTAATTGATTAAAAATCAAATCATGCATTAAATATTATATAAAACCGGTGTGGTTTTTATGAGGAATTTAAAAAGAAAATAAAGGTATTTTTGACCTCATGCGTGTTTATCATACCTATAAAAAATTCACTTCTGTACCACAATATTTGTACATAAAAAACTCTTTAACCCACAGAAAAAAACAAACTCAACGAAACTTAATAAAAAATTGCAATTTAATATGTCGGGTATAATATCTACGACATCTTACATATTGTCATAAAAACTACGCAATTATTCTTCTTTTCCTCTAATGAGACTAAATACCACTCACTCCTGCATTATACTAAAATCGGATGCTGCATGAAAATAAATAATGAAATATAAACTAGCTGAATCAATATATTACTTTACCTTACTATATCTATAATAACACAAGAGACTTAAAAGATTAATTGTCTTCTTGACATAGTAAATATTATGTAACCTCGTTTAAGGTTTATTTGAAATGGCTTTGACTTTCGGCACTAAATACTCATTTACGAGATGTTGGGACTACATATTGTTGTTCATTTTTCCTTGTAAACCAAATCTTAAGCTACTCTTGCCATTAATTTTCCTAAGAAATATTCAGCGACTCAAATTTATTACCTGAAATTCCCTTGGCACAGTAGAAAATGATAATGAATTTTGATTCAACATTTGAAGTAATTTTAATATTTAAATCTATCTTAAACGTATAAGATGGTCTTTAAAATAATCTCCTGCCTTTTAAATGTGATTTTCGGAATAAATGAATCTTAGATTTTAATTTAGATTTAAAGTGTAATCTTTATTATTTCAAATTCTGTTAAATCTTTTAACATATCAAAATTTTAGCTGGAGGTATAATTATTTTTGCATTACTCAACAGCTGAATTTTGAATCTTAAAGTTAACTAAAATACCTACTTACGGATTTTTTTTTCAGCATGAAACTGATCAATGTACAGAAATAGATGCTTATATAAGTAATGTGCTTATTTAATATTATATTTACATAATTTTAAAAAATATAGAGAGATATTTGTGATATTTTTCTTCTCTTCTAAATGGAGTCTAAAAATAAAATTTAAGGTACGTATTTTAGAATTCACTAATAAAGTTTATGTACAAAAATAGAACAGAATGTCATGTTTTACTATGCAACCAGTATATTAAAACAAAATAGATAATAATTTATTAATTTTAAATATTTTTTAATAATTTTTTAATTTTAAAAAATAGGTAATAATTTATAAATACTAGAAATTATAATCAATCATTTTGACGGTGCTGCTAAAAATAAGTTTGTACACGGAAAGTAGTATATAAATTTAGTTTTTTTCTATTTCTTCTAGTAATTTGACCTTTCTGAAAGACCAACTATGTATTAAAAAAATAATGATTTTCTAAGATTCAAAGTAGACTTCAATTTATTTAAATTTTTACAGACATATGATATAAAAATTCAATAATAAATTTTTTGTAGCAGGTCGTTGCACGAAATTTAGCTTTTTCTATTGCTTCTAATAATTTGACCTCTCTGAAAGACCAACTTTGGATTTAAAATATAAAGATTTTCTAAGAATCAAAGTAGACTCCAATTTATTTAAATCTTTATAGACATATGATATAAAAATTCAATAACAAAATTTTTGTAGTATGTGTTTGCTTGAAATTTAGCTTTTTATTCTATAGCTTTTAATAATTTGACCTCTCAGAAAGACCAACCATAGATTTAAAAAATAATGATTTTCTAAGATTCAAAGTAGACAATAATTTAATTAAATATTTATAGAGACATATGATGTAAAAATTCAATATTAAAATTTTTGTAATGTGTAGTATGTGTATAAATATAGCTTTTTTCTATTGCTTCTAATAATTTGACCTCTACGGAAGACCAACTTTGGATTTAAAAAATAAAGATTTTCTCAGAATCAAAGTAGACTTCAACTTAATCAAATCTTTATAGACATATGTATAAAAACTAAATAATAAAACTTTTGCAGTATGTGTTTGCATAAAATTTAGCTTTTTTTCTATTGCTTCTAATAATTTGACCTCTCTGAACGACCACCTTTCAGTGGTTTAGTGGGGGGATTCTTTAAAAAAGATTTACTGTACTTAATACTTGTTTTGAAATAAGTAATCTTTTTCCTTTAAATGTATATATACTTCATATTTCCAAAACTATGCTCATCATTAGTAAGAAAATATTTATTTTTGCACTACAATACTAGTTTTCCATCTTGAGTCTGTGTGAAATTTTCCCCTGTCTTCGGTATACCTAAATGGCAATTTCTTAGTTTTAAAAACCTTAAGGATTTTAACGAAGATATGCGCTCCAAACAAATTACGCTAGCAATCTTCGTAATTAATTTATCGGTGAAGCTTAAACTTTTTACACATGACAAAATGCTCCGTAACTGCACTGAAATCTCGCTTTCTCTTCTCGTGAGATTTGTTTATTTCAGCAGCAAACTTCTCTTCAACATTTTCAGGCTAATTATGAAGCGCTTTACTCTTTTATTGCTTTACTAACCAAGCAAATTCATATTCTATTACCCAAAATTTCAGTTTTGAATTTGAGAAAAGAGACAATTAGTTTTTTTGAGTGTTTCAGGCGCGAGAAGACGTAAACAATTATAATTCAAAATTCTTTTACGATTTGGATTGTAAAATTAAATATTTCTAGAAGAGTGGTGTGAATCAGATTAACAAAAATCAAGTTTGCTTTCGATTTTGTTGAAACATGTACAATGGAAACCTAACAAAAATTATTTATCTTTCAATATTACAGTTAATTCTCGTTTAAACAGCGGTTTTTTAGTCGGCAAAGGTAGCGATTTTATAACTGGAGAGTTGCGAATTCGATACTCGTGTAAGTTAAAGTAGAAGTTGATAGAAAACTTTACTTTTACTAAAGTGTAATATTCCAATTATGATTTCAGAGTCAAAGCATACTGGAATAATAATGTTCACACATAGACAGACACCGAAACATAATTTGAAAAATGGTTCATCTATATTTTGCTGGTTAACTAGGGCTTGGCAAAGGTGGCATTTGCCACTGGCGCATCAGTCATAGGATTGCCTCACTGTGAGGAAAATGGGTTCCGAAAGAGGAAGATTCGCCCTTAGTAGAAAAAAGGAAAAGTTGAAAAAAATTTATTAATATTATAAAATCCAATATGCTTAAAAATTATTTTTTATGAATTTTCATTCTTTTTTTAAATGGTCATAGAGACTTAACTTGTTATAGATACTTGCAACATGTTTACATAACACTCCTAATAATGGGAGAGGCACAACTAGACGTTATAATAAATCTAAGAGAAATTTCGACATTTTACAATTAATTGTTTTCGAGTTATGCTCTACAAACTTATTGTATTTTATATTGAAATATTTTCGTTATGAGCCGAACGATGGAAGATTGGTTAGGGTGCTAGCCTTCGGTACCGGAGTAAGTTCGAATCCCACAGTGGCATGAATGTTCGTAGCCGTTCGGAATCGGCTTTAAGCTGTAGGTTCCAGTCTCATAAACCTCAGTGTTGCAAAATGTAGACCGTAGCACTCCAAACCAAACCAAACTTTTCGTTATATAGGGTGCAGTAATAAATAAAATCATTTTCAGCAATAAATAAAAAAAAATTGGATTTTATAGAAAATATTTGGACATTTTCCGGAAAATCGTTTTAGAGTTATGCCTTCCAGTATCAATATACACTTAAATGAAACTTTTCGATATATGGAGTACAGACTGATATAAAAAGAAAGATACGATAGGTGTTATAATAGATAAAATACAAAATTTCACCATTTTACGACTAATCGTCTTTCAGTCGTGCCTTACAAAGCTACATTTATGTGAGATACAGAAGTATGTACGTGATATATACATGCGTATGTAAGTCCGTACAGATATTGAAAGACAAAAAGTCAACACAACTAATTTTTTATTTATGCGAGATACATACATTTATGTGTACATGCATGCGGATGTAGGTGACACGTACATGTAATATTGAAATCCCTTATTTACGTATTTTAATATTAATTTAATGTATTAATTTAATAACTTTTGTTCTTAAAGTAAGTTCGGTATTTGATTCTGATTTTTCATTCCAGACATGCTATAGCCTTAATTCATCCTCCGTCTGTAGGACTTTAGCCAATAGTTAGCCCGTTCTCTTTAAACATGGGTATTTTTTATCACGTGATCAGTTGTGCTTAGAAATTATTCGTAGTCTTTTTTACCTGAGGAATCCCTACTTGAAAAGCATATGTGCGGGATCACATAGTCTATGTGCACGATTTTGTAAAAGTTCTTGATTGATGTATGGTTTTCATGTATCTCACCAGAAATAAACTGTGTTGTGATTTTGAATGAGTCTCGCCCATATTACATACATGCGTATGTACGTACGTACAGATGTCGAGAAACAACTAGTTAATACAAGTTCAGAAAAAGTTAAAATGGATATTTAAGGTATCAAATATAATGTCTTCTTGTACACATATATATACAGAAGTAAAAGGGGGAAAAATTGTAAAATATGACTTAAAATGAGAAACAAGAACTTTATATCATATGATAAATGCAATTATTACTACAAAATACAATATGATTGCATCTAATAATTGTTTGAAACGTTTCTTTAAAACAAATATATTTTCTAGTTTATAAACGTTCTCTGTAAAGCTCCGTACGTTTATTGAGAAGACAAAATTTTCAGTTGGAACCTAAATACTAAAACTTAAAACACTTACTGTAATTAATAATAAGTGTTCTTTACACATGAGTAAATGCACCATATTTACACTTTCTACTTTAGTTGTATGAAAAATTAGTAGCACTGTAACAAGAAAATATATTAAGATAATAGCTATTTTTGCACTGAAACTTTAATTTCTCATTCGCGGTGAATTTGAATTCTTCCCCACAGTCAGGAATACAAAAACCGGCATTTTCTTAGTGTGAAGAACTAGAACTATGCTAGAACTTTAACGAAGAGACCCACTCCAAACAAATTACGCTAGCAATCTTCGTAATTAATTTACAGGTGAAACTCTCTAGTTCTACGTTCAGGAGAATACTCAGTAATTGCAACGAAACCTCACATTCTCTCTTCTCGCGAGATTTGTTTATTTCGGAAGCGAACTTCTCTTCAGCCTTTTTAGGCTAATTAACAAACGTTTTCGTCTTTTACTGCGCTGCCAACCAATTAGAATGTATATTCTATTGTCTAAATTTTTGAAAAACATGGAGATTTCGTTTGCAAAAATGTGATAATTTGCTTTGAATGCATTTTGGGCGTAAGTAGGTATGAATCATTTACTTTTGATATATTTTTTTTCAGTATAACATGATATATCACTAGAAAACTAAAATATTGGGTTGTTCGGAAAGAAATTTCGTTTTTTCCCGACAGAGGATTTAATTGTATTTTTTGCACCCAACTTCACATTTAAGCCGTATAACTTTTATATGTCTTGAGAGCTCATGTAGGAAGGCTTGTGAAAAATTTCTATTAATTCTACTCAGTAGTTTTTGGTTTGTGCCCTTTTAAATATGGAGAGTCATAAGCAGCATTTTCGACATATCTTACTCTTTTACTACACAAAGCTTAAAAATGCTGTTCAAGCCAGAAAAAAATTGACCTATGTGTATGGAGAAGGTGTGTTGACAGTACGCCAGTGCCAGAACTGGTTAGCTAATTTTCGATCCGGCAATTTTGATGTCGAAGATGCACCACGTTCGGGAAGGCCGATTGAAGCTGATAAAGACGAGATAAAGGCATTAGTTGATGCGAACCGGCGAATAACAACACGCGAGATCGTATTGAGATTAAATTTATCAAATTCAACAGTTTATGACCACTTGAAAGGCCTGGGATTATCCTCGAAGCTCGATGTATGGGTCCCCATGTTCTCACAGAGAGAAATGTGTGTCGCCGCATTGACGTGTGCGATTCGCTTCTCAAACGTCACGAAAATGATCCATTTTTGAAGCGCATCATCACTGAGGACGAAAAATGGGTTATATACAATAAAGTCAAACGCAAGAGGTCATGGAGCAAAAGAGATGAATAGGCTCAAACCATTTCTAAAGCTGATATTCACCAAAAAAAGGTGATGCTGTCTGTTTGGTGGGATTTTAAAGGAATCGTTTTTTTTTTTTTTTTTTTTTTTTGTTATTTTTTACCGGATTAATTAGGCAACGATTAATTAGGAAGTCTACTGTCATCAGCTGGACAAACTGAATGATGCACTTCAACAGAAAAGGTCAGAACTAATCAACAGGAAATGTGTAGTGTTTCCCCAAGACAACGCGAGACCTCACACAAGTTTAGACACTCGCCAAAAGCTTTTACAGCTTGAATAGGATACAATGCCACACCCACCATATTCTAAAGACCTGGCACCATCGGATTATTATTTGTTCCAGTCACTCCAAAATTTTTTAGACGGTTAAACCTTCATCTCAAATGAGGAGGTCAAAAACCACCTCGATCAGTTTTTTGCCAGCAAAGACCAAAAATTTTACGAGCGTAGAATTATGCTACTACCAGAAAGACGGCAGAAGGTGTTGGACCAGAACGGCCAATATATAATTTAATAAAGTATTTATTTATTATACGAAAACTGTCTTTCATTTCCACAAAACAAACAAACGAAATTACTTTCCAAACAACCCAATAGGTAAAATTCACATAGATTGATATTTGTTTCTAAAACTTATTTATATAATTGTAACTTTTATTGCTATAATGGAAACCAAAATACTATTGCAAATTGATTAGTCTTAAAGCCAGGGTTCCAGAACAGGGTGGTTATAGTCAGGGGCGGACTAAGGCCTATGCAACCTAAACACGTGCCTAGGGCCCGTAATTTTTGGGCCCGAAAATTAGGTTTTTGATTTTAATTTTTATTTAACAGAAAAAAGTGATATTCATAATCATTGCTGAAACGTATCCAAATTATACCAAATCAAGGTCAAGTTCAAGGTCAAGGTAATTGGGTTTAACGGAGTACCTAGCAAAGTGTAAGGTCTTCACTTTAACCTCCGAACGTAAGCAGATCAAAACACAAATTTAGGCCTCTAGGCAAAAAGTAATCCAAACAAAAATTTAATACACTCCAGCTCACAAGAAAGCGAGGAGGTGAGGACGTTCTCATAAAAAATGAGTAAACAACGCGTTGTCTAATTCAAGGATAATTAGACTGTAACCTTGACAATGATCATTAGGTAGGGTTAACAGCAATGCATTGATTAACAACATGAAGCTCAGGAATTATATAAAATAAGTAATACAATAATAAAAAAAAGGGACCTTAAAAAGTTGCAACTTGGTACGGCAAATGAAAACAAACAAAAAGTGGCGAATTGTTGATTGATAAAGTCGACAAGTGGGAGCGGCCGTTCCTGTGCTTGCGCATCCATGCCCGCAAGTGTCAATGTGTGTAAATACGATCGAGCATCTCACTTATCAAGCCTTTACTATAATTTTAAATCTACCAGAACTGTAAAATGAAGTATTACAATTTAAGACTTTTATAAGTAAAGAAAATATTATTTCGCCTGAATCCATGAGGTCATTTATTCAGGAAAATAATAGCAATCCAGCATTCTCTAATTTAAACATAATTCTGAGAATTTATTTAACCGTTCCAATAACGAATGCAAGCGGTGAAAGATCATTCTCATGGCCGGAATTAAAAAAAAAATTAAGATCCACATTAGTCCAGCAAAAATGAAATAGTTTATCATTATTTTAAATAAAAAAGAGTTATTAAATAATTCTATTAATTATGACAAACTAATTGACGAGTTTGCAGAATTAAAAGTGAAAAAAGTCAATATAACTAATCAATCTGTGCATATTTGTTTAAGTATTATTGTTTGTTTAAATAAATTATATTTATTTAATTTTTAAACGTGTATATTATTTTTTTTCCTTAGAATCCGATAATTAAATAGAACTACATACTACATGCTTTAAAACCAAACTTCCAAACGCAAATTATGTGTCATGACTGATAAATAGGCCCGGAATTACAATGTTGCCTAGGCCCCGCTTTACCCTTAGTCCTCGACTGGCTATAGTATTAACATGCGATAGCCCATCAAGCAGATAAGACATAGCAGAAGAATGAGGGGATTGAGTAGTATGGGTAAGAAGGTTAATTAGTTCGAAGCCTGTGATTTACTGTTTTGTAATTCGAGAGTTTATGAGACAATGCCCTACTGCTTAAATCAGATTTTTAAAGGCAATGATCATCCATTCCCTCAATGATATTCCAAACTACAAATTCCGGTACCGAAGACCAGCGTACAATCCATTTGACCTATTTTTGGTTAGGACTGATAAGAAGTGCAAAAGCAATGTCTTAGGAAAGACATGTATATCGAAATAATTTTTCATATAACTTAATGAATATGAGTACTGGCGAAGCAATCATCTAAATTATTTTAAACTTTTAATAAAGTAACTTTGGTAATGCAAAATTTTCTGTTCATCTTCAAAAGCAATTTTGTTGGTATTTGAATGAGAGAAGTTGCATCGAAAAAATTGCCTCCGATAGCATGCATCTCTTTTTTTGTTCGGAAATTTCCTAAATCGGCCGATAGGAAAATGCAGATTAATAGTTGGTTGGACCCCATCTCTGAAGGTGTGAACTATAGGCCAGTGGTCAATTTAGGTTAGGGGTTTAAAAGAGGAAAGCAAAGGGACACCGGATTTGTTGCCCTTGACTTAAGATTTGAAGCCCCTGAGAATTTTCTCCAGCAGTCTTAAGGGTTTTATTCAAATTACCTACATTAGTATCCTGATCTAGTTTACTTTTCCTGACACACACACATATATATAATGATACTTTTATGAAACTTTCTAATGCAATTATTAATTTTAAATATATAAAATTAATAATTGCATTTTTGGATATAGAATTTTATAGAATTTTTTTGCTAAATTCTACATTAGTTAAAAAAAATGTGAAAGTTTGGAAAGGGGGCTCAATCTAGTTAGACAAACCACCCCACCCCTCCAAATTATAGAGAGACGGTATAAGAAAAGAGTTTCGGTGAGGGTGCTCATATTAAATCCCCCCCCCAGTATTTCTCTATATTTTTAATTAAACGTGAATGTAATCGGAAAAAAATTATATAAAATTTAGCATTATTATTTTTTATTAACAATTAGATTACTGAATAAAAACTTTTAATAATACATCTGTTTCAAAATCTGAGGACAAACTTGTGTAATGCTTCAGCAAATATATAGAAAAACTTAGTAAAAATATTTGTAATAAGAAATAAATAGAAATGAAAAAAACATTAAAATTTTCATGTTTGATAACGCTTTTATTTCAATGTTAAAAAGAAACGGGGCAAACTCCAAAATTTTGGACTGAGTCCATCTTGCACCCTTTCTGGCTACAGCCCTGTAGCTCAACAATGTCCATTTTACACAATCCATCTCAACAATGTCCTTCTTACATGTGTTGAAAAGTATAACAGAGCGAAATTGTTGTAAATGAACCTAACACTTAAGATAATATGCTCTATTGGAACAAACAAATTAATTTCTTAGAGGTTCTACAAAGAAGAAGCTTTGTTTCCATTTTACGAATCAAGTTAGTTACATGTGCTAACTTCTTCCCCACCTAAAAAAAAGGGAGGGCCCTAATAAATGCAACTGGGCAGTGACATACAGGACTATAGGTCCAGGAGATAAGGTTAAGGGTTAGCACGCCCATACTACTAATCGAGATTGCATTCTATTGGAGGTTAATTTGAGGGAGGAGATTGTCGCATTGACACCACCTGTGTTCATAAATCTGGGTAACTGTATTTGAAATAATATTGTGTAGATGCTGGCCGTTTTAAATAATCCTTGTACTCACATTAGGAGGTTTGGTTTGGAGAACTAAGGTGCATTGTTTTGCTACACGAGATCCCCGCATTAGAATGACTTCATTAAAGTTAAAACAAACAATTAATTAACACTAAATCTACCAAGAGGGGTCAAATGACCCCATTTTTCGTTATTTTTGCCCTTATAAAAATGTCTTGTAGTGTTAGTGTTAAACAAATTAATCTTTTATTTCAGTTGACCTAAGAGTCATTCTAAATTTTCTTTCTAAAATATGGGTGTACTTGGGTTGTATATTTTGTCGGGTTGCAATGTTTGCTACTATGAATATATTCTGGGATATTTTTAGAAGGATAGATAAATGAATAATCCTCTGTTTTAGTTCTTAATTTCTCTACTAAGTACATGAAGTGTATAAAATATGATTATAAACACATATACAAGCACATAAAGATTCAAAAATCTTCTATAAAAAAATTAGTTATTCTAAGACATGCTTTAAATATGCTGTTAATACATTATCTATTAAATAAAAATATTAAATTTAAAAATTAAAATATATAAGTTAATTCCCACTATTTATACAAAATCTTAACTGGGTTTTAAATTTAATTATGTAAAATCAGTATATTTGGGAAATTCTTGAAAGTTTATATTCTTATTTTACTATTTTTACATTCTGTAACGCTTTAAAAGAGAATTCCCAGTTGTGTAACACGTCAAAGATCTATATCTAGAATTTTTTTTAAATAATTTTAATTAAAATAAAAATGTTATTGTGATATAAAAAATAAATAGAAATGAAAAAGCATTAAAATTTTGATATTTGAAAATACTCTTTTATTTCAAAGCTAAAAAGAAATATGGCAAACTCCAAAATTTTGGGCTCGAGTCTATCTTGCAACCTTTCTGACTTCGGCCCAACAATATCCATCTTACACAATCCATGTCAACAATGTCCTTCTTACATGTGTTGAAAAGTATAACAGAGTAAAATTGCTGTAAATGAACTTAACACTTAAGGTAATATGCTCTATTGGATCAAGCAAATTAATTTCTTAGAGGTTCTACAAAGAAGAAGCTTTGTTTATATTGTACGAATCAAGTTAGTTACATGTGCTAACTTCTTCCCATCTAAGAAAAGGGAGGGTCCTAATAAATACAACCGGACAGTGACATACAGGACTATAGGTTCAGGAGATATTGTTAGGGGTTAGCACGCCCATCCTACTAATCGCGATTGCATTCTATTGGAGGTTAATTTAAGGCAGGAGATTGTCGCATTGACACCACCTGTGTTCATAAATCTGGGTAACTGTATTTCAAATAATATTGTGTATAGTGCTGGCAGACTTAAATCATCTTTGTACTCACATTAGGTTTGGTTTGAAGAACTACGGTGTACTGTTTTGCTACACGAGATCCTGGCATTAGAATGACTTCATTAAAGTTAAAATAAACAATTCATTAAACAAGTTAATCTTTTATTTCAGCTGACCTAGGAGTTATTCTAAATTTTCTCTCTAAAACATGGGTGTACTTGGGTTGTATATTTTGTCTGGTTGCATTGTTTGTTATTATGAATATTTTCTGGGATATTTTTAGAAGGATAGGTAAATGAATAATCCTCTGTTTTAGTTCTTAATTGGTCTATTAAGTACATGAAGTGTATAAAATATGATTATAAACACATATACACGCACATATAGATTCAAAAATCTTCTATAAAAAATTAGTTATTCTAAGACATGCTTTAAATATGTTTCTAATACATTGCCTATTAAATAAAAAAAAAATAAATTGAAAAATTGAAAAAAAAGAAATTAATTCCCACTTTTTAAACAAAATCTAAACTAGGTGTTAATTTTCCGTATATAAAAACAGTAAATTTGGCCAATTATTTAAAGTTTATATTCTTATTTTACTATATTTTACAATCTGTAACGCTTTAAAACAGAATTCCCAGTTGTGTAACACGTCAAAGATCGATGTCTAAATTTTTTAAAAATAACTTTAAATAAAATAAAAATGACATTGAAATGTTCTGAAATCTCCAATAATGCAAAGAAAAACTAGTAAAAGACCATTTTGTGAGAAAGCAACAAATATATACCTCTCAACTCAGGATTTGATGTAAAAGAATAACTATTGCAGTGCAAATGCTTTATTTCATTATGAAAGATTAAGAAACTTCAATAAGAAACTTTTATTTCATGGGACAAAGCAAATACTTAAATTTAAGTTAAAATCTGGCTATTTAAAGACATGTTATTTACTTATGAATAAGTAAAATTATTGAGCTAAAAATGCATCGCATTCAATAAACTCTTAAAATACTATTCTTAACAAAAATATGAATAAACAGAATGATGCATAAACAATAATACATTTATTCAATTTTAGATGTATCGAAGCGAATTTCTGATATCATACGTAAAACGAAGAAAATAAGCACTAGCAATCAATCACTTTTTTTTTTCTATCTATTTCAATCATTTGCACTATATTGGACTTGGGTTAAGATATGTCACACATATTTTCCAAAACATCAGATGCAGGATTGATGGCATCATATATATTATTTCCGCTATGAAAACTGAGAACTGACGCCAAATGTATCACTGAAGGGAGATTAAATTTTCATTGCAGTTGTGTTAGATATAAATTAACACTCAACTATCGTAGATTCGTATATCATGTATATTTTTCTTTCATCTATTTCTTAAAAATTAAGACATTTTGCTCACAAGTAGATTTATATTTATATAAATAAATGTGTATTTTCATATATAATTATCCATCACCTATAATAAAGACAATTACTACAACATGCAATATCATTATTAAGAATAATTTGTCCATAGTAATAAATTTATAACATCAATGACGTAGCCAGTTTTTTTTCTTTTTTTGCGGGGGGGGGGGAGGATGCACAGTCTTAATTCAAAGTATAGGAATTTTCAATCTTAAACAAATTTCATTACATGCACGCACACATACAAAGTACATATATACATACATTATAATGACTAACCATGACTAATGCTAACTCAAAACACGACTAGTTTCATACTACAAAAATTATTTAATATCTACAGCTATACACATATTATGTACATTCAAAAGAATAATCTGGCTGTACTTTTCCACATATGACAGCTGGGGAAGAAGGATTCCCGACTTAAAATATTGCAGTTCAACAATGCAGAGTACAAAGCTAGCTTGCTGAATCCGAACAATTAACACCTGTTGCTCTTTTGCCGTCCGCTCAGAGAACTTTCACCCAGTCTCTCAGAGCAAAATACTCGAACGTACGTTTGAGAGAAAAAATTATCTCGAAAAAAATCGCAAAGAGCCTCCTTTGCACCACTTCCCGACCCCTTTTTAACCTTCAATCCAGGGGCTGTCTAAGAAACACCCATTCATGGGTGATTTGCCGAACTTTTCCAAAAAGGAGGTATCTGGCCAAAACCTGTCTTCCTTACTGGCTCGGAAATGGAGACTGAACAGGTTTTTCGTTGTCGGTATCACGACAAAGCTTACAAAATTCTCTGAAGAGCCCGGCCATAGAAATCTTCCAGACGCTAAGACTGGTAACAGCACCGTGACGAATTTGGCTTTTGTCACGTCCCCAGCAACTGTCCGTTACATCATATGCACACAATACACATTGACAAGGGAACTCTTTTGACACACTCCGGATCGCTTTCCAGCGATAGGGCTGTGGGTCATTACAACATACATAAGTCTTATACATAATCCATAATTTTGCATGCATACATAAATAGTCATGAAATGTATGATTAATGTATTTACAACCATATTGTGTCTTCTAATTTACTCTAAGTTTTTACCAGACTTAAATTTGACTGGTAAATAATGGATCACACTTATTTTAGGCCCCATTATTAGTAGACGAATTTAAACCAAAGTAATTTTGGGAATAACTAGAAACAAACTGAGAAGATAAATGTGAGAGATCCTTTTTATTTTATTTTTCACCTCCGAAATGGCTGCTTTTGAGATTTGGTTTGGTTTGTTTTGGGAGCGCTACGGTCTACTGTTTTGCACACGAGAGCTAACTGCTTTTGAGAACCCAATGACTTCTGCTAGATTCGCAATCATAGATTCTGCTATAGTATTTCAACAAAAAATTTTTTTTTTCAATTTATGAAAAATCTGGGCATATTTCCGATTCTACTGCTATAATCGGGATATGCCCCCATACAGTTTACTTATGTTGCATTCTGATGACGTTTCAGCCACATCAGAAACAAATTCTACTCACTCACATCTCTAACGAAGAAATAAGTGGAATTAATTTTATTTAAATATATATATTATTTCTTAGTAATAATTAAAATATTTTTGTACTTCTATATATATGTAGATTTATATTTGTAAAAAAATAATTCTATTTAAAATTTTCAAAATAATTTTATTTTTATTAAAAAAAACCTATTTTTACAAAAATTTTAGTTTTGAGATGAATGGTTTAGTGACTTAAAAGTAATTTTAAAATATACACAAACATGAAAATGCGTTTTGAAAATTTCAGATTTAATTACACGAAGTAAATAATTAATTATTCGTAATTATTTTTTAATTTGCGAGATAATTAAAAATTCGGTTAAAAAAAAGGTTTCAGTCTTAAACTACAATGCCTTACTCTTGCATCTATGCAAAAATAATTGAATTTAGAGGTCTTTCTTTCTATTAAAACAACTTCATTTGTTACATAATTATTGTACTAGGGAAGCATACTGAGTGCGTGAAATTAAAACGATAATTTAATTTTGGCATTTTAAATAGTCTTTTTTTTTAAATCTTTTATAAATGGATTACTCTGGGCCACTGGAGGATTCATGAGCAAGAAAATAGTTGAAAAGGAAATAAAGAATAAACAATTTTCTTGGAGTTAGAAGACGAGAAAAAAATGGCAAGTCAGAATTTGCATTAAATTTTATAATCGTTTTAAAAGATGACTTAAAATACGGAGTTTCAATTACAACCAACACTTAAAAAGAATTATTTGTTTCATAGTTGTGGTATAAATATTTCGAGTATGAAATTATCTTGCTGTATAAAGATGTTGTTATGTTTTTTAAGCCATATTAGCTTTTAATAAACACTATTATCACATATAATGTGGCAGATTTCTTCGAATGTAAAACTATAAGAGATATAAAATAAGCGAGCAGTAAAAAAAGCGTGTTGCCCGTTTGAGGAAGGAGAATATTAAAAGCTAAGATATACAAGATTTATTGACTGCATGGTCAGTGCAAAAGTCAATGAATCCTAGATGAATAAGTTTAAGAAAACACAGCCGAAAAGCTGCATAGGAATTGAGCAACAAACTTGAAAGAAGCTAAACTTTTCTAAACGAAACCCCACAAATTGCCAGGGAGAGAGTTGAAGTTATGCAGCATGATACATGGGATTGCTGAAAACAATGTACTAAGAGATAGAAGATCTGGGACATTGCTATAAAAGATAGTTGAAAAGAAATCTTGCATAACAGTTTCACAGAATCTTTCTGGATGACTTTGATGTCCCTGCGATCTTTCATCTACTTCCTTGTAGCGTGCCTCAGGATTCCTGCTAAGACACTATGTCAAATGTTAAATTATCCTAAATAAAACTCCATTTTACATTTTAACTTTCATTTAATAATTACTCCCAGTATAATTATATATTCTGGATAAGGATTAATTTGGATAAATTTCCAACTGAGTCAGAAGTTGTATCGGCAATGTGCCACATACTTCCTTTTCTCATGGTGGATATAGGGATTTTAGCCTCCAGGAGCCACTAAACAAACTACGTCCACGTATATGCTTATTTCCATTATCATAGGATGGACAAAAATATAAATCTATACAACGAATTATACAGAAACACATAACTCTTTCCAAAGATAGCATAGAAAATTCTTTATATTAGGCTACCTACCTAAACCAATTCACTTGAGTTCCTCCTGACAGAAGTGGTACCTGGAAATAAACTTCGATGTCATTGTGTTCCCCAAATGCATCGACCGTCATTCCTCAGAGAAGTTAGTTTGGGAAGATAATAGCATAAAGACTATTCAGGTGTGAACCAACGTTTCGCATCCAATTAAAGTAATAACCCATTAGGTCTCGACGAAGATTTCGGACCTAGACCCAGAGTTTGGTACTATTACTAAACCACTTAAAGAGAGCGACATCTTGTCAAAGCCTCATTTCAGCTTTTCCAGTGGACGTGCTGTGAAGGGGGTTTAAAGAATTAAGCCTTAATTAAAATTGAAAACGGATGGAGACAAAGGAAAAGGGGCGAATTCCTTAGGATAGATTGGAGGTGAAAAAGAAGTTAACTGAAGTGAAAAGGGAACAGTAGACTGTTTTTTTCCCACTTTGTTGCTCGAAAGTATTTCCTTGAGAGCGTATAAATGAGGATCAACTCTTGTACGTTGACTAGATGTATGCTTATTAATATTCTGCATTTGTAAATAGACGTGTATATATTTTGTACATTAAATACTATTTTCGAAGAAACTAAGTTTGTTTCTTTTCTGTAATTTGGTTCCATAGTCATTACAACAAAAACTTAGTTCGTAGCAACTTTGGGGATTAGAATTATCTGTTGGAACTAATTGAAAACTCTAGGCTATTTAGAATAGCAATTTCTCTCGAAAACATTGTTAAATATGTATGTGAAATCGCTGAGAAATATTTTTTTGTTTCATTTCTTAGAGCATATTGATAATTTTCAGATATATTTTAATTAAATGTCTGTTTTATCTATAATAAAACAGTTTTCCAGATAAACATAAATAAAGGTTTACTTGTTTGAGGAACTCTGAGTTTGAAAAAATTGCTTTTACATTCACGAAGAAATATTCAAAATATATATGCACACTTGTCCTCTATTTCTTGATATATCATATATTTTAATGTCATCTAGACATTCTTTTTGACAAATCTGTCTCGAGGAATTCAAGATATGTTTGCATATACACTTGTCTCAAATCGTCTGTACTGCTCATAACATAAAACCAAACCTGAAGCAATCAAAAACATTGGCCAGACGTTAGGTATATATGCATTTTTAGAATGTAAGAACGGGAGACATTTTAAAGCTATATTTTTATATGTATAAATTTAGAAAGGAAAGATGTGCCAGAGGTTTGAAGTAGAGCCTCTGGATTTTATCTATACTACGTTTTCTAAATTGACTTTTTACTAAAAGAGTGCTGGTTATAGAAATTCTGAAAACTAATAGAGTCTCCAATTTTAGTTCTACGAATATCGTCTACAATGTAATATTAAAAAGCATTGCAAATAATAAATTTGGTACACAGACTCATCAATGGAATCGGGTATTTTATTTGCACAGACTGATAATAAAACTGAACGTGTTTATACAAGTTTCGTAATTTATTTACACGTCAAATTTTTATTTGAAAAATATTTCTAACTTCATTCCTTGAAATGATTTCTAAATATACTTTTTTCTTAATTTTATTGTAAGACATAATGACATATAAGATTGATTAATAGAGAAAACAACTTCAAATAGCCTCAGAAATACATGATATTGCAATTAGCTTTATGTAATCCAAATTGTAATTGAAATGACTGCTTACTAAACTTTAAAAGTTATCGAACAATTATCGAATAGATAGATCATTATCCGTAAATATATAACATGGAAAGAAATAAAATTTTAAAGACTTTAGCTTGCTAAACTTATTTTTATAATGTCATTATAATCAATAATAAAATAAAGTGAAGGAAACAGTTATTGGACATTTTACAATATTTGTCATAAAAAAGAATTTCTAAACATGTTAACTATACAAATTAAACTTAAATTTCTTATTTAGTTGTAACTTTGATGATCGAATAATAAATGTATGTAATGATTATAAAAATCAGTAAAAATACATTAGTGAATGATACATTTATTTTCAAATTTTTGAACATAGTTAGAAGTTAATTGTAATGAATGAAAGTTGAAAATTTAAGATAAAACAAGTTGCGTTAGCTACAATAGTTACTTTAGTAAAGTGAATATTTGAGGTTAATTTATGATGTTTGATGATTGAAGAGATCGTACCTGAATTTTGTTCTTTTCTTTATATTTTTAAAGTTTTCCATTACTTATTGACTTTTAACTTACTTCTATTTCCTTTATACTCCTCATTCATCTACGGCCGAACGATGGCCGATTGGTTAGGGTGCTGGCCTTCGGTACCGGAGTTCATGGGTTCGAATCCCACTGTGGCTTGGATGTTCATAGCCGTTCGAAATCGGCTTTAAGCTGTAGATCCCGGTTTCATTAGATCTCGTGTTGCAAAAGAGTAGACCGTAGCACTCCAAACTAAACCAAACCTCATTCATCTACGAATATCCATATCAGCAGTAGACTGCTACATTATGGTCTCTTATAAGTAATTGTGTAAATGAGTATTTTTAATGGTAACTGATGACTAAAATGAAAATTTAATAAAAATTAGCATTAAATCATTGTAAATAGGTGCCATATGAAAAATATGACATGTATGCCTACTTTACAGAAGCAGGTACGATGAGGATTCTTTCTATGTTGCAATGGGTGCATGCTTCCAAAGTTTATGGGGGAGGACGAATATTTATTTAGAGCTTAAAATGTTGAATATGTAACAAAATCATTCCCTGAAACTCAGGGCCGGATTATCAACAACCAAATTTCAAGAATGAGCAGTCTCCAAATTGGTAGAGCAATATCAAATGTTAGGTTGCATTTTATTTGCTTCGAAAAGGAAAACTCCCCTCTCAAGAGAGAGATGCTATTCACTTAAAGGTCCACAGTGATCTCCCTGCTGCTCTCTGCTTTATAGCTTTTACAGCACTCCCCAAATCTTATCCCCATAAGAAATAGTCCACTTCTGAAAAACCGCTCCTTCTTCCCCTTGGAGTTTTCCCGAAAACTCTTGCACCATTGTCCATTTCACAACCGTCCTTTAAAAATATCTAGTCCGAAGACTTTACGACCAGTAGCCGGGTGGCTCACATTCCCGAGAAATACAGAGTGGAGAGGACAAAGGGTCGATTTTCTGTTCCAGTTTAATTAACCTTATAATTACACAAAGCGTTCGTTACTCATAACTTTTTATGTAAAAGAATTTACCTCACCGTATCTTTTGAAAACACTGGAAGTGTATTAAATTTATGTTTGGTTACTGCGTATTGATGCTCTAAATTATGGTTTGATCATTTTCGTTTGAATGTTACAGTGAAGATTTTCTACTTTACTAGGTACTCCGTTTAATCCATTACCTCGACCTTCGGTCGATTCTCTGATACCTGGAGGAGCGCACATATGCAAACTCTGGTTGTGAGTCCAAAACAATTACTATTGTTATAAAAATTCTAAAACTGTATAGTTGTGGAGAAATAAGAAGTCTTCAAATACATATCTTCTATTAAGAATTAAGTTACATTCTATTGACATAATATAAAATGAATCTAATTTATGTTATTTTCCGAAGAAAAAAAATGAAAATTATTCTTCATGACTTCCACCAAATGAATTATCAATATTGAATTTTCAAGCTATTTACGTTTTACACCTGATCGATGCTACTGCATAACACACAACTTTTAAGCATAGTTTTATTTTTAATACCCAAATAACGGCTATCAGGATACATGAACTGTGTATTTAAATATAAGCAGTTTATCAGCAAATTTCATTTCCTTAAGGAAAAAGGCAAAAAATATTGTTCTGAATCAAAATTCTATGTTAATAATTAATTTGGAGATTTTCCAAAGATCCATTAGTTTGAAAAATTTGTTCTGCCAACAAGAGTTCAAATGAGATCTCACCGCATCATTTATAAACAAGTGATTGTTTTTTATGTTTACTCAAGATGAATGTAAATATTTATAACAGGAACAATGCTCTTTCTTTTTATTGTGTGTATACAAAATTTGTTTTTGAAAGTTGGTAAATTAATACACAGCTGATATTACATAGATACATTTAATTTGTGAAATAACTTTTTTATTATTTTTATGATTATTTCGGCTGTGAAGCATTATGAATTTTAATCGACCTAAAATTTTGGTAATATACAAATTTAGAGATATTGAATAAAGTCGCCATTATATACTAAACATAGATTAAAAGTTGATTAGTAAAATGCATGATGCACGCGCAGTTCTTATAAAGATTATTTTTATAATTTACAAATTATTAACATATATAAAAAATAAAGACGTTTTGCATAAATTTATATATATATATATATATATATATATATATATATATATTTATATATATATATATATATATATATATATATATATATATATATATATATATATATATATATATATATATCATATATATATATATATATATATATGTATATATATACATATATATATATAGATACATATATACATATATATGCATATATACATACATACATAACAAACAATATAAAGGTATAGAAATATGTGAATGCATTTCATGTAATTTGAAACTCGTTCTTTTAACAGGATCAAGTGTCTGCATATATATATTCATATATATATTCATATATGAATATATGAATATATATGCATATATATATTCATATATATATATATATATGTATATATATACATACATATATATAGATACATATATACATATATATGCATATATACATACATACATAACACACAATATAAAGGTATAGAAATATGTGAATGCATTTCATGTAATTTGAAACTCGTTCTTTTAACAGGATCAAGCGTCTGCATGTGACAGCTTCCAATTTAACAAATTTTCTTTCAATATGCGTTATCTCGAAGAAGATATCCTCAGAACTTTTTACATATGTTTCCCATTTCTCATTCCTCACGGCCCTT
Organism: Pardosa pseudoannulata; assembly: GCA_032207245.1. Classification (NCBI taxonomy): domain Eukaryota; kingdom Metazoa; phylum Arthropoda; class Arachnida; order Araneae; family Lycosidae; genus Pardosa; species Pardosa pseudoannulata. The sequence continues at coordinate 93,511,111 of CM063505.1, read as the reverse complement.
CGTGACAGAAAACTTTATTCGGACTCCAAACTGGGCCGAAGATTTGAAAGCAAATATTTTATCATGCAGGCATCCTCTTTGTCGTCAGAAGACTTCGACAACAGAACTTCGGAAATCTTGGACAATAAATTTGTAAGGCGTGTCGACAATTCTTCATTTCCGAATTTAATTACCAAAATGTCTGGAACTCCGCTTTAGAGTTTCACGCATGATTTATGCTATATATGTTTGCAAATGCATTTTATTCATAATTGATGGAGATATGCTTTAGAGCTTATAGCGTTTAGTATTAGCAAAATTTAAACTAAACATATAAAATATTCAGCTTATTCTCTTTATTTCTTTGTTAACAATTGCTATATATATAAAATGAAATAAAAATTGTAAATAGAGTGCAATATATTTTACTTAAATATTATACACTTACTCTTTACTCGGACACATATACACATATATATGTGAGATGTTTGTGTGTGCCTATGTGTGTGAAATATATTGGTGTATGTTAGGTCAGTTGATGATGATCATCATTGAAATATTTCTAGATCTAAACATATACGGATTTACTACTTATTTCTTTCTTTATTATAAAATGATGAATGTGTAAAATATAATTAGAATAAATATATACAAAGTACAGAAAGTTTTACTTAAATTTGCACACTTAAGTATTGCACATAAACATAGGTGCACACAGACATATATATATATATATATATATATATATATATATATATATATATATATATATATATATATATATATATATATATATAACTGCAAATTCATTTATGTGTGTATTCGTGTATTCATGTGTGTGAGATAAACTAGTTACGCTTGTCTGCCTACTAAATTCCCTCTTGCTTATTTCTTTATGCTTTCGGCCCACATGGTTCGCTTTATCCTCAATAATTCCGGTATCAGGAGGTCCGCATATCATCCAGTAAGTATTTTCCATGTACTTCGAAAAGCTTAGTGCAAGGTTGAGTGTTTTACTGTTAGGGACGTTCTCAACAGTCACTTTACAGGAGAATTTGTTAGAAGCATTCAGTCCTATCCCCAGACCTCATCCCATGTAACGCTGTCAACTGCAGAATATACTGTCACGAAGATTCGAATGAACACACCGTTTAACTTAACAGAAGAATTTATTAAAGCTAAGTAGCAACTCGCAACTTTACAAGATTGGGAAGTTGCCTACAACTAGTGGGTATCAGCTTTTATACCAGAACAGAATATTCGAGAAACAACTAATTTACATATTAAAGAAAGATATAGAATATTCAAGAACATAAGGAAACAATAAATAACATTTTTAAATTAAAAATCCGTACTTTGGATAAACTGCCATGTCAAGCATCGAACCCACCATCTGCAGGTCTGGATCGCGTGCTCTGACCATTCAGCCACTGAGCTAGCTAGCTAAGCTTTTTATGCGGCAATACTGTCTTACAATTTGAAATAGCAGCTACAATGATTGTTGTCATGACGCCTTGCTGTAATATATATATATATATATATATATATATATATATATATATATATATATATATATATATATATATATATATATATATATATATATATATATATATATATATATATATATATATATATATATATATATATATATATATATATATATATATATATATATATATATATATATATATATATATATATATATATATATATATATATATATTTATATATTTATATATATATATATATATATATATATATATATATATATATATATATATATATATATATATATATATATATATATATATATAATATATATATATATATATATATATATATATATATATATTTTTTTTTTTTTTTTTTATATATATATAATATATATATATATATATATAAACTATATATATATATATATATATGTATATATATATATATATATATATATATATAATATATATATATATATATATATATATATATATATATATAAATATATATATATATATATAATATATATATATATATATATATATATATATATATATATATATACTAGACTACCCGACAGACGTTGTTTCGTTTTAACGCTGTAAATACAAAAATTGTAAAATGTTTTTAAATAAATTATAAATTAAGCAGTTTTGATGGAAAAGTAAGGAAAAATATTTTGAAAATACTTCACGCCACCACGCATACAGTCATCCCAGACATAATTAGATTAAATTACAATTCCCACATCTCCTGTAAGGGGATTTGATCCTCAGACATCTCGCACTGAAGTCCGTTGCACTGACCACTGCACCACAGATGCCTCAGAAGGGTTTCAGGCGGCATTATAAAAAACTCAATAAGTGCGTATTTTTGGATTTTCAATAAAAAAACCTTTTCTATCAGATCAAATTGTGAATTGAAATCCTTTTCGTATCGACTTAATTACATACACAAAATTTCATTAAAATCAGTAATGCAAATTAGGAGGAATTTTGTTACAAGCACACCGACAAAATAATTTGATATATAAAGATATACGTATATATATTTATTTTTACATATGTTGTTTACATGCATATATGCATTTGCGTGTATACATAGACAAATATCGATCTTCTACTATTTTAAATTTCATATAAGTTAAATATATTTTACATAATTGTCCTGTGCAATTTCAAAATTTTCCATTATTTTGGATCAAGTGTCTGCATCTGACATTTTCAAGTGTAATAAATTTTAGTTCAATTTCCGTTATTGAAATAAGAATTTCTCAGATATTTTTTGCATGCTTAACCCGTTTCATATTCTTTACGGGTTTTATATGTCAGAAAATTTTACTTCAGTTCGAAACTAGGTCGAAGATTTCAAACCAACCACTTTATCATGGCAGCCAGGCTCTTTGTCGTTAGTCATTGACAGTAGAGTTCGACAACAATTCTCGGCGAATCTGAGACAATAAATTTATGAAGGCGTGTCGACAATTCTTCATTTCCGAATTTAATTACCACAATGCTCTGAAATCTTTCAGAATTTTACGCCTGATTAATTCTTTATTTGTTCGCAAATGCATTTCGTTTACAATTCAAACTTAAAAATTAATGGCAACATTTAGTTGATAATCTTATTTTAGTAAATAAAATTTAAATATAATTGAAAGATAAAAGTTAAACTGTGCATATTTTTATTTCTTTTTTGAAGATGGGTTAGAATAAAAATTTTAAAAAATTAAGCCTATGTTTAAATTATACCTATGTGTCTATGTGTAATTATGCCTATGTGCTGATGTGTATTCTGTAGAAGCCTATTATGCTTATATTAGTCGTATAATTTATATAGCAACTTTATTTCAGTTCACAGAAAAACTAAAGTTATGCAAAAACCTTTTAAAATTATGATTTAATTTACAAATTATTTTCAAATAAAAATATTTATAATTGTAAAGACAATGATTGGAAATTTTTATATAAAACTGTGGTATTACATATAACAGCGTATAATTTTGTAATATCAAAACCAATTAGTTTAAGATCTTCAGCAATAATTAAATCTGCACTATTTCAAAAATATTTTATATCTTAGATAGAAACCGAAATAATCAACGTTATCATATGTAATTATTATAATGTTACAATTAATAATCATTACAAATTATTAATCCAAATAACTACAAGATGACAGCTGTGGACGGTATTCTTTAAAAATTGTCTGTAGTGAAAATTACATATGCAAATGTACCTTCAGCATAAGTTACAAGAATTATTTGAAAAAAGTGACCGGTAATATAAATTTACTAAATAAAGAATAGACGGAAATTCTAGTTTATTTTTTTTTTAATTTACAGATTTTGATAAAATTTTACTTGGTATTTTAAAATGGTTAAGAAATTTGAAATGCTTTCACTCTAGCACAGCGTGAGGTATATTTATTAGTACATAAAATCTTGAGCAATGCTTTGGGATGATTCATCTCATGCAATCATTCCCGTCACTTTCAAACCTGTATAAGTCCAATCGAAAACCACAACTTTATGTATAACACAACTCAATCATTTTATAATATCCATTCAAATTTCTTGAATTTTTGAGTTATCATTTTTACAACCACATTCGCAGTTAATACCAAAGTTTTTATTACTTATAAATTTAAATTCAGTTTGTTATTTTTACCAATAGATTATTATATTATCTGTTCATGCACTATTTTTAAAAAAATATTGTAGCATCTAGGTGATATTAGTATTTAACTATAAGAAAACTATATATGAAGGTACTGATTTTAAAAATTCAGAAGCATAAAATTTTTGTGGACATCAGAATTTAACTTTTTCTGTTTAAATATTACCACAAACTTTTTAAAATCAAGTAAATCTAACCCCCAAAGTTTTACAATTATTACAGAACTTGAATTTATTTATGTTATACTTATCTAATAAGGATATTTCTTAAGAGTAAATAAATTGAAAGAGATAGATCTCTACTTTTATTTAAATTTCATATCTGAAATATTGTGCATGCTTTTTCTGATATATTTTATTCTAAGTGTTGTTAGAATTTTTGATTACAAGGATATTTTTGAAGATATTTTCTATTGAAGAAATTATGAATAGTCAAATAAATCTCTTTAGCTTCATTATGTTTCGGGAATTACATGTATTCCCACAAAACCCTTGTATGACTGAGGGTGAAGGGAACAATTTATGAACATTTGAAAAATATAAGTCATAAAAATATAAATTATAGAAAAATATAAATCATAGAATTCAAGGTCATACTAAGAAAACAGTCTCAGAGGGTCTGGAAACCCTCTGAATTAATATTTATTAAGTAGAATATTCCATATGTTAATAAGTAAGTTTTGCATAAATTTTTGTGTTATATATCAATTATTACAGTATGTTAAAATTCTCGTAGGCCAATTAATAATGATACTTATATCGTTAATTTTATAAATCTAACTTTATAAAATTTATTATACTTTGCCTCTTTATTAATTTTCTTTTGATATTTTTATGATTTATACACCCTCCCTCCAACTTCTCTTTTGACTTAATTCTCTTTACAATGTATCATTTGTGTTTTTGGTTTTTAGTTTTCTTAAATTCATCGAAAAAGTAAGAGAAAAAAATATTTAATGATTATCAGAGAGATAGTCTTCTCATGGCATCTCACATAATTTTCAAGAGGTATAATTATTTATTATTTAAAAAATAAGAATTATTACTAAAAGTGATAGATATTAATGAATTTCTTTTTAAATATACTTTTAGTAATTATATTTATTGAAAAATATTAGAATTGTGAAAACATTTTCCATTTGGAATGTGAAAACACCGTAGTTTTGCAAATTGAACCCACTTCCAAATCATTTTCTGTGTATGCCTTGTACAGCGGCATCTCACAAGCGTCTCATTTACGTTACTCTCTCTTATAAATCTATTTTTTACCATCAGAAGTTCTAAGTGGCCTATATAATTATGGGGCTAATATAATGGGCTAATATTATGGAGCTTATATAGTTATAGGTTTAATTTAGTTATTAGCGTATTTCTGAAAATTCTCTTAGTAATCATATTTACACTAAGCTAATGTAATGGGGCTAAAAACGTCTGGGACTAATATAATTATTAATGTCTTTCTTTCTGAACAATCTATTATTGGTTGTATTTGTCGAGAAAAAATTAAAGTCAGCCGTGAAAGTATTCTGGACCTGTAAGTGTTAACCTACCCAAATTTATTTGCTGCCTATTTGCATTAAGATAAATTTTATAAGTTCTAAATTATAAGTTATTATCCTAATTATAAGTTCTCACTTTGTTATAAATGTTAGTTAAAAAGTAATATTAACAAATAATCAAATATAAAACACAATGTTTTGTTTCTGTGTTCCCTTATTGAAGAAGTTAAGCATCACATTTTTTATCTTTACCAATTTTTATTGAGAGTTATTGAGACGAGACTTGAATATAAAAAAAAGTAACACTACATATAAAAAAGTGTAGAATCGTTAATTAAATCTAATTTTATTATTTAGCCCATTGATGACTAGTTTCATTTCATCCAGACAGATAAAAAGTAGTTTGAAGAATTATGTTTTCTTGGAAGCGGTTCTCTTTATCATCAAATGTATATTAGATGGCTAAATAAACTAAAATACTGTCGAGTATATTTCGTTATATATAATTGTGATCTGTGGATTGATATTTTATGATATTTTGAGCCTTTCACACATTTTACATTTTCGTCAGGAATATTAAATGAAATCTTGACAAATAGCTCTATTCACCTGTTTACAGAACTGTGTTTATATGTGGTAGCGAATGAATCGTAATCTCAAATTTTTGCTTTTCCCATTGAGCCGACCGATGGCCGATTGGTTAGGGTGCTGACCTACGGTACCAGAGTTAATGGGATCGTATCCCACTGTGGCATGGATTTTCCTATATGTTCAGAATCGGCTTTAAGCTGTAGGTCCCGGTCTCATTATCCCTCATGCTGCAAAAATTAGACCGTACCACTCCAAATGAAAACAAACCTTTTTCCATTGGAAAATGGCATTCTATGATGTTTTAAATGACAGAAGATTTCTAAGCACGACAGAGTATAATATTAAATTATGTTTAAATTTCATTATTATTACACCATTAATGGTTTAAGATATTAATACATATTCAAATAAATGAATATATAATAAATGCGTTAAACTAGGCTTAGTTTGATTTGGAGCTATAATTTATACTATTTTGCAACATGAAGTCTTATTTGACGGGGACAGCCATTACAGAACAGCTAAGATCATCCATGGGATGCCATTAATTTCGGTACCACACAGCTGTGCTCAATTCATTCGTCTATAGTTCGTCAGGGTTAACTATAGCCTTATATAAAATTCAGATGAGTGAAAGTTAAATCTTTAAAAAATTGGCTACTTTTATTTTTATATTAACCATTTTATGCTGAGCGACTCATTTCGATAACATTAAATATAGCTTGAAGAATTTTCTTGGAAAGATTCTTTATTTAGAAATATGTAGCCGGCAATCTTTTAAACAATCATACATTTAAACAATATATAATCTTTTAAAATATACATAGACAAAAATCATAACAAACAGCTTTATCTATTACAAAAATTCATTTTACAGTTCTTATTTTGCATGTAATACGAAATACATATTTTTTCACGAAGTTTTTCTTTTATTTTTTTAATAAATGACATTCTATGATGTTTAAAAAAGAATAGCAGATGACTAACGTGATATGCTGTAATATTTAAAGTTGATTAAACTTCAGTTTTGTTTTATTCTGTGCAGTCCATGGTGAAAAAGCAGTTCAGGGTGCCCCCTTTATGTCTTGGCGATATTTTTTAGCGTCAATAATGCGAACAGCCTATTTAACATAACGGCGATAAACATCCACAAGTCCAATAAAAATATAATAAAAAGTTTAACCAATAAGTATTAAACTAATAAAAGACACAGTAAAAATAAAATTTATACACAGTTTGTACCAAATTTTTAAATTTGAAAACGTATGGAGAACAACTTTTACAATTTTCTAAATGATAGAGATTTTACAGAATATATGGGTATTTAATTTATAATAGCAATGAAAATGCAATAAAAAGCATAATCTATAAGTATTGAAATACACTCAAGAGCCAAAACAATATGATCACCCCTACATTTTGCAATGAATTCGCCTGGATGACGTGAAAGGCACGTGATCAGGTGGAACTGGTATTTAATTGCTGATGGAGAGTCTGGTGTTGCATGGTGGTTAAGTACGCCTACTACTTAGCATCATCGTTCTCCTCGGGTGCACGGTTCTGTCCCCGACATTACAAAAATTCAAGAACTTAATTTAAATAATTATAGATTGTTTTTTATCCTTAAACTTTCTTTTTATCTTTTAGTTTTTTCATTCATCTTATTTATTTAACTTGTTAAGGGCCTAGCACTATTTTTTCTCATCTTAAAGACCTGCATTTGTATATTTATTGTGTTTAAATTTAAAAGACTGAACACCTGGTAATTAATTCATTAACTTGCTACAGGGGATAAGGCCTTCGGCCAAGGTACCCCAGGAAACCCTTCAACAGCTGAAGAATCATTCTTTCTTTTACTTCTGTGTGTCATGGGAAAGGCTGTGGATCTAAGCGATTTTGATAGAGGGCAGATTGTAATGGCTCTAAGGCTCGGAACAAGTATTTCCAAAACTGCACGATTCGTGGGTTGTTCGAGATCTACAGTTGTTAAAACTTATGCAAAGTGGATGAACGACGGTGAAACCAGCAATAGACGACAAGTGGGGCAACTCGTAATTGACAGGTGGTCATAATGTTTTGGATCTTGAGTGTGTGTAAAACAGTATACAAAAATTTTCTTTACAATTGCAGTCGGAAAAGCCCTGAAGTTGCCATATGTGAGAACGCTTGTATACTTAACTGTGATAAATGCAGATAAAGAATCTAATTCCAAGGACAGCCTAGACTGTAGTGAAGCCCAGTTCTTAGCTTAGATTTAAGATATACATCGATATATAATCGGCAGAAATGACTCGGGCATTAAAAGGTTAATATTTTTCAAATTATTGATTATCAAGAAATAAATAATTTATTTTTATGTAGAAAAAAAATAGTTTAAATTCTATTCTATTATTATTATTTTATTTTTAGCTGCTTACTTTTGCTTCTCAAAATTCATTTCAATTCAGTCGTCATTCGGGCTTTCTGCAAAACTTAGCAGTCCTATCAGAAATGTGAGCCCCATTAGCTGTCATGTTGAATGGACAGAATGATGCCCTATAAATGGCTGATCTACTCAGTATGGGAAGCAGCAGTGAATCATTCAACAGAATCGTGATTTCTTTCCGTCTATAAAAGAGTCGTCTCGAAGAGACTGCCTTCCCATATCAGCTTTCATTTGCAGTTGTGAATACAGAACCGAGTAAGATTTAATCTTTAAGTCCTTAGCATGAAGGAAACACTATTGGGGAGAATTTGTCAATTCGGTAGAAAAGAAATACGGAATTAAGGAGAGCATGGACTTTCTAAACTAACTTTTACTCTTTTTTCCAATTGATTTTGGCGGAAATTTAACATATTATTGAAGTTATTTTTATGAAATCGTGATTAAGATTGGAAGGTAAAATATTGAATGTTATCTATTAATTATTGGTTGTCTGAAAATGAGATTTATTGAAAATTACTTTACTGTAATGTAGCAATTTCTATAAGATATATTTCAGACCTCAGAACTAATCACAGAAATATGTTTACAATCTCATATGTATTTAAAAAAAATACTATCGCACACAGTCTAATTATGATTATTAAATTAAATAATCTATAGTAGAAATGACTTCTTGAAGAAAATCAAATAAAATCGAAACTAGTATCTATATAAGCCCAATTTTACAATTGTACATAATTTCTTATTCTAACTTATTTGTATTTAAAAAAATACAGATACAAAATATACAAAATGTCGTTATGAAAGAAAGCTAAAATAGTTATTAATAGTACACAAATAAAAAAAAACATATTGCATATGTATTTATAAAATGGCATACATATAATTCTGCAATTTTCGTAAAACTATGGTGAAACTGACTAAAAAAAAATTCGCCTAATCATCGAGAGGTTAATAAATTAGTTTCAAAACTTTTTTCACAAGAAATGAATTGTGCCATTCTTTGTGTCTTGTAGCGACCTTTGAGAAATAATATTATTGAAAAAATATGCACTTTATCAGTTATAAATGCATATTAAATAATAATTTTTAATCTGTTTTTATAATACATATATATTTAGCTAAAACTATTAGCTTTGTAAACTTTTTTTTTATCAGGTTTACTACACTGATTTCGTAGTTTCCAAAAACATTAATTTTTAGAATGTGTTATTTTAAGACCACGTGTGTAGTGTTTAAAAGTATGTAAATCAGGAAGATCGTTGATAGCTTACTATTTGAATCCAAATTCCTGATGAAGTTTAGACATCGGTTAGTTTAAACGTAAACCACAGAATTCCAAACAAAAATAAAGCTAACATTAATTTACTATGTAATACTTACATATTTTAAATTTATAAATTGTTCTCTTCATAAAATATTTGTCACATAGGACAATGATTCGAAACCTCAAGTAACGGTTAATTGCACATGAAATGATGTTTTGCTGAAAAGAAATAAAAATTATAAAAGGCTTAAAAAGTGAGCTTATTCCACAATACTTACATAATTTTACATTCATATATGGTGTTTTCCACAAAACCTTTGCTACATAGGACAATGATTTGAAACTTTCAAAACCACACGAAATTATTAGTTACACGTGAAACACTTTTTACTAAAAAATAGCTTAAAAATATTTACAAAACTTACTTCTCAATACTTAATTAAATTTATATTCATAGATTGTACTCCTTAGAAAACCTTTGCTGCACAGGACAATGATTCGAAATTTTCGAAACCACAAGAAATTATGAATTATACTTAAAATTCATCGTACTTAAAAAAAGAGCTTAAAAAATGTACAAAATAAGCTTAGCATGCAATACTTACTAATATATCCATTCATAGATTGTGCTCCCTATCAAATTTTTTTCTGCATAGGACAATGATTCGAAACTTTCAAAACCACAAAAAATTATTAGTTACACATGAAATACTTTTTACTAAAAAATAGCTTAAAATATTTACAAAATAAGTTTACTCCACTATATTTACTTAGTTTTACATTAATAAATTGTGCTCCCTACAAAATCTTTGCTGCACAGGAGAATTATTCGAAGCTTTCAAATCCACAAGAAATTATTAATAACACAAGAAATACATTTTACTAAAAAAGAGCTTAAAAATGTTAAAAAAACAAGCTTACTTTGAAATATTTACTAAATTTTTTATTCATAGATTATACTCCCTACAAAATCTTTCTGCTCAGGACAATGATTCGGAACTTTCAAAACCACACGATATTATCGATTACACATAAAATACTTAAACTAAAAAACTGCTTAAAAATGTTTCAAAATAAGCTTACTTCGGAATACTTAATTTTACATTCATAGATTGTGCTCCCTACAAAACCTTTCAGCACAGGACAATGATTCGAAACTTTAAAAACAACAAGAAATTATTAATTACACATAAAATATTTTTTTACTAAACAACAGCTTAAAATGTTTACAAATTAAGCTTACTTTGCAATATTCACTTAATTTTATATACATAGATTATGCTCTCTTCAAAACCTTTCAGCGCAGGACAATGATTTGAAACTTTCAACATCACAAGAGATTATTAATTACACATGACATACTTTTTACTTAAACAATAGCCTAAAAATCTTTACAAAACTTACTTCGCAATACTTACTTAATATTATAATCATAGATTGTGCTCCCTACAAAACCTTTCAGCACAGGACAATGATTTGAAACTTTCAACATCACAAGAGATTATTAATTACACATGACATACTTTTTACTTAAACAACAGCCTAAAAATCTTTACAAAACTTACTTCGCAATACTTACTTAATATTATAATCATAGATTGTGCTCCCTACAAAACCTTTCAGCACAGGACAATGATTTGAAACTTTCAACATCACAAGAGATTATTAATTACACATGACATACTTTTTACTTAAACAACAGCCTAAAAATCTTTACAAAACTTACTTCGCAATACTTACTTAATATTATAATCATAGATTGTGCTCCCTACAAAACCTTTCAGCACATTACAATGATTTGAAACTTTCAACATCACAAGATATTATTAATTACGCATGACATACTTTTTACTTAAACAACAGCCTAAAAATCTTTACAAAACTTACTTCGCAATACTTACTTAATATTATAATCATAGATTGGGCTCTCTACAAAACATTTCTGCACATGACAATGATTCGAAACTTTCAAAACCAGAAGTTATCTATTACACATAAAATACTTTTTAATAAAAAAACAGCTTAAAAATGTTTACAAAATAAGCTTACTTCGCAATACTTATTTAATTTTATATTCATAAATTGTGCTCCCTACAAAAAATCTCTGCACAGGACAATGATTCGAAACTTTCAAAACCACAAGAAATTATTCATAATACATAAAATACTTTTTACTAAAAAAAACAGCTTAAAAATTTTTACAAAATAAGCTTACTTCGAAATATTTATTTAATTTTACATTCATAAATTGTGCTACCTACAAAAAATCTCTGCACAGGACAATGATTCGAAACTTTCAAAACCACAAGAAATTATTCATAATACATAAAATACTTTTTACTAAAAAAACAGCTTAAAATTTTTACAAAATAAGCTTACTTCGCAATACTTATTTAATTTTATATCCATAAATTGTGCTCTCTACAAAAAATCTCTGCACAGGACAATGATTCGAAACTTTCAAAACCACAAGAAATTATCAATTACACATGAAATACTTTTTACTAAGAAAAAAAGCCTAAAAAATTTACAAAACAAGCTTACTCTTCAATACTTACTTAAATTTACATTCATAGATTGTGCTCCCTACAAAACCTTTCTTCACAGGACAATGGTTCGAAACTTTCAAATCAACAAGAAATTATTAAATACAGATCTTTATTAAATATTACTTTTTATTAAAACAAGCTTAAATATGTTTGCAAAATAATAAGCTTATTTCGCAATACTGATATAATTTTATAGTTATAGATTAACCTTTACTGCACAGGACAATGATTCGAAACTTTCCAAACCACAAGAAATTATTAATTACACATAAAACACTTTTTACTGAAAAAAGCTAAAAAAAGTTTACAAAATAAGCTTACTCCACAATACTTACTTAGTTTTACATTCATAAATTGTGATCCCTACAAAATCTTTGCTACATAGGACAATGATTCGAAACTTTTATAACCACAAGAAACTGTTAACTACACTTGAAATACATTTAACTTCCTAAGAGTATTTATGGATAAATTCAGCCTCTCGAGAAAAATGTTGAAAGATAAAAATATAACTCAATATTTAATTTTGGCCAGGAGCTATAAAAATGACTTAGAATTCCTAAACTATTGAACACAATCCTAAATGTAGAATTTGAAAAGCGCCGGAATCTAACTCCCTAATCAATACTGTAGCTACGAGTCGAAGCTTCGTGATTAGTCAGGCGTGGATTTTTGTCTGAGTTACCTAGAGCTAAATTTTCAAAGCCGTATGCAAGTGTGATTTCTCGTTCCTAATACACTTGAATTAACTTTCATCCAAGATTAAATTACATTCTAACTTTACTTTTTTTTTTTCGACAGAAAAGATACTGAGAGTGAAGCAATACTAAATAACACTTTTACGCTAACAGTTTTATTTTATAGTAACATTTGTCCATTAGTAATTAAACTTAAATATTTCGTTAGCTTTTTAAGTATGTGGTGTTTTGTGTTAGTGACAATTTAAATATTAAATTAACTATATCTTTATGTCACAGAAAGGCATATTTTTGGAATGTTTCTGCGATACATATTTTTAAAAATTATACAATAAATATTTAAGCCTTTAAGCTTTTCTTAAAATGTTATTCTCTGTAATTTATCTGTATTTGCAATATAATACGTTGGATTTTACTCTGATATGTCCTGTTTGTGCATACAGGGAATTACTGCTTAAACATATATCTCGCTTTTGAAGTATATGGCGTTTTGTGCTAGTAACAATTTAAAAATTAAAATAACCGTATCATTATGGCACCGAAAGGCATATTTTTGGCATATTTCTGCGATATTTTTTTTAATTATACAATAAATATTTAAGCATTTAAGGTTTTCTTAAAATGATATTCTCTGTAATGTAACTGTATTTGAAATATAATACGTTGGATTTTACTCTGATATTGCTTGTCTCTGCATACTGGGAATTACTTCTAAAATATTTTGTTCACTTTTAAAGCTATGTGTTTTGTGTAAGTGACAATTTAAAATTTAAAAAACCGTAACATTATGGCACACAAAGACATATTTTTGGCATATTTTACTGATATTTATTTTTAAAAATTATGCAATAAATATTTAAGCATTTAAGGTTTTCTTAAAATGATATTCTCTGTAATGTAACTGTATTTGAAATATAATACGTTGGATTTTACTCTGATATTGCTTGTCTCTGCATACTGGGAATCACTTCACAAATATTTCGTTCACTTTTGAAGCTATGTGTTTTGTGTAAGTGACAATTTAAAATTTAAAAAACCGTAACATTATGGCACACAAAGACATATTTTTGGCATATTTTACTGATATTTATTTTTAAAAATTATGCAATAAATATTTAAGCTCTTAAGGTTTTCTTAAAATGATATTCTCTGTAATGTAACTGTATTTGAAATATAATACGTTGGATTTTACTCTGATATGTCTCGTTTGTGCATATAGAGAATTATTACTTAAACATTTCGTTCATTTTTGAAGCTATGAGGCATTTTGTGTGACTGTTTAAAAATTAAAATAACCCTATCATTATGGCACAGAAAGGCATATTTCCATGTAATTTATTTTTAAAAATTATACAATAAATATTTACGAGTTTAAGTTTATATTAAAATTTTATTCTCTGTAATATATCTGTATTTGTAATATAATACGTTGGATTTTACTCTGATATGTATTGTTTGTGCACATAGGGAATTACTATTTAACATTTCTTTAGCTTTTTAAGTATGTGTCATTTTGTGTAAGTAACAATTTAAAAATTAAAATAACCGTATCATTATGACACAAAAAGGCACATTTTTGACATATTTCTCCGATATTTACTTTTAAAAACTATACAATAAATATTTAAGCATTTAAACCTGTTCTTAAAATGTTATTCTGTGTAATGTATCTGTATTTGTAATATAACACGCTTGATTTTACTCTGATATGTCTTGTTTGTGCACACAGGGAATTACTACTTAAACATTTAGTTCGCTTTTGATTTTACACTGATATGTCTTGTTTGTGCTCATAGGGAATTACTACTTAAACATTTCGTTCGCTTTTGAAGTATATGGCATTTTGTGCTTGGGGCAATTTAAAAATTAAAATAACCGTATCATTATGATACGGAAAGGCATGTTTTTGGCATTTTTCAACACTATTTATTTTTAAAAGTTATACAATAAATATTTAAGCGTTTAAGCTTTTCTTAAAATGTTATTCTCTGTAATGTATCTGTATTTGCAATATAATACGTTGGACTTTACTCCGATATGTCTTGTTTGTGCACATAGAGAATTACTACCTAAACATTTCATTTACTTTTGAAGTTTGTGGCGTTTTGTGCTGTTGACAATTTAAAAATTAAAATAACCATACCATTATCACACAAAAAGGCATATTTTTGGCATATTTCTCCTATATTTATTTTTAAAAATTATACAATAAATATTTACAATAAATATTACAATAAATATATACAATAAATATTTAAGCATTTAAGCTTTTCCTAAAATGTTATTCCCTTTAATGTATCTGTATTTGCATATAATACGTGTGATTTTACTTTGATATGTCTTGTATGAACACATAGAGAATTATTACTTAAACATTTTGTTCGCTTTTGAAGTATGTGGCATTTTGTGTAGTGAAAATTTAAAAATTAAAATAACTGTATCATCATGACCCAGAAAAGCATAATTTGGCATAATTCAGTGTAATTAATTTTTAAAAATTGTACAATAAATGAGTTTAAGTATATATTAAAATTTTATTCTGTGTAATATATCTGTATTTCTAATATAATATGTTTGATTTTACTCTAATATATCTTGTTTGTGAACACAGATAATTATTACTTAAGCATTTCGCTTGCTTTTTAAATATGTGAAGTTTTTTTTAAGTGGAAATTTAAAAATTAAAAAAAACTTTATCATTATATCACACAATGGCATATTTTTTTCAAATTTCCGTGTTATTTATTTAAAAAAAATATACAATAAATATTTAAGCGTTATTTTTGATTTTACTCTGATATGTCCTGTATGTGCACATAGATCATTATTATATTGCTTTTAATATTCATTCTTTAATTATAGTAATGTTGTTGCTACTGAGACAAAAATAGTAAATGTAATAAACTGAATTAAAAAGGATT
>CM063505.1:93487508-93490008 GCA_032207245.1 Pardosa pseudoannulata | reverse complement strand
AAGATATTTTTTTCAATTTCTTTGTAGATTCGTGATCCTTTAACAAATACAAATCTTGTTATATTTTAATTCTTGTAACCTAATGAAAGTTATTTTTTATATTTGTAGAACAGAATAGTAAGAAAAAAAAGAAAAGAGTAAATAAGCTGTCTGTTGTACAAAAAATAACTTTCCATTTTTCAATGTCATTCAACACTAAAATAAATAACAAACATAAGTTACCTTAAATTTCTGTTAAAACTTTCTTTGCTTATAATCAATATATTTCTAAATATTTCCTAGATCTTCCATTGAAATACACAAATAATAAAGTTTTAAATAAAAATTGAAAGTCGTCCATGCACGTTTTAAGAAATGTTCCCTTGCTATTGTGTACTTATTAACATCCTTTTGTGCTCATCAAAGCATTTATATTCACACACTGGAAGGTATAAAATTTAATTGATGTTTAATACAACTTGAAAACTAAATCCTCAAATTCTGACTAAATACTTGACAGTTTAAAAATGCCGACCCAGATTTATTACAAACAATATTTTTTATCAAGAAATTTGGAAAATGTAGTTTACGGGACAATTTTAACCCAGCAGTTGAGTGAAAACTTAACTTAAAAAATTATTTTCAGTTTTAGAAAAAAGTAAATGGAACTAGAAATATATTTCAATAAATAAAAAATGATTCTATTGGAATTATTTTGTTTGATTGGAGAATGTAATCCTATTTTGACATTTTGGAATAAAAACATTTAACACTAAATTTCGCCATTTTGCAAATCTTTATTCCCTTAACATTTAGAAGTCTCATTATATTTTAATGACTGTAGCCTAATTCGCGATATTTTATGTTTACAGGATAGAATTTCACAAAAGCAATACAAAGGAAATAAACCATGTGATAAAAAAAACCAATTCAATTTCTAAAAATTCCTTAAATATAAAAAATGATAATTTCCCACAAATTTCTGTTTAAAATTTCTATATTTATAATCAATTCATTTCTAGATATCTACAAAATCTTTTTTTCATTCGTTTGTTAAAAACATTTTCAGTCATTTCATTTCTAAATTTTATTGAAAAATTCATTAATATACAAAACCAATGAATTTTTAAATAAAATTGGAAAGTCATCCAAACACGTTTTCAGAAATGTTTCCTTGAATTGTGTATTGATTAACACTCTTTTGTGTTGTATGTTAAACATTTATATACATACAATAGAGGGATCAAATTAAATTCCTGTTTAATACAGCAAGTAAACTAAATCATGCGAATTTGAACTGTGCTTAATTCTACCATTGTCTTGGTGTATGATACGTTTTGTAATTCAACAAAATACTTGAAGGTTTAAAAATGCGTATCGAGTTTTATTACAAACAATGTCAGGAAATTTTGAATATTAATGCACCTGGAACATTTTAAAAACAGATGAAAAACAAAAAGTTGAAAAAATAGTTTTTCATTGTGATAAAAAGTAGATGCAACCATAAATATATTTTAATAAAACGACAATAAATATCATTCCATTAGAAAAAGACTTTATTAGAAAATGTATGTCTAGTTTGACATTTTGGAACTAAAAGAATTTGCATCAAATTCTGCCTTTTGGTAGGTCCGTATTCCTTTATCACAAACAAATCTTATATTTTAATGCCTTTAACCTAATTTAAGATATTTTACGTGTGTTAGACCGCATTAAAAATAAACAAATGTATAAATTATCTACCATATAAAAAACTCTTTAAATTGCCATTTAAAGATAAAAAAATCAGAAAGTCCCCTAAGTTTTTGTTTCAATTTTTTAAACTTTCAATCATTCCATTCCGAGAGAATTCTAAGATCAGCCATTAAAATGCACTAAAACTGCGGAATTAGTAGACTTGTGGTGGATACCCGCTAACCACCACAAATCTACTAAATACATATAATTATACGTATGTGTGACATTATATGCGTGCTGTTTACGTTTGCTATGCAACGCTTTGCATTTTTTCTTGCCACAAGTTATGATTGTCGAGTTACTCCGTCTTTTGTTGCGTTTTTTCGTCTTCAATCGAATTCCTAGCTCCAGAACGTACAAGTCGTGCTTAGTCAATTTGAAGCTTGGTTTTTTATTGTTGAATACAAAATTGATGATAAATAGTTCTATTTGTACTAGTCACGATACAATATTTTTGAATACATTGTAAAAGTTTAAAAATCGTTCATTTTTGTGATTTCGTAAAAAAACTTTTTTTTTGTTAAATAATCATACCGTATATATTAAAGTGTAAAATAAAAAAAATTTCGTTCATAAGAACAAAGTAGTTTTCGATTTACTGCGATTTTTCTGAGTAACTAAATTTTCGCTCGATTCATGAAAAAACGCCAGCTGCACGCGTAAGTTGGCGGTGAAGTATATGTGCCAAGTGTTAAGAAAATTTTAAAATTATCATTTCATTAGAAAAACTGTAAATTGATTAGAGAATCTAGTTCTAATTTTACTATTTACAACAAAAGCAATT
>CM063505.1:93425008-93482508 GCA_032207245.1 Pardosa pseudoannulata | reverse complement strand
TGAAGAAATCTTACTGTTTACATACGATGGTAAGTTTAAACTTCGCTTCTTCCCCTCAGGGTAGTAAATTCGGGGTGTTTATTTTAAATGGTTGCATCCTAAAAGGTTAATTGGGGACTGAAGAAAGAAAAGAATGTGTTCTGCAAATTTCGTTCCTCTATAAAGTTTTTATAATGTTCTCTTTATGCCTTTAAATGCACCGAAAAATGTTTATTTGCATTCACTTAAAAGGAAATACAGAATTGACTGACCAATATGTTCGCATAGCCCAACTTGCCGAATTTAGAAAACTGAAATTTACACCATAGATTCCTATCATGATGTAAGGCAAAGCTGTATGATGATTTACTAAAAAATAACCCATGAAGCAATAAAATAGGCCGTTAAAGAGGCAAAAAATTGCATTTTCAAATTTATTGAGCTTTATCTTACTTTTAAGCCTCTTTTCAAGTTATAAATATATAGTTAAAATATTTATTTGCATTCTCTTAAAAGGATATACATACTAATTGACAGCCCAATATCTTCGAGTAGCCCAACTTACCAAAATTAGGACATTGAAATTCACAGCATAAATTCCTATCATGTTCCTATCATGTTCCGCCGTAGGGCAAAATTGTATAAAGATTAATAAAAAAATAATCCATGAAGCAATAGATTAGGCAGCTAAAGAGGCAAGAAACTGCATTTTCAAATTTATATATTTTACTCTCACTTTTAACCCTATTTTCAGAGTTATAAATATATAGTTAAAATATTAATTTGAATTCACTTAAAAGGATATACAGACTAATTGATAGACCAATATTTTCCAATATCCCAGCTTACCGAAATCAGGAAATTGAAATTCACAGTATAGATTCCTATCATGATGTAGGGGAAATTTGTATGATGATTAACTACAAAATAACCCATGAAGCTACAAAATAGGTCGCTAAAGAGGCAAAAATTTGCATTTTTCAAATTTATACAATTTAATCTCTCTTTCAACCCTATTATCAGATTTATTCAAAGAAAATATATAAGACAATACTTTGAATAATTTTAATAAATATATATGCAACATATAGAGAGACGGGTACCAAACTGGCATTGTCATTTATCTAGATAAATAAAATAAATACATTTTTCCTTCCATAATAGGCTAGCCGAATGCTGGCCGATTGGTTAGGGTGCTGATCGTCGGTAACGGAGTTCGTGGGTTCGAATTCCACTATGGCATGGATGTTCGTAGCCGTTCGGAATCGGCTTTAAGCAGTAGGTCCCAGTTTCATTAGCCCTCGTGTGCAAAGCAGTAGACCGTAGCGTTCTAAACCAAACCTTCCATAATAGGCTCCGAAAGACATTTAGGATATGCTTTCGAACTATTAAATAATCAATCACTTGTTAATACGATTCATTATTATATAGGATGCAATGAGTGCTTTCTTTGCGGAGTCATCTTTTTGATTATAGGAATGGCAACAGTCGGCAGCATAGTTCTCTAATTTCTTTAAAATAATTTGCATGGAGAAGTAACAGGTTGAGTTTTGGGAGAATTTTGAAAGATTCTCATTCAAATAATAGGGCAAAGTGTCGTTCAAAATAACCAAATTATTTATAAATATTATTAGTTAATAAAAATGGTAGACGTTTCTGTTGTTAATTACTTACAGTACTCACTGTACTGTAAGTAATTAACTACTCTTACGCTGTGTTAGGTAGCTCTGTAATACATACTCTGTACAAAATAGAACTGAATTAATCATAATAATTCTTTAAATCATATTTTTTTTATTTCAAGATGTTGATAGCTTTTGACTTGAGTTTGCATATATTCTTAGAAAATATATACCATATAGTTCTAATGTATATCAAAAGAAAGATAAACATACAGTTTCAGCTTCAAATGTATTTAGTTTATAAAAACTTATTTTATAATAAGTAAATAATGAATATTTCATGAAAACTCAACTTACATACACACACAAAATTTATCTTTAATCAATCAATTAAATAATACCAAAATATATTAAAAATGTATTTTGAAGAAATATTCAGGACAAAATAAGATATAATATTAAAAAAGTAAATTGGAAGGTGTAATTTTAAAAGTGAACAAAGCTTTTAAAGGTAATTTGGTATTATAAAAATTTCATCAACTTAGTATATGTTCACGCGATTTAATAAATCTAATTTAATAATTTTCAAAACCCTTTGTAGTTAAAATATATTAATAATTTAAACGAATAAGATTTTTCCTTCTTTTTAATTTTTTCCTTTAATGCCATGTTGATACATACATATATCAGGTGATTAAATGAAGCAGAAACAATATTCCAAGTATAACACACATTTTAAGTTTATAATCTAACGCTTTGCTAAAAAAAATTGTATTATGTATGAGTTTATGTGGTAATGAATTAATGTGAAATTCACTTTAAGATTTGAATCTAAGATTCATTTTGTTGTAAAATATAATTTCTATCAGTAGATTCTTTGTTTAAAGATTCTAGAAATGAAACTAGCCTCTGCGAAACATAATTTCTAAAATAATTTTTTTTAAAGTTTTGAAATATGATAGCAACATAAATACTAGATTTTGTTTCATTTGAAAAGATCTTTCAAACATATATATAGTAGTTTTGTTTGATTTAGTAAAACTTATAGTTATTCAGATTTGTTTGGAAACATTTAAAATATAAATTTGTTGTAAAATATAATTGCTATTAGTAGATTAATTGTTTAAGGATTCTAGAAATGAAACTAACCTGTGCGAAACACAATTTCTAAAGTAAAATTTTCTTAAAGTTTTGAAATATGATAGCAACATAAACACTTGATTCTGTTTCATTTCTAAAAATTCTTCGAAAGCTATATATCATAGTTTTTTTTATTTAATAAAACTTATAGTTAATCAAGTTTGTTTGGAAATATTTAAAATATAATTTTTTTGTAAAATATAATTGCTATTAGTAGATACCTTGTTTAAGGATTCTGGAAATGAAACTAACCAGTGCGAAATAGAATCTCTAAAATAAAATTTTCTAAAAGTTTTGGAATATGATAGCAACATAAATACTTGATTTTGTTTCATTTGAAAAGATCTTCCAAAACTATATATCATAGTTTTGTTTGATTTAGTAAAGCATATAGTTATTCAAATTTGTTTGAATACATTTAAAATATAAATTTGTTGTAAAATATAGTTGCTATTAGTAGAATTCTTGTTTAATAATTCTAGAAATGAAACTAACCTGTGAGAAACACAATTTCTAAAATAAATTTTCTTAAAGTTTTGAAATATGATAGCAACATAAATACTTTCAAAGCTATATATCATAGTTTTGTTTGATTTAGTAAAACTTATAGCTAATCAGATTTCTTTGGAAACATTTAAAATATAAATTTCTTGTAAAATATAATTGCTGTTAGTAGATTCTTAGTTTAAGGATTCTAGAAATGAAACTAAACTGTACGAAACACAATTTGTAAAATAAATTTTCTTAAGGTTTTGAAATATGATAACAACATAAATACTTGATTTTGTTTCATTTCTAAAAATTCTTCCAAAGCTGTATATCATAGTTTCTTTGATTTAGTAAAACTTATAGTTAATCAAATTTGTTTGGAAACATTTAAAATATAAATTTGTTGTAAAATATAATTGCTATTAGTAGATTGGTTATTTAAGGAATCTAAAAATGAAACTAACCTGTCGAAACAGAATTTCTAAAATAAAATTTTCTAGAAGTTTTGGAATATGATAACAACATAAATACTTGATTTTGTTTCATTTGAAAAAATCTTCTAAAGCTATATATCATAGTTTTGTTTGATTTATGAAAACGTATAGTTATTCAAATTTGTTTGGAAACATTTAAAATATAAATTTTGCTTACACAGTATTTGTCTAAAATAGTTTTATTGGGTCATATAATTATATTATAAATTATTAATATACAATTTACTTTTTCAATTATCTTTTAAATACTTTATTTATATATTTATACTTTATACATTTATACTAAGTTACTAAATAACGAGTTCAAATACTAAGTTTTTGCTGTCCTACTTTCAGACAGAGATTAGGTTTCAGTCTTATACAATCTTCGAAATCTAATCTATTAGTGTGAAAATTACCTACAAGCTTTAAAAAACAACAGCTAATTAAGAAATAGCAATGTTTTCTGTGAACAGCATGAGTTTTACTCTATTTACTATCAGAAAAAGTAATAAATAATAAGTTCCTTAAAATAAACTTTCAAAATTGAATTTAAATAACTAATAGTGTCGTCAATTTTAAATAATCCTAGAGAACCAGGTAAAATTTGTTTAATCTCTGACGTAAGTTTATTAGTAGTAAGAAGTTGTTCAGTCTGTTATTAGAAGGCCTGGAAAAGACTAAATTTTAAAGCCTAATTTAAGTTTTGCATTATATTCTAAAAAAATGCAAAGATTTATGCATAAGCGAGATAGTTTGCAGAGATTTTGCATATTTATCTGCTTTTTTTATACCAATCTACATGGTTTAAAACTAAGGTTTCGACAAGAATTATTTAATACCGTCAAAATAAGAAAAATACTGTCCATATTGAAATCTCTTCTTCCAAACTTTCATGTGATATCAAAATATAACTAGCTGTGCCTATGATCTGTTTACTTGGCCTTTCATACAACGATCTTATACTCATTTTATTCCCTTTGGGGGTAGATTTTAGGAAACTTCGTACGTTCTTAAACAAATGGAAATCAAGCTTCCAAAAATCTAAACCCATTTAACAAGGTGTGGGGGTCAGAGAGTATATATATATATATATATATATATATATATATATATATATATATATATATACATAATTTTAGAAAATCCTGAACATTCTGGTTACTCTTGTAGAAAATAAGAAAATAAACTTCTAAAAAGCTGAACCTATTTAACAAGATGGGGGGATAGACAGATATATAATTATATAATTTATTTATAATAGTAAATTTTAGATATAGACATAATTCTTTCTCTCTCTATATATATATATGTATAATTTTAGAAAATCCTGGAAATTCTGGTTAAACTTGTAGAAAATAAGAAAATAAACTTCTAAAAAGTATATATATATATATATATATATATATATATATATATATATATATATGTGTGTGTGTGTGTGTGTGTGTGTGTGTGTATGTATAATTTTAGAAAATCATGGAAATTATGGTTAAACTTGTAAAAAAATAAGAAAATAAACTTCTAAAAAGCAGAACGCATTTAACAAGGTGGGGGTAAAGACAGATATATAATTATATAATTCATTTATAATAGTAAATTTTAGATATCATAGACATATTTCTCTCCTCTCTCTCTATGTATATATATATATATATATATATATATATATATATATATATATATATATATATATATATATATATGTGTGTGTGTGTGTGTGTGTGTGTGTATGTATGTATGTATAATTTTAGAAAATCCTGGAAATTATAGTTAAACTTGTAGAAAATAAGAAAATAAACTTGTAAAAAGCTGAACCCATTTAACAAGGTGATGGACACACAAATATATAATTATATAATTCATTTATAATAGTAAATTGTAGATATCATAGACAAAATTCTCTCTCTCTCTCTCTCTCTCTCTCTCTCTATGTATATATATATATATATATATATATATATATATATATATATATATATATATATATATATATATATATATATATATATATACATATATATATATATATATATATATACATATATATATATATATATATATATATATATATATATATAATTTTAGAGAATCCTCGAAATTCTGGTTAAACTTGTAAAAATAAGAAAATAAACTTCTAAAAAGCTGAACACGTTTAATAGCGAGCAGAGTTCTGATAGATATTTAAATGTAAATGTTAGTGATGAATTTGGGCCAGTGAGAGTAGATCTTTTAAACTAATATGTAAGTAGATAAACGGGTATTAACACGTTGACTACCATGGAGGTCACTGATGACAGGCACTCGATTTGATTATAGCGCCTTGAGGGCCACCGGTGACCGACGACTCAGCAAATAATAAAAGTACATTACAGCACATATGGATACTTATAAACTTTTCAATAACACCATTGTTAATATAATGGTTTGAAGAAATTAATGCAATATAGAACATAAAGAAATATTTTTATTAGTACATGAAAAATATAAATTTTATCAGTGCTTATTGCGATGAGTCATTGACTGAATCATTGAAGGCACGGAAAAGGTGAATCAAGGTAATCAGAACAATATGTCACCAACTTTTTGTCAAATGTTCTGCTCTAGTTCTCTTAGTTTCTTTGAATTCTAAAGATTGAGAGTAATCACTTAGAAATCGAATGAAAAAAAAATGAGAGAGAGAGAGAGAGAGAGAGAGAGAGAGAGAGAAACGTAACAATTGCCTACTACGCCGTGGGAGTCACAGGTGACCCTTCACCACGAAAACTGCTTCATGATCTGTAACTCATTTTATCTGTTACAAATAATATTTAAGCATATGCATAGCATAATGAAAAGTTCACGTCGGCACCATGGGCAAACCATCGAAAATGCGTCTTGCAGTCAACGTTTTAAAATCGCTTACCTAAGATGAACGAAATTTACTCTATTTCATTTCTCTGTAGATTATTTAAAATTTACGCAACTAAGTCGCAAAATAATATGCTTCAAGGTGTAAATTTTATCTTCAAGAAATTTCTGTTATGATACCTAAATAAGTCACTTATAGTTCACCTTATAATTTTCAATTTATTTTTAAGATTAAAGAAAAGCTAATATGGCCTAATCATAAAAGATAGGTACATCGTATCAATAAATTTTCTTATATCTAAGTTTTAATATTTTTAGACTATTTCTTGGGGACTAATATTTTTGGAATGTATTATTTCTTGGTACATTACCCAATTTCGTCAACTCCCACCAATAAAGCAGCTTAAAAATGCTTTTTCTTCTGAAGCTTGTTTAGAAATTTTTAACTATCTAAAGAAAATTTAACATATATTATAGAGCAATAGAGTAGATTTTTCAATGGAAAATAACTTTATAATCGTTTCGTTGTACCACATATTACCCTTTACATATACTAAACAAACTAATTTTCCTTTTTAATAATATAAGTATGGATATTACCATTTGATGACAGATGACCCTACATAGGTGTTAATTTTATATCTAACCATGAGCTGTAAAGCCAGCTATAAGAAAAAGTTACCAGCATTGTATGATTCATATATTTTGATTTAAAAATTAGACCAGTTTCTTCTTCAAAAGCTTAGTGTATAAGAAAAGAGGATGAAATTCAGGCCAAGCTAAATGTTTAAACAGAAGTCTAGTTTAATTCGTAAGCATCGTCTAATTCTTGTATCCATATTCTGGAAAAGTTTTCCATCCTTTTGGGGTTTAACGCTATTTCGCATTGTACTTCTAATTTAATTTTATGAAGAGAAGTCTGGAAATGGTATTGTATGAGGCGATTTCACGCAGTAGGCCAAATTCTCAAATTATGACAATTCTGACTTTAATCTCAAGTCGAGAGAAAGTTTATTGTTTGTCTATTGGCTGTTGTAAACATGAAAATGAATGGGAAGGGCATAATAGTAGTTCGTGACGTTGCGACAAATTGCCTTATTGTATTAAATATAGCAATGTATGGGTTACTAAATTTCTGTTGACAGACGTGTTGAGGCGTTTGGGTATGTACGGAAACGGGAGAGAAAATGCACTTGCACTTGGGTTGGTTTGTTTGGTTTGACATGTACATTTTTTTTTTCCTAATACAAGTCATAAAAAGACCTGACTTACTTGTTAAAGCCGATTCCCAACGGCCACGAGTTTTCATGCCTACAATAAATTTGTAATCGGTTTCTAGCAGTAGATTGAAATTTACTTAACTAATTAGTAGTAAGGCAATTACTTTAAAAAGTTTTATTGAAAGACTCAAACGTATTATGCAGGCTAAGATATATCAGTGGAAATTGCTCTTCAAAATCGGTAGAAAAATTTTATCATCTGAATATTTTATATCTTATAAAAGAAAAATCATTTTCATAGTTTCTGATACATGACTTATCTTAAAAGCTAAAACTTGAAAACAACATTATCAACTTAATTTTTAAAAACTAAAATGTAACTTTATATATATATATATATATATATATATATATATATATATATATATATAAATGTCCTAATATTTCTTTAGGTTATTAACTTTTTCTTTTATACAAGATCGGAAATTATTCTTCATATAATGCCCCTTTCTATATTATGATTATGTTATACTTACCGCTTCATCTTATAAACACATTTGCAGTGTACTTTTATTTTAAATAAATAACATAAAATGGATATATTTATTAATATCTGTCTATTCATTCTTGTTCTAGACTAACATCATATTAATAATTTTTTGTAAATTATAATAGGATTCAATTCACATTATGCTTTTCAAGAGATAAAACTAAAAGTAAAATCAGGGCTAGTGTTAATTAGATATAAGATCTTTTTAAAACAAGGGTGTTATGGTTTCTCGATGACTACGTAGAACATACCGTAAAAATTAATTCCCATTTAAGCAGTTGTTTTGCAGAATTTTCATTATACTACACTACAATAAGATATTTCATTTGCCTATATTCATATAGAATATTAAGAATATTATAGATATGATATTATTATTATGGGTATTATGGCTCATGATATTATCATATTCATATCATTATACGGTATGGTTTTAATTAACATATTTCTAAACACACTGATATTGGGACTTGTTAACATTGTTAATTAGCTAACATTCTGCTATACTATGATATCATATGGTAGGATGGATGACAATGACCGTTTGGTGATATCGTTCAAAAATACGTCTACTCTTTGTGTGGTGACTTTACGACTACCGTGTGGTAAAGTCACCGTTCGTTTGTGTTTGAAACACAAACAAACGAAAAATGAACACTTTACTTCTATATACATATCCCCTAAGAGCCAATATATAATGAACACCCTTGATTTATAAACATGGGATTACCCAGGAAAAAACCACTCTGAGTGAGCGACTGATGTTGGAGTA
The DNA here is from genome assembly GCA_032207245.1 of Pardosa pseudoannulata. Classification (NCBI taxonomy): domain Eukaryota; kingdom Metazoa; phylum Arthropoda; class Arachnida; order Araneae; family Lycosidae; genus Pardosa; species Pardosa pseudoannulata. The sequence goes on along the minus strand of CM063505.1, from coordinate 93,473,413 downwards.
TATAAAGGGGCTATGCAGTGTCGTGCCAAACATAGAGCGATAAGCGAAATTTTGGAAAAGCAGCTGATTTATTGGGCCGATAATCGTCAACTCATTATGTCTCGGTGACTGGGAACATCTATATCAGAAACGGCACTTTTAGTGATTTGTTCACGTGCAATTCTTGTGAGTATATATCGAAAGTGGTGTATCTTGAAACGAAAGGTCGGCGGCCTGAAATGTGCTGTCTAAGGCGCTTTCATTTCAGAGAAGAGTGGAGATGGCTAAGCATTGTTCACAGTGACTGAAGAATTACAACAGGCGAAATCACCACCAGCTTCAACACTGGTGGCCCAGACGTTGTTTCTCAATACAATGTGCAGCTTACATTGCTGTGTATGGGACTACGTAGCCGAAGACCGAACCATGCCCCTACACTGACGGCATCACCAGCTGCGCCTCCAATGGCCAAGAAACATTGGAATCAGGCATTAGAAAAAAGGAAGAACGTTGCATTGTACGACTAATCACGTTTTCTGGCCCATCGCATCTACGGAATTGCTCGAATACGCCAATTTCGAAAGAAAATAGTGGCTTCCGGATACATATACACACACGCATATATATACTTATATATATATATATATATATATATATATATATATATATATATATATATATATATATATATATATATATATATATATATATATATATATATATATATATATATATACATATATATATATATATATATATATATATATATATGTGTGTGTGTGTGTGTGTGTGTGTGTGTGTGTGTGTGTGTACAAAAAAGAAAAATATTTTCGGAGATACTTACAAATATCTAGGCAAAATATTATTTTGAATTATATTCAATTGGCGATAAAACCAAACTACTTGACAAATATTGAGATTCCAAAGTAAAGTAAAAATAATTGTTTATCTAAATCAACTGTAGCTTTTATTAATCAGTTTCATACATTTAGTTCATACGTTTAGTTTCATACATTTCCCCATAAATACGAACAAATAAATTTTACCTCATTTTAATATTAGTAGAAATGTGATAAGTAAAGCAGTGAAGTAGAGCTTAGTCGTCGAACTTCATTTTACTAATACTAAAATTTTGAAATAAAAACTTAACTTTTATTTAAATATAATGTAGATTATACTTCTCAATGACAATGGAGCTTTCTATAAGTGAAAGAAGCTTTAAAATTGGTTCAGTAGTTCTAGATATTGCCCCCTACAAGCAAGCAAACAATTTTTAAAAACTAAAATGTAAACTTTATATATATATATAATATATATATTTATAATAATATATATATATATATATATATATATATATATATATATATATTAAATATAATATATATATATATATATAGTAAATTATATATATATATATATATATATATATATATATAAATGTCCTAATATTTCTTTAGGCTATTAACTTTTTCTTTTATACAAGATCGGAAATTATTCTTCATATAATGCCCCTTTCTAATTTATGATTATGTTATACTTACCGCTTCATCTTATAAACACATTTGCAGTGTACTTTTATTTTAAATAAATAACATAAAATGGATATATTTATTAATATCTGTCTATTCATTCTTGTTCTAGACTAACATCATATTAATAATTTTTTGTAAATTATAATAGGATTCAATTCACATTATGCTTTTCAAGAGATAAAACTAAAAGTAAAATCAGGGCTAGTGTTAATTAGATATAAGATCTTTTTAAAACAAGGGTGTTATGGTTTCTCGATGACTACGTAGAACATACCGTAAAAATTAATTCCCATTTAAGCAGTTGTTTTGCAGAATTTTCATTATACTACACTACAATAAGATATTTCATTTGCCTATATTCATATAGAATATTAAGAATATTATAGATATGATATTATTATTATGGGTATTATGGCTCATGATATTATCATATTCATATCATTATACGGTATGTTTTTAATTAACATATTTCTAAACACACTGATATTGGGACTTGTTAACATTGTTAATTAGCTAACATTCTGCTATACTATGATATCATATGGTAGGATGGATGACAATGACCGTTTGGTGATATCGTTCAAAAATACGTCTACTCTTTGTGTGGTGACTTTACGACTACCGTGTGGTAAAGTCACCGTTCGTTTGTGTTTGAAACACAAACAAACGAAAAATGAACACTTTACTTCTATATACATATCCCCTAAGAGCCAATATATAATGAACACCCTTGATTTATAAACATGGGATTACCCAGGAAAAAACCACTCTGAGTGAGCGACTGATGTTGGAGTATATAAAGGGGCTATGCAGTGTCGTTGTTGTAAACATGAAAATGAATGGGAAGGGCATAATAGTAGTTCGTGACGTTGCGACAAATTGCCTTATTGTATTAAATATAGCAATGTATGGCTTACTAAATTTCTGTTGACAGATGTGTTGAGGCGTTTGGGTATGTACGGAAACGGGAGAGAAAATGCACTTGCACTTGGGTTGGTTTGTTTGGTTTGACATGTACATTTTTTTTTTCCTAATACAAGTCATAAAAAGACCTGACCTACTTGTTAAAGCCGATTCCCAACGGCCACGAGTTTTCATGCCTACAATAAATTTGTAATTGTTTTCTAGCAGTAGATTGAAATTTACTTAACTAATTAGTAGTAAGGCAATTACTTGAAAAAGTTTTATCGAAAGACTCAAACGTATTATGCAGGCTAAGATATATCAGTGGAAATTGCTCTTCAAAATCGGTAGAAAAATTTTATCATCTGAATATTTTATATCTTATAAAAGAAAAATCATTTTCATAGTTTCTGATACATGACTTATCTTAAAAGCTAAAACTTGAAAACAACATTATCAACTTAATTTTTAAAAACTAAAATGTAACTTTATATATATATATATATATATATATATATATAAATGTCCTAATATTTCTTTAGGTTATTAACTTTTTCTTTTATACAAGATCGGAAATTATTCTTCATATAATGCCCCTTTCTATATTATGATTATGTTATACTTACCGCTTCATCTTATAAACACATTTGCAGTGTACTTTTATTTTAAATAAATAACATAAAATGGATATATTTATTAATATCTGTCTATTCATTCTTGTTCTAGACTAACATCATATTAATAATTTTTTGTAAATTATAATAGGATTCAATTCACATTATGCTTTTCAAGAGATAAAACTAAAAGTAAAATCAGGGCTAGTGTTAATTAGATATAAGATCTTTTTAAAACAAGGGTGTTATGGTTTCTCGATGACTACGTAGAACATACCGTAAAAATTAATTCCCATTTAAGCAGTTGTTTTGCAGAATTTTCATTATACTACACTACAATAAGATATTTCATTTGCCTATATTCATATAGAATATTAAGAATATTATAGATATGATATTATTATTATGGGTATTATGGCTCATGATATTATCATATTCATATCATTATACGGTATGTTTTTAATTAACATATTTCTAAACACACTGATATTGGGACTTGTTAACATTGTTAATTAGCTAACATTCTGCTATACTATGATATCATATGGTAGGATGGATGACAATGACCGTTTGGTGATATCGTTCAAAAAAACGTCTACTCTTTGTGTGGTGACTTTACGACTACCGTGTGGTAAAGTCACCGTTCGTTTGTGTTTGAAACACAAACAAACGAAAAATGAACACTTTACTTCTATATACATATCCCCTAAGAGCCAATATATAATGAACACCCTTGATTTATAAACATGGGATTACCCAGGAAAAAACCACTCTGAGTGAGCGACTGATGTTGGAGTATATAAAGGGGCTATGCAGTGTCGTGCCAAACATAGAGCGATAAGCGAAATTTTGGAAAAGCAGCTGATTTATCGGGCCGATAATCGTCAACTCATTATGTCTCGGTGACTGGGAACATCTATATCAGAAACGGCACTTTTAGTGATTTGTTCACGTGCAATTCTTGTGAGTATATATCGAAAGTGGTGTATCTTGAAACGAAAGGTCGGCGGCCTGAAATGTGCTGTCTAAGGCGCTTTCATTTCAGAGAAGAGTGGAGATGGCTAAGCATTGTTCACAGTGACTGAAGAATTACAACAGGCGAAATCACCACCAGCTTCAACAGTGGCGTCCCAGACGTGTTTTCTCAATACACTGTGCAAGGCAAAATCACCACCAGCTTCAACACTGGTGGCCCAGACGTTGTTTCTCAATACAATGTGCAGCTTACATTGCTGTGTATGGGACTACGTAGCCGAAGACCGAACCATGCCCCTACACTGACGGCACGTCATCACCAGCTGCGCCTCCAATGGCCAAGAAACATTGGAATCAGGCATTAGAAAAAAGGAAGAACGTTGCATTGTACGACTAATCACGTTTTCTGGCCCATCGCATCTACGGAATTGCTCGAATACGCCAATTTCGAAAGAAAATAGTGGCTTCCGGATACATATACACACACGCATATATATACTTATATATATATATATATATATATATATATATATATATATATGTGTGTGTGTGTGTGTGTGTGTGTGTGTGTGTGTGTGTGTGTGTGTGTGTGTGTGTGTGTGTGTGTGTGTGTGTGTGTGTACAAAAAAGAAAAATATTTTCGGAGATACTTACAAATATCTAGGCAAAATATTATTTTGAATTATATTCAATTGGCGATAAAACCAAACTACTTGACAAATATTGAGATTCCAAAGTAAAGTAAAAATAATTGTTTATCTAAATCAACTGTAGCTTTTATTAATCAGTTTCATACATTTAGTTCATACGTTTAGTTTCATACATTTCCCCATAAATACGAACAAATAAATTTTACCTCTTTTTAATATTAGTAGAAATGTGATAAGTAAAGCAGTGAAGTAGAGCTTAGTCATCGAACTTCATTTTACTAATACTAAAATTTTGAAATAAAAACTTAACTTTTATTTAAATATAATGTAGATTATACTTCTCAATGACAATGGAGCTTTCTATAAGTGAAAGAAGCTTTAAAATTGGTTCAGTAGTTCTAGATATTGCCCCCTACAAGCAAGCAAACAAATTTTACCTCTTTATAGTTTTAGTATAAAGTCTCTTCAGCCTGTTAACTATATAAGTTGAATATGAGTACTGCATAGCAGTAAAGATGAAAGTAAGAATATATGAATTTATAGGTAAGGAAATGAGACAGAACTACTCTTTGAATAAATATCAGTTTTTACAATAAATTTTGAAACGGTACAGCATTAAAGCAATTTACTAAAAAATAAAAGCATATTTAATATAAATAATATATAAGGAGACTTTAAAATATTATTTCTAATACATAAGAAAACATTGAGTAAATAATATAATGTAATGAAAATAATATTTGAAATTATTATAAAGTTTGCAACATCAAATGAATTTTTCGATATAGGGAAATAAAGAAATATTTCCAAATAATAATGAGAATAATACTTAAGTATGTAGTTTCTACAGCAAAATAAAAACCAATATATGAAATATATTTGCAGAACTTTATGTAAAACTTTACGATATGCAATTTTGAAGTGCCTATTCTGGTATTATGGAAGTACAAGTATTAGAGCTGCACTCAGCTAAGGAAGATTTTATGAGCCAACATTTATTATTTTTAGAGATAGTTTTATGTAAACTTTTAATAAAAACATAAAAAATTCCATTTATCCATTAAGTAACATAACTAACTATGTATGAAATAAATCCTAATTGCGTGATTTTAAAATACTTGGATAAAAGCTTTTTAGATTATTCCAGAAATGTTTCGCTCTCTTTATAAATATTGCGTTACGAGACATATTTAAAATACACTTCAAGCACTTTTATTAGTTATTCTCATTCTCAATTGTATAACATGATTTTTATGATTCGTACCTATACTTCTGATATTTAACAATTTTTATCTTATAAATAAAGTGTTTATTCGCTATCTAGGAGTGTTCGAATGCCTTAAGTTTAATCTATTTATTTGTATCAGGATAATGTTTGTTAAGCTCTAAGAAATTATTTTCAGCATATAACGAAATGTGTAAGTCATTTTCTCTTTTATTTTGGCTGTTGTATAACAATAGTTTTCCAGTCAATAATTTGATGCTAAATAGTTATTTATATGTGAAATTGGATGATTTTCTATTTACATATAAAAGCTTCAAGTGGGAAGTAAAATAATAATATTCCTAGCATGAAATAATTCCATAAAATCTGTAGTGCGTAGTACATGCAGACTACACGGAGTTACAAATATTTTCCTTTTCTATGAGGAAATTAACATAGATAATTCACATGATTTATAAAAAATACAATACATAATATATAATTTGCATCAATAAATTACGGTTCAAGTGACTGTTATCGAAGATTAAGAATGTAATAATAATTTATGATTTACTCTATTCCTTATTCAGAACTTCTGGATCTGGAAGAGAAGACTTAACGAATAGTTGGAAAACTATAGAAAAAGTGATATAATAATCACTGTATAAAGTCATATCAAATTATCATAATTATCCATAGAGGCAGCTGGGTTAAAATTAACATGAAGGTTTTTAAATTCTAAACAAAGTTTTAAAAGTACTTTCTGGTTTAGAATCAACTCTAAACATTCTTAATATTACTATGGTGTACATAAAATGTTAGAAGAATATAAAAACCACAGAATGCACTCCAATTTTAATACATGACATAAAGTAGCGTATCTTAATTTAGTTTCTAAAATGTTCTTTTTTTAGTAAATTAGAAAGCATATTTTAATTAAAGTTAGCATTCATATACAAAAAATTTAAAATCAATATTGCAAGGTAAAGGAAAATATATTAATTATAGTTAATTTTTATTTTATACACAATACTGAAAGTAATTCTGCTTTACATGAAATAGTATCTTAATAAATTTGATAACAAACACTTTATTTTCTGAGGTCTATTACTTGTACGAAATTAATGAAATTAATTTTATATACATTAAAATAATAGAACTTATGGAAAAATGGCATTTTAGATTTGGATTAAATAAACTAATATATTTTGCTGGATATTTGAATAAAAATCTTATAATTTCAATCATGTCAATTTTTTTGAGTGTAAAGTAAATGCACAGTATGAAATTATAAAGAACTTGTATTAATTATGTTTATTATACACATGAGAATCTAATACAATCTCTATAGAAAACTTTTTATTTGAGATCTGTGAATTCGAATAACAGGGGAGATAAAGTCAAAAAAAGAACCATTAGATTTTCTTCCGATTCATATTCACCACGAAAACGTTCGGATTCTATAGAAGAAGAAAAAGGAGGCGGTATACGTTTCTTTGGAAATAGGGAACATGACAAGAGATTTATCTTTTTTTTCTTTCCTCTTATATCATTATCATAATTCGGCTATGGCTGGATTTTTAAAAGGCTGCTGAGCGAGGATGGGTGAAAAGTTCTCCGAGTTCTGTCCGTATTGATAAAGTGTCCGTTTGCTCTGACCCAGTTTGTTTTTTTTATTAGCAGCGTATTTGTACCGGTGCCAAAAACTGAAGATCACAATGACGGCAATGGCGAGACCGGCGCCAGTGAAGGCAATTGCCAATATTTGCTTCAGTGATCGAGCGTCGCAGTCCATGTCATCAGGCGACACGTCGACCAGAAGACGATCTTTGAGAGAGGTTGGACCATTGCACATAACCTGGGTCACATCCTCGCCATAGGTTGTAAAGTTCTCACTCTTTAGAAGATGCCAAAGCCACAAAACGCTGCAGTTACAGGTAAGTGGATTATCGCGCACATCAAACACATCGAGTTTGTCCCATGACAACATGTCCTCTTGGAATGTAGTAAACTGGTTGCCTCTGAGACTTAAGAATCGAAGATTATCCAAACCGCGAAATGTACCCAGTTCGACTCTATTTAAGATCTTATTGTGGCTTATGATTAGTCGTTCTAGCTGGTGATTATCAGCGAACGTCCCGTTTTCGATAACCTGAAGATCATCCTCACCATTAACTGTAATTGTCCGCAGTGAACGGAGTCCTCTAAAGTCATTGGGACCTAGACTCTGGAGTTTATTTTTACCTACATGTAATTCCTGTAGGTACGGGATATCCATTAGGACATCTGTAGGCACATTTTGAAGTTCGTTGTCCTGGAGGAACAAGGAAACGATATTATCCAGTCCAAGGAAGGCACCAATTTCGATGATATGAATACCACAGCCGTCTAAACTAAGAACTTGAAGATGACGCAAGTGCTGAAAAGAGTTTTTGGGTACTACGTACATGAAGTTCATACCCAGATCAAGACTTCTAAGGAATCCTACATTCTGGAAAGCATCTGTCGGAATCCGAGTAAGTCTATTATCTCTTAAAAGGAGTTCCTTGAGATTTCCAAGCCCAGAAAAGGCAGAAGAAGACAACACGGATATGCGATTTCTGGACAGATCTAAGTTTTCTAAGCTGTACAATGGTTCAAACACATCATCGGCGATTTCTTCAATGAGATTTCCGTCCAGTCGGAGGACTTTAAGTTCGGAAAGTCCATGAAAAGCTTTGCTTTTCAACTCAGTGATTTTGTTGCTGTTGAGATGCAAGACTAAAAGCTCTTTTTGTTCCGCAAAATTCTCACTTCCTAGAGAGGTCAGTAAGTTTTGGGACATATCAAGGTATCTCAAATTTTGATACACTGTAAATGATGCGGCAATACTCTTAATCTTGTTGCCATTTAGGTGCAATTCTTGAAGAACAGGATTTAAGGTAATGGGCACGACGTCTAAAGCTGCACCATCACACCAAACTGTCAGAGTATCCTCATTGCACAGACACCGGAACGGGCAGAATCCCTCCACCCCTGGAAACCAAAAGAAGAGGAGGAAGAGAAGTATTCCTCTCCTGAATACGGATCCCCTCCTCCCCAAACATCCTGCAACCATCGCTCAACCGCAACATTCAGTAGGAACCTGTAAGAAAAAAAGGAAAAAATGTTACTAACACAGCGACAGTGTTCTAGAAATTAAACATCATCAAGTATAAGTTTGACCCTTAATTTGGCCAAGTCTGGTAGCTACACCGGACATGTATATTTGTAACTACTATATAACATAATTGTCGGTGTTCGCTTCAGCAAACATTAATTATCTCAAAAATGGAAAAGGATATATTTACAGAGATCCTAATAGCTATACAGACATGGAAAAATAACAGAAATTGAAAAATATTTGAAAAAACATCTTGTTAAATTAAAGGTTATAGGAATTACACAACATGAATATATTTCAAGTTGAATGGAATAAGGATGAAATTGGCTTGTATTTAATAATATATTCAAGCGTAATTATTACGGTATTTTTACATACGATACCTTTCAGGTATTTGAGAACAAAGTATCTTCTCAATACAAAAATAATATTTGTGAACAATCTTTACAAAACTTTCTACAGAACACATTCTGAAAGTGGTATTAAGTAGCCCATAATAGTTTTAAACTGACTCACAAATGATCTATTTATGAAAACAAATTTAATGTATTGTGAATAATGTGATACTCTTTAGATGAGAAAACTTGAAAATTTTAAATCTTATAGTAGTTTATCGCATCTGAATGATTGGTCAATCAACAAAGGTTAAATGTAAGATGTCATAAAGTTTACTAGAAAAACGTTACTAATTTCAGACACTAATATGAAATGAAACCGGTATTTTAATACTTGTTTTTTATACTCAAAGTGGTGCTACAATTTTTAATTTTTGGGATCTAAATCCCCAACTTACTTAAAATCTTTATAATTTTAAGTGACACAATAAAATGAAAATTTCTTTTAATTATAAAGTATATATATATATATATATATAATATATATATATATGTATATATATACTATATATATATATATAATATACATATACATATACATATATATATATATACATATATATATACATATATATACATATATATATATATATATATATACATACATATATATATATATACATATATATATACATATACATATATATATACATATATATATACATACATATATATATACATACATATATATACATATACATATATATATATATATATACATATATATACATATATATATATACATATATATATATATATATATATATATATATATATATATATATATATATATATATATATATATATATATATATATATATATATATACATATAATAGTCATTCATTTTTATAATTTTAAAAATAATAATTTCTGCTAACTCAGGTTATAACGTTAACAAAAAATTAAAGCCTAAGATGTTATTTATTTCACAAACATGAATTAACTCTTTTAACAATTAAATTTTTATCATTATTTAAGCTATTTAATTCATACATACATTACTCGATAAAGGTGTGGATGTATACTAAACCATATTTCAACAAATATTTACTAATTTATTGTATTAAGTATTGAATATAAAACGATATAAATAGAAAGATAGATGAAAGAACACGCAGATTCACGATTTAACATATTCCGTAGTTAAAGGTAGAATAATTAACTACTTCATAACTCCCAGTGATCGTTTCTTGTTTTTTTCCACCATATAATGCATAATTTACTTAATCATATTTAGAAGCAAAACCTCTTAAATATAATGTTACTTTACACTGCAACTTGTAAATTTTATACGCAAGACAGTTAAAATAAACACTGTGTATATTTTAATCCGTATATTACCCACTTTTCCTCAGTGTTATGGAGGGTAAAATTTTTTGGCTCATATTAGTTTTCTCTGTTTTTAATTTATCTGTTCCTAAAACCGTTAACTCAAGATGTTTAACAACAAATTAATAGCAGTATTTAGTCATGTTTACACCCTGCTACTCTCGAGACTTAATGCCGGTTTTTATGATATTAATTAAGTTTCTCATTTACTTATTTTAGTCCACTCGTTAATTTTTTTGGTTTTTTTTAACAGGACTAATGCATCAAACATAAGCTTATTAGCACATTCATTTCTTGAGCAACTAAAGTAGATTAGTCTTACGCTTATAAAGATTTATTTGTCTTTAAACAAGAAATCAAATTTTAAAATATAAAATATAATAAGCTCCATGAGTAAATCGCAGGAGAGCTGTGTATTGTCAAGCATCGAGTATTAATAAAGCTTTCTAGAAAAATTCGTTGAATTTTTAATATGTATGAATATTATTCTTTTATTCTATATGTAAATTGTATTCGAAAACCTATTTAGTTCGTACACAAATACAATCGTAATCATATTTGAGTTATATATACATGTACAAATATTAATTGCATTTACATAGAGATGAAAATAACCTTTGTGTATGAATAGTTTTATATATAATGATGTTTGCATAACATCAGAGAAAGGTATATTAACAAAATAATACAGAAAAATGATATAATCTATATGCATTTTGTTGATAGAATACAATTCATATTTTTTTACATAGCTTAACCGAAATATATTATCTGTAGTATTTTTATCTCTGGTACATGTTCAAATGCGCAATTGTCCCTATATATAACACAGAGGTGCTAGCAAAAACAGTATTTAATCTAAACGTGTGTTTTGCATGGCAATTTAAAATTCCAGAATATCTAAATAACTAATACAGAATGTATACCTGGGATTACATATTTTTCGATATATTCATCATATTGTAGTATTGCTCATTAATAAATAACTTGTTCTGCAGCTAATTAATAGAAATTTTTGCTCCTGTATTTAATCCATTTCTAAACTTATTTTATCAGAAACACAAATATGCTTATACAGACGTACATTAGCAGTTTTTGTTTTGCTATTCTTAGTTGATATGGGACACGTAACATTATTCCATGCTGTACAGGGGAAGGGTTTCCCTATTACTCCTCCCCCCATCAAAAAAAAAAAAATCCCAGCTACCAAAGGAATATAAAAATTGTTTTCATATGTTTCCTATTTATAAGGTTCACATACAACGTTTGTAACTCAATGCCCTTAAATCTGAAAGAATTTTTAATAGTGATTTTTAAATGGTTAATGAGCACCTCAAGGGTAAAAGTGGGTCCTCATAATTTTGAAGCTGGGACCAAGTAGATGCCAACAGTTTTGGCCTGCTACCTTCCCCCCTCCCCCATTGAGAACTTGGAGGACATTGTGACCTCGAACACATTTTGAGAGTCCCAGTCCCTTTAACGAACACGGCGGATCTTACGCCGGCTCAGGCTCCGGACCCCCACCCCTCCAGTTACAAGAGCATTGCCTTTGTCGACTGTTCTACCACGATAACATAGTTATTTGGATAGATAAGTACGGATGTTGTGGTTTGGTTGAGTTTTGAGAATTACTTTTATTTTTTGCTACACGAAGGTTAATGACACTGGGACCAACTGCTTCAAGCCAATCCCAAACAGCTATGAACATCAATGCCGCAAGTGTGGTTTAACCCATGAACTCCAGAGCAATATGTTGCTATCTATACATTCGACCTTTGTTTGGCACCTGGGTTTTGAGAATGACAAAAAGCATTTAAAAGTAACAGTCAAAAAATCGAGATCTCTAACAATTTGAAGTCTATCGGGATATGAGTCACACTTATATAATAAAACTATTTTCTAGGTTACTGTATTATATATGTCTCACATAAAAAGTCTAATGGAATATTTTTCTCTCGACTTTTAGTGTAAGAAGATATCTACCTTACAGTCACAAAAAAAATTATTTCTTGATATTAGTATCCTAATTTACATAAAATCTGACCTCGGATATAATACAAATAAAAGAAAAATAAATTAAACTCCAAATGGTTAAAATTTCCTAAAAAATTCTGTTAGGTGTTTTGTCGGAAATATTTTTCTATTCTAATTTTTATTCTTAAACTTGTAATTATAATTTAATTATAATTCCCATTAGCAAAATTTTTAACTTTAATATTTCCTTAAAAATCTCCTCTATCACATTCTAATTAATTAAAATCTTTTTCTGAGCCTCTAAATATCTTAATCAAAGGAGAATCGACTTAAAATTCTTTCCGTACAATTCCGAAAGATTTCTATCCAATAAATGTAAAATTTCTGTCTATTTAACACGTTTTCCAGAGGTCGACGGCAAATGGCCCTAAATTTTCTCAGATCTTAACACTTAATTCGCTGAGTAAGTTTCTTCTACCTTGGGAAAATTCTTTCTGTCTTCGCTCTTGGGTGCACCTCTGTTCGAGCAGAGTGATTTTTGTGTCTTTCTCTTGTCTGTCGTTGACTAGTAAAGATTTCCGTTTTAGCAGCTCTAAAATACAGTTTTAATTAGACTTGTGCCGGTCTCTTTCAATGGCTTGACTGCATTGTTATTATTGTTTATTAATTAAGCTTCTCCTTGCCTAATAGCATGGGCAAGTAATTACAAAGAGGCTACATAATTATTGTGACCGTGAAGAATTATTTTGATGGATTACATATATATATAACAAATATCATGAGTTTTTTTTTTAAATGAAAGTGGGGTTTTTAATAGATAGATAATATTTTCATTTTATTTTCATGCAATCATGTATGCTCTAACATACAAGAACCTTCAAAATTTAGTATTTTTTAACATTTATCAGGGAAGGTAAATGTATTTTTATTTAAAATGTTCGCAATGGAGAACAGCAACTTTATTAAAATCAACCCTTAAGATTAATGAACTAGAGAAATATCCCAAAAATCAATAAAATTATTTACTAATTTATCATATAATTTTAATTAATATTCTTTATAAAGTAAAAATGTTAGAAATCTAAAGTAATTAACCTTGAGAGATTCCCAAGGGAGAAAAAAAGAAGAAATTCTTTCCCAAAATTAATAAACAATTCGCTGAGTAAGTTTTTTCTACCTTGGAAAAATTCTTTCTGTCTTCGCTCTTGGGTGCACCTCTGTTCGTGCAGAGTGATTTTTGTGTATTTCTCTTGTCGTTGACTAGTAAAGATTTCAATTTCAGCAGCTTTAAAATACAGTTTTATTAGACTTGGGCCAGTCTCTTTCAAAGTCCTGACTGCATTGTTATTACTGTTTGGTGATTAGGTTTCTCCTTGCCCAATAACCTGGGCAAGTAATTACAATAGGGGCTACATAATTATTGTGACCGTCAAGAATTATTTTGATGGATTACATATATATAATAAATATAATATGTTTTTTTATGTTTTTAAAATGTAAGTTTGGTTTTTAATGGGTTAAGTTAGGTAATATTTTCATTTTATTTTGATGCAAACATGTATGCTCTGTCATACAAGAACCTTCTAAAATTTAGTATTTTTTTAGTATTTTTTAACATTTATCAGGGAAAGTAAATATATTTTTTATTTAAAATGTTTGAATTGGAGAACAGCAACTTTATTAAAATCAACCCTTAAGATTAATGAACTAGAGAAATATCCCAAAAATCAATCCAATTATTTACTAATTTATCATATAATTTTAATTAATATTCTTCATAAAGTAAAAATGCTAGAAATCTAAAGTAATTAACCTTGAAAGATTCCCATGGGAGAAAAAAAAGAAGAAATTCTTTCCCAAAATTAATAACACATTACACTTTCTAAAAAGTGAAATGAATCCTAAATGCACATTTTTTTTTCTCTTGTTTCCCCTTGATGGCATCAACACCGATCGTATCACTACACAGAATCCCTTTCCAGCTCAGTGAGCCATGGCACGTAAACCTTTTTCGAATTAATTTACACATACACTGTCGATAATACATTTACTGTTCTTCTGTTCCCGTGAAGGAAAAGGGTTTCGGAAGTTGTTGTTCTGGAATTAATCTTGGCACAGGGGATTCGTTTGTTTACAAGCTCAGCCTCCGCTTCACCCAATTTAAGCTAATTGGGAAAAATTCTCCTACCTTTAGTCGAGATCCTGGGCGATAAGATCCGTAATGCATTAAGCCCTCGGAATAAAGTGGAGTCGCTCCACGCCATGCAGGGAAGTTTTAGTATTTGTACTAATTTAACGCTTTGCGGCAGTAAATTCGTTCCAATGAAAATTATTTTCACATCGTTAAACGTTGATATCGTTAAAAAAGAAAAAAAAACACAGGGCTCTGACAATTTTCGAGAGCAAAGTTTCAAATTAAGTGAATGGATTTAAATTTTAAGCTCCCTGGATATACTGCTTTTGGAATGCTTGTAGAATGCGTTTATTGTTTGTAATATATCTCTCTGATGTAGGTTGTAAACAAATTTGGTACATCTTTCTTTATTCTTTTTATATACAGTATGATGTTTAACTTTTTTTTATTGACACTTTTAGTGAATTCTCTACTAATGATAATCCCCTGTATAATAATAGCCTAGTTATCTGTCCGTCTGTACTCGAATTAATGAAGTGGTTGAATCTGCTTTGGAATGCTTGTAGAATGCGTTTATTGTTTGTAATATATCTCTCTGATGTAGATTGTAAATAAATTTGGTACATCACTCTTTATTCTTTTTACTATAAAGTATAATGTTTAACTTTTTTTTGACACTTTTAGTGAATTCTCTACTAATGATAATCCCCTATAAAAAATAATGACTAGTTATATGTCCATCTGTCCTCAAATTAATGAAGCGGTTGTACCTGCTTTGGAATGCCCGTTGAATGCGTATATTGTTTGTAATATATCTCTCTGATGTAGATTGTAAATAAATTTGGTACATCACTCTTTATTCTTTTTACTATAAAGTATAATGTTTAACTTTTTTTTGACACTTTTAGTGAATTCTCTACTAATGATAATCCCCTGTATAATAATAGCCTAGTTATCTATTCGTCTGTCCTCAAATTAATGAAGCGGTTGTACCTGCTTTGGAATGCCCGTTGAATGCGTATATTGTTTGTAATATATCTCTCTGATGTAGATTGTAAATAAATTTGGTACAATATTCTTTATTTTTTTACTATAAAGTATAATGTTTAACTTTTTTTTGACACTTTTAGTGAATTCTCTACTAATGATAATCCCCTATATAATAATAGCCTAGTTATCTATTCGTCTGTCCTCGAATTAATGAAGCGGTTGTACCTGCTTTGGAATGCCCGTTGAATGCGTATATTGTTTGTAATATATCTCTCTGATGTAGATTGTAAATAAATTTGGTACATCACTCTTTATTCTTTTTACTATAAAGTATAATGTTTAACTTTTTTTTTGACACTTTTAGTGAATTCTCTACTAATGATAATCCCCTGTATAATAATAGCCTAGTTATCTATTCGTCTGTCCTCAAATTAATGAAGCGGTTGTACCTGCTTTGGAATGCCCGTTGAATGCGTATATTGTTTGTAATATATCTCTCTGACGTAGACTGCAAATAAATTTGGTACATCACTCTTTATTCTTCTTACTATAAAGTATGATGTTTAATTTTTTTATTGACTTTTAGTGAGTTCTCTACTAATAATAATCCCCTATATAATAATAGCCTAGTTATCTGTCCGTCTGTCCTGGAATTAATGAAGAGGTTGGACCTGCTTTGGAATGCTCGTTGAATGCGTATATTGTTTGTAATATATCTCTCTGACGTAGACTGCAAATAAATTTGGTACATCCTTCTTTATTCTTCTTACTATAGAGTATAATGTTTAATTTTTTTATTGACACTTTTAGTGAATTCTCTACTAATGATAATCCCCTGTATAATAATAGCCTAGTTATCTATTCGTCTGTCCTCAAATTAATGAAGCGGTTGAACCTGCTTTGGAATGCTCGTTGAATGTGTATATTGTTTGTAATATATCTCTCTGACGTGGACTGCAAATAAATTTGGTACAATATTCTTTATTTTTTTACTATAAAGTATGATTAATTTTTTTATTGACACTTTTAGTGAGTTCTCTACTAATAATAATCCCCTATATAATAATAGCCTAGTTATCTGTCCGTCTGTCCTGGAATTAATGAAGCGGTTGGACCTGCTTTGGAATGCTCGTTGAATGCGTATATTGTTTGTAATATATCTCTCTGACGTAGACTGCAAATAAATTTGGTACATCACTCTTTATTCTTCTTACTATAAAGTATGATGTTTAATTTTTTTATTGACTTTTAGTGAGTTCTCTACTAATAATAATCCCCTATATAATAATAGCCTAGTTATCTGTCCGTCTGTCCTGGAATTAATGAAGAGGTTGGACCTGCTTTGGAATGCTCGTTGAATGCGTATATTGTTTGTAATATATCTCTCTGACGTAGACTGCAAGTAAATTTGGTACATCACTCTTTATTTTTCTTACTATAAAGTATGATGTTTAAATTTTTTTATTGACACTTTTAGTGAATTCTCTACTAATGATAATCCCCTATATAATAATAGCCTAGTTATCTGTCCGTCTGTACTCGAATTAATGAAGAGGTTGGACCTGCTTTGGAATGCTCGTTGAATGCGTATATTGTTTGTAATATATCTCTCTGACGTAGACTGCAAGTAGATTTGGTACAATATTCTTTATTTTTTTACTATAAAGTATGATGTTTAAATTTTTTTATTGACACTTTTAGTGAATTCTCTACTAATAATAATCCCCTATATAATAATAGCCTAGTTATCTGTCCGTCTGTACTCGAATTAATGAAGCGATTGGACCTGGAATGGATAGAGGTATCCATATTGGATTCTTGATGAGTTAGGGCTAGGAAAATTTAGAGCGAGTTTAAAAACGTTCGAAATCGACCCCTTCCCCCCTTTTCAATCATTTAATGCCATTATTTCAAGCCCTATTTTTCCCAGTTAAGAGCAGGCGATTAAATTCATCACTTTATTACATTATAAGCTGATGAAAATAGCATTTTTTTCTATCCTTATGACGTCATTCTCTTAACCATCTCAAATTTTAACCATTTCTAATTTTTAATTGTTTAAATATCGTCAGCATTATTTTCATACGTTTCATCACTGAACTTAGATATTGCGTGAATAATTTTCTTTTATATTTGGCTTAAATAATAGATTAGGTGCATATGTGATCATTTTAAATTTAATCATCGATTATTTTCTGTTGCAATTTTATCACCGGGATTAACAAGAAAATTTTTTTTGTTTTAAATAATTGTTAAAAAATGCTAGTTTTAAATGTTTCATATATGTTAACACTGGAACCATCAAATCACTGGGTTATCTAATCAAAACATTAATTCAAGAAATAATGTATAGTGCATATTATAAATGTAAATTTTTAATCTAAATAAAAATAGCGTGATGTACCTAATCTTATTTTCTAATACAACCCTACTAAAGTATAACTCATTAAATATTTTAATAGTGCTTGTTAAAGTTTATAAGCAAATATTCCTGATGATTATTTTATTCCATTTACTTCTAAAAATATCCAATAATATTCACCAATTTTAAGATCAAAATCTAGCATCTTATTAATTAATATAGTTCTCCCTTGCTTAATGAATGGATTCGCGAATTATCCTAGAAGGAATTAATGATTAATACATAATTATGAAAGAGGAAGAATAATGATTTTTCTAGGGTTATAATCAAGAATATTTCAAGTAAATGAATATTTTTCAGTTGTTATTCAATGCACATTACAAATTATCTTGACATAATTATTCAGGTGAGCCTTATCTTGTGTTATTGGAGGATTTCAGCTAAAATATATAATTTAACCAAATATAGTCAGATATTTAATTAGTATTTTTAGAGTAAGAATTGTGAGGCCTATTTTATTTTACTTACTTGGAAAATGTTCAATAATTTAGAAACTAATCCACAGAATTCAATATCAGATCGCCAGCTAGAATCAGAATAATTAATATTTTTTTTTAATTCAATGAATATATTTATATTTGATAACTCCTCTGAAATGAATTATTTATCCTCAATAGTAAAATACATAAGAAAAATTATTTTATTGAGGTTCTAATAGAAATTATACAAAATCATTGTAAACGTTTCTACTATTTACAGGCATTCCCTGCACGATGCACAATACTTGGACTCAGCTTTATAAACGAGCTTAGTTGCATGTTGTTGATACATTTCAAAATTTAAATCTTATTTCTAAGCGATGGAGCATTTATCGTATTACTATCTACGTAGTAGATAAAAGGAGTCATGGTACAAGAGATTTTAAATGCGCATGTACCTTGCAATATGGTATGCTGTACATACACCCTCCAACACTTCAAAATTGAATTCTTATTTGATAGGGGAACGAATAACTCTTCTCTTCCTCATTTGCACTCCTGGCAAGTATTCGAGTTATATTCGACTTATAAGAGTTAAATAAAATTATTAACAGAGTAAACAATAGTGAAAATACAAATTTTACATATAAAGTTTTTATTTTTAGATTAACACGTTGACTGCCAGCATTTTCAATGGTTTGCCCTAGTCGCTTCCGTGCATTTTTCATTATGTGATGGATATGCTGAAATATTATTTGCAGCAGATAAAATGAGTTATAAAATCCTATTTGAAGCAGTTTTCGTGGGGGGAGTGTTCACCGGTGACTCTCACGGCGAGGTAGGCAATTTTTACGATTGTCCTGTTTTCAAACAATCGTGCTTTTATTGTTAAGTGACTACTCTCATTATATAGTATTCAAAGCAGCTAGGAAGAACTAGAGCAAAGAATTTGACTGAAAATTTGGTGACATATTGTTCCGATTGCCTTGATTCACCTCTTTGCCTTGAATGTTTCAACCTGACTCATGGCAATATGTACTGATAATATGTCTATATTTCATGTACTAATAATATTATCTTTGTATGTTATATATTGCATTAATTTTTTCAATCCATTATAATAACAATGGTATTATTGAAAAATTTATCAGTATAAATGTTTACTACGATTGTGTACTTTTATTATTTGTTGCATAGCCGGTCAACTGTGCCCCCACGGTAGATAACGTATTAAGAATGTACATTTATTTCTAATGAAACATAAAAAAATTCATGTTATTGTATTTTCTATAAGTAAGCATATGATTGATTTCAAAAGAATATGACACGAAGAAATGTGCATTTCTTTCTTTATATGTATATATGCGTAAAAATTCTTAAATTTTTAGATTTAAAATTTTTTAATTCTTAACATTTATTAGTTGTAATAAATTATTGTACAGTATAGTAATATTTAAAGAATAGTCAATACTAATACATCTTTCCGTTTTTCATTTAGCAATTCAATGGTATAGAAATATTAAATTTTCACCCAAATCTTGCAGACTAGAATTAATTTAAATTTATCTTTAACTAGATCTAATCTAATGCTTATAAATTCCAAAATTATTAATTTTCATAAAGCATTGGGAGTATATTATTATAGTTGTATTTCCAGTTCTGATAATGGTTAGAAACATCATACGATGATGGATCTTACAGCTCCAATTTTAAATTCTCTGTCAACACAGTTGAACGAGAAGGAAATTTTCAGACAAATATCACCCTGATGAAAGGCTTATATAGCTTAAAGTAAAAAGAGAAATAATTCTATTCATTAAATTGGGATACATTTTAATAAATATAAATATATCTCATAGAATTAGCAAATAAATAAATCCATGCCTGACTTCATTTAATGGAAATTTAGAATTATCTTAAATATATGCCGACCGTTCAATATGCTAAAATTTACCAAGGAATAATAACTTAAGGGAAAGAAAATATCTTTATTTGTTATTTGATCTCATAATTTTATATTACTTTTGCATTTCGTGTGCTGTATGTCAGATGTTCGACGAAAAAATAATATTTTGTTCTTATTCTTGCCCACAGTGATCCAATTAATGGAACATTCCTGCAAATTCTTTATCTTCCGAAGAATTCGTGTAAGAAATTGTTTGCATCATTATTAGGAAGACGTGATGAGTTCAGTGAAGAATTTCTTTCCAATTTTCTACGGTACACATCTGCGTAATCTGTTCGAATAAAATTCTCCTCTATCCCTCGAAATAGATTGCGGATTTATTGAGAATAGTCCCGGAGCATTCATTTGTTTGTGTGGAAGCAGAAACCGACTACGTTCAATTTTGTCTAATTGGAAGAAATTCTTCCTATCGAGCACTACTCGGTAGTGATGATGGAATCAATTTATTTTCATCATGGTTCGATGTGTAAGTAATTTCTACGGCAGGAACCCGGCTCGATCTGGATTGTAAGGAGAAAGCATTCGAGCATTCTCGAATTTTCAGCTCTTTACAATTTTCTCATTGTTATTTATCGCAATTTACTATCCTGTAGTTTTCAGATTTTTTTTCATTATCGACATTTTAAGTCTCTTTTTCTTTAATGTCCTCTGCAAAGTTTGAGTTTAAACTAAACTGAGAAGACTCAAAGTCTTAACTTTTGTATTGTTTAGTAAAAGTAGAGTTTTAAATTACACATATTTTTGTTTAGTTGCAACAAATCCAACAACTCTCAATAAACAGTATAACTATTTTAGAAAAAATACTACACTTTTCATTATGTTATATCATGTCTGTAAATAAGTATGTTTTTAAAGAATAAATTTGCTTTCAAATGGATTGTATATAATCACATAAGCAGTAGATAACTGTTGCAATAGTTAATTTATCAATGTAATTTAGAGAATGTAGGTAAATAGCAGTTTTACTTAAAGTTGAACTACATTTCGAAAAAAGTGAAAGAGAGTACAATATCATTAAAAACAGTTGTAATAAAAAAGCATGGTTTTTAGTCATTTTTAAACACTCATATTATTAAATCTTAACTAAATGATACCTGCACCACTTGAAAAACAAATTGAGTGAACAAAAAATCTCGCAAAGAAAAATCTTTGAAACAACATTTACAATTACTGTTGTACATTAGTTTTACAATTTATACTTTACTGAACTTTTACAGTTAAATGCTAGGAATAATGCAAAATAAAGCAATGGGAATAGACTACCATATCTTGGAAATCTAACGAAATGATACTTGCAGAACTTGAAAAACATATTAAGTGAACAAAAAATCTCGCAAAGAAAAATCTTTGAAGCAACCCACACAATACTGTTGTACATTAGTTTTACAATTCATACTTTACTGAACTTTTACAGTTAAATGCTAGGAATAATGCAAAATAAAGCAATGGGAATAGACTACCATATCTTGGAAATCTAACGAAATGATGCCTGCAGCACTTGAAAAACAAATTAAGTGAACACAAAAATCTCGCAAAGAAAAATCTTTGAAACAACCTTTACAATTACTGTTGTACATTAGTTTTACAATTTATACTTTACTGAACTTTTACAGTTAAATGCTAGGAATAATGCAAAATAAAACATTGGGAATAGACTACCATATCTTGGAAATCAAACGAAATGATACCTGCAGAACTTGAAAAACAAATTAAGTCAACACAAAAATCTCGCAAAGAAAAATCTTTGAAACACGTTTTACATTACTACTGTACATTAGTTTTAAAATTCATGCTTTACTGAACTTTTACATTTAAATGCTAGAAGTACTGCAAACTAAAGTAATGGGAATAGACTACCATATCTTGGAAATCGAAACACTAGGATTATTTTAATAATGTTGAAATATTTTTTATAATATAAAAATACTGGAAATAGTTGAATTATTTAATTCAGTAGACTTTAAACTGTGTTCAATGTAACACCATAGTTACATAAGCAGTTAAATGCTAGAAACACTGCAAACTAAAGTAATGGAAATAGACAACTATATCTTAGATATCAGAACAGTGGGATTTTTTTTATAATTTAAAAATATTTTATAATGTTAAACAATTTTATTATGTAAAAATACTGGAAATCGTTGAATCCATTTAATTCAGTGGACTTCAAACTGAGTTCAATGAAATACCGTAGTTACATACGTAGTCAAATACTAGAAACATTGCAAACTAAAGTAATGGAAATAGACTACTATATCCTAGAAATCAAAGCACAGTGATTATTTTTATAATGTAAAATTACTAGAAATCATTGAATAGATATAATTAAGTGGACTCCAAACTGTGTTCAATGAAACATCGTGGTTACATGCGACGTATATTGGGGTTAACAAGTGAAAATAAAAACTTGTAAAAATTGTAGACTATCCTTCTTGTTCATCAATATAAGTTCAAAAAGACTCAGTGTGGTATAAAGTAAATGAACACATAAGCGACTCACACATAATAGAGAATGTAAACAATTAAATGCCATTTAGCAGACGAAATTGAATTCAATTTTTGCAACATATCTGGAAACAAATACATAATATTGAAAAAAATAAATGCAGGGTATGAACTGGGTCTGAAGATAACACCAAAAGAGCTAGATTTTGACACTTTATGTAAAAATATTACAAGCAAAGTGAAACACTAAATATATTGTTAGTATACGTAACGCTCAGAGAAAAGATTAATGGTATCAAAGAATAAATTAATTTCCCTTTACAATATTTTTGTAAAATACAATACTTTTCATTAATTTTCTGTACATAAAATACATAAAATAATTTGTTTTGCCGCATTTAATCATATGTAAGACGAACTCTTTTTTTTCAGGAGGAAACAACAAAAATAAATTGAATCTTGTGCACAATGGGCAGATATAATTTGACTGATAATTAACTTTCAACTTTGTAAACCAATTGCTATTCGGACACAGCAAATTTATCCCCAGCGTTCTTTCAAGGTCGTAATAATTATAACTCCATTCTAACCAAATTCCTTCGTGTTTGTTGACAGTCATCAGAGATCAATGGGAGTGTTTTGATTACTATGAAATTAACCATATTACCAGAAATTGAATATTTGAAATGTATTAATTTGAATCTTAAAATATACATGCTTTACAGTCAATATTGGATAGAAAAATATTAGTATTTTTTCAAATATAATGAACTAAAATTTTGTTTTAACATGTAAAGAATGAAAAACGTTTTGATAAAAGTGAGCTGTTTTAAATGTTAACAGAAGAAAGAAATTTTGAAACGAAAGATTTATTTTTAAGTAGTTTTTTGCCCCGTAAGATAATAAAATATTACTGTCCATTAAACAAATCTTTACGATCGTACATCATTTATTACTGGCATTAATGTAGACAATAAATTCCCTGCTTGTAGAAAAAAATACCATCAATTGTACTTAACCATTATTTACATGTTCTTCAGTTTTATTCTTCTCGATAAAACTTCACATTCCTCAACTTCAAAATTTAGATTTCTTGAAAATGAAACTCGTAAAGTTTCTTTATGGAAGAAATGCATGACTACTCTACCACAGCAAGATGCATAATTAAGACTCCTCGAAAAAAAATTTCAACTAAAATATGTTACAGCCTTCCACTTTTGCAATTACGGCTCTGCAATCAAAGTAAAGCTTCCAGGATAAGCTTCATTATAGAGACTGCTGTTATTGATCTAGCATACTAAATTTCCCAACATTAGTGAGAAAAGTCATCAAGAATCCTTATCTCGGTGATTTCCATCAAAGTTTTAAAGTTTGATCAGTTTTCACAGAAGAAAAGTTTTACTAACTTCCGTTAATTTTAAGCAGATTTTAGATGAAAATGCGATAAATTCACTACTGTTGGCGTGTTATTTCTGGCGTGTTTGAAAAATGAACGTACTCTAATGGATGAAATCGAGCAACTGTAGTTTATAATGGAGATTAGTATTACACATTTAATTGCATAAATTTAATTTTAGTTTTATCCTGCGTCGAAGATTTTTTGATTGTAAATATTTAGTTGCATCTTCATTTACATGAATATAAAGAAACATAACCCGGCAGTAACTTTATAAATTACGAGTCATATTCGGAAAAATAACTAGCAAGTATTAAAGTACGGTAAGTTTAAATGCTAATTATATCAATATATATTTTAAAGCTAAAAAGAAATATTTCGTTACATTCACAAATTACATAATAAGAGAATTATTTGGCAAAATATATATCAAATTACATCATTAAAAATGAATAGTTATTATAATTAGAGTATGCATGATTCATAAAGTATTTCAGTGGTTACATGTGAAGAAGATTTACTTTCGAGTAAAATTTTTGTTAGTATTGTAGTCTTATTAGTATTGTAGTCATCTTTAAGGGATAACGACTTGGATTGTGGTGAAAATCTATACTATTATTTTCAATTTTGTCTATTATTATTTTCAATTTTGTAGCGTTAGTATCAATAAATTGTATACCATTATTATGTTCAATTTTGACTTACTTGAAGCATAATTAGTTAAAAATGTAAATGAATTTTAAAGCTAAATTATTTATATTAATAGATTGTGCTATTACTATGTTATATCAAATGAGCATAATATGATTCTCATATAACCTAATGGGCATTTTAAAGAATTAACTAGTTTACAAGTGTGATTGACGCTTTAGATAAAATATCTTAAAAGTACTGTGTAGCAAAACTATTAATAGTACTGCATTATGTCATGAAAGTTTAGATAATCCGGGAGCAACTACAAGTGTAGATCAATTTTGTGATAGAGAATATTAATAACATCTCATTGTATCATTCACCTATACATTCGTAGCATATTTGAGGGATAATTACTGACAAGTGAAGATTAATTTTCAAATGAAAAATAGTACTTCAGTATATTACTCCTACGCAAAATTTTTAATAATCAGTTTAAATAAATAAATTCAAATATAGTGGATACTAATTGGATGCCTAATAGAAGCTTGTGAGTTTGAAAGTGAATTATTATAATTTTAAAGATATTTAAATGTTATGTCATTAAGAGAAACACAAGTGTAGTCTTATTAGACGAAACGTAATTTGTAATACATTTCAAGGGTAGTTATTTAAAAACAAAGCTTATTATTGCGAAGACAAATGTGAATAAATTTTCATTGTTTACCTTTCATGCTTTATTTTATTGTTGAACACTAATGAACAACTGAAAGATTTATTTATTTATATTTAATATATTTTTTTTATAGTGATAGTATATGAAAATGGTGTAAATGTTAGTGGTAGTAATAAAAATTTAAAAGTGGTTCTAAGTGTAAGGATGTTTATAAGATATGACAAATCTAAATAATATATTCTATCACTGTTTATGTTTAAAACACGAATGTAATAAGTAAATTCAAACATTTTTTATTTATTTTTATTTTAAAAATGATTTTTTTCCAAAAACTTTCAAGTTATTTACCATATTTTCCAAACATTCAGATGACTATTTATTTTAAGCTTAATCATATTTAAGTTAACAATAAGAATTTAAGTTTGCTAAAATGTCTTAAAAATTCAAGTGATATAAAACACATAAATTAACTACTGATCCACAAAATACTGCCTATCAGTAATTGAAATGTATTTTTAGGTAATAACAAAGGAAAAGGAGAAGAATATTGCAATTTAAATCACAAAAAATGTTTTAAAACTGAGCAAAAATGGGATAGTTTACTTGAATGATTTACTTTATAATATATCGGCAAAGTGTTTTACCTGTAAGTAAAAAAAATTATGTTTTTTAACATCCACAACCACATTAATCATAAAATTGGCATATTATATTTCTCGAAACGTAATTTTTAAAGTCCCTTTTCATTTTACTTTTTATAAGATAAATAGACTATTAATGCTTTAAATAATACAAGGGTTAGTGATTTCCTAAATTCAAAAATTGCTAATTAATAATGTCTAAGATATTTATAATGTAATTATTTAAATATTTTTTCTCTAATTATCGAATTGCTTATATGTTTTACTCTCCCAAACCCCTGGCAAAATATACCGGAAGAAATGTAATATATGTTAAGATAAGTAAAAACATTTATAATAACCTGATTCTCAATTATTACTCTATAAATTTCAGATTAAATATATTTAACATCACAATACTAATACTAATTTTAAATACTAATATTAAATTTCTTATGAGTTTACTCTGTGTAGTTTATTTTATGTTTTTGATATAAAGCCTAAAGTCCTTTAATTTTTTTTCTAGATTTAATGATTTTAAGCATAATATTTAAAAAAAAATTTTTCAAGGTGGCTTGCAACATAAAATTAAAAGTTTATAAACATTTTTAAAATAATTTATACTCTTTAAAGGTTGGTATAAATAGTTCAATATGTGAAAGACGAGACAGAAGTGATATCTATTAAAGTAAAAATATAATAAATGTAAAACTTCCAGTTCAAAAGTTTAAAAAAATTATTCTCAAGATAACTGAATTACAAAATCTAACTTTGCGTACCAAACTGAAGCAAGATATCTTTTTTATTCTCTAAACCAAACGTTTAAAGTGTTCTGACAAATAAATAAAATTGTACTCTGAAAAAATTAGAATAATAAAAAAAAGATATTATTCATTATATTACTATAAATTAAAATGTATCTCTTGAAATTTATAAATGAGGTAGACAGTATGAAAAAAGATAATTAGTTTATAACTAATATGAAAAATTAGTTTGTAATTTATTCATTTCAAAAGATATTTTGCAGATAAATGGAAGTCTCAAATTTTTCACTTGGTGTATGTATTTTGTGTTTTTAAATAATGTAATATTTTAAACAACATAACTAAATAATTTTTCTAAAGTTAGACTATTATTAAATACCCGGGAAAAAATTTATTCTAAATATAGAACATGTTATTTTATATTATTTTAATAATAGGTTTTATATAATGAAGAATTTTTATCTCTATAATTTTTATGTACCTTTACTGGTTTAATCAATTGTCTGAAAAAGAATCTTTGAAATTTCTCATTGTAATAAAAATAATTGAGAACTCATTATGTTTAAAGTAAAATATGCTTGTATTTTGCAAAATTAAGTATTCGAATATTATTATATATAAATTTAAAGCAAAGTATTTATTTCGACACATCGACATTCAGTAATTATATTTCGTGGAGTATATTTATAGTAACGTTAATCATTCGAATATTCTTATATAAAATTAAAGCAAAGTGTTTACTTCTACCCATGAACACTCAATAATTACATTCCGTAGAGTATATTTATAGTAACGTTTGTGCGTGCACAAAACTTAAATTGTCTAAAAATTTGTGTAAAAAGCGATAGAACGTGATATATTTTAAAGTAAAAATATCATAAATATAAAACTTCCAGTGCAAAATTTAAAAGAAATTTCTATAGCAAGCGAGATAGATGAATGTCTAGTTTTCTAAGATTTTATGATTATAATAATTATTAATGTAAGGATGTTAATAGTTTTGCACAAAACTGGATAATTTGGAAATTGTTTTATAAGATATCCGTGTTGTCGCGTAGTTGTAATTTATTTCTATATTTTAATAATTATTTAGAAAACAATAGGGCTAATATTTTACTAAATGATAGATTCGATCTGAGACAACTAAACACTAATACACACAGGGATATTTGAATACGTTAATTCTATAATCGGAATACTGCACAAACCCGTCTATCAACATGTTTCGATTTTGAATATGATTTAGATATACTGTATGAGAATATGATGTCGCTTCAAATGTCTCTTAGGATTCAACCTGTTACGTTTAAATAGGTTTTGATTTTGACTTCCAATAATACATTATTATTACAATTTAAAATACAATTTTTGTGGCTTATCAAAATACATTTGACGTTAGAATTAAAATTTAATTTTGTCATTAAAGTATAAATTATATAAAACATTTAATACAGTAACATATTCAGAAAATATATTGGAAAATCATTCGTTATCTATAAAGTATTTCTAGTTTTAATTAATAAATAAACTTTAAATTTTATTAAATTGAACAAAAATGTATTGCTTTAGAATGAATGAACTACATAATAGTAATGTCATGAGCGACTAATTAAAAAG
Organism: Pardosa pseudoannulata; assembly: GCA_032207245.1. Classification (NCBI taxonomy): domain Eukaryota; kingdom Metazoa; phylum Arthropoda; class Arachnida; order Araneae; family Lycosidae; genus Pardosa; species Pardosa pseudoannulata. The sequence goes on along the minus strand of CM063505.1, from coordinate 93,444,632 downwards.
TAACTCGGAATTGAAAGCGTAAAAATAAAATTAACAATAGTGAAAAATTAAAATAAGTTTATTATATATTTTCATTCTGACTTTAAATTACAATAAACTGAAGAAAAATGTATACCTTTAGAATGAATTAACTACACAATAGTAATGACACCATCAACTAATTAAAAAGTAATTCAGAATTGAAAATGCAAAAATAAAGTTCAGTAGTAAAATATTAGAATAATGTTATTATATAGTTCTATTCAGCAGAAATTGTATGAGGAAAAAATCAAAAGCATATATTCATTAGATTTTATTCAATTTTACCCGTAGTTGTGCAAAAACTGTTTTTTAGTGAAAAATAAACCTATGCAACCTATGGAAAACTCATGGGGAAAAAATATCCAATAACTTCGTCTAAACCTCGTGTTTTGAAATTAATAAGTAAATGTTTCATTTTATATTTTAAGAATTAAATGCCAAAAATCGGTAATGGTAAAATACGGACTAGTGTTTAGCTACATTTAGCTAGGCTAATGAGACCAAAACTTACTGCATAAAGACTGTTCCACACTTTTAAGAACATTCATGTCAATAGTGGATTCGAACCATGAATTTTTTTACCAAAGAGCAAACGCCCTACATATTTGGACATCAATCGGATGTCCTTAGAAAGTTTAAGCTTTTTTGTGAAATAGAAATTTTAAAATCATGATGCTAATCTAACAGAATTTTAAAATTTTATATATATATATATATAATATATATATATATATATATATATATATATATTATATATATATATATATATATATATATATATATATTATATATATAATATATAATATATATATAATATATATATATATATATATATATATATATATATATATATATATATATATATATATATATATATATTATATATATATATATATATATATATATATATATATATATATATATATATATAGACATATACATACATACATAGATAGATATATTATATATATTAATAGGACTATTTTTTTTTTAATATGAAAACAAATAAAACAAATTAGAATAAATATCTCTCGAATTTTTGTAAATCAACATTAATTATTTAGAAACTTAAAAAATCAAACAACAAGCGCCAAATTTCTTAAGGAATTTTTGAGATCTCTCAATTATCTAAATAATATTTATTTGCTCTATAGGATATACAAGTATATATACACATTAGGTTTAATGTTGATTCGAATTTTAAAAACCTATGAATCTAAATATAGGAAATAAATTTTATATATCTTCTAATAATTATTTTATATTTTTATTGCAATAAATTATGATACATAATTCTATAATTTTAAAACAGTTGAAATAAATATTAAATTTTGGATTCATTTTTAATCGACTTTTTTGTGTTTTGAAATATTTTCTATAGAATCGACTTTTAGCCAAGACGAGTTTAAAGACAAAAGCATAATTAATCTATATTTTAATTATTCATTTATTTATTTCGTAAGTAAAATTAATCATCTATATTAGAAACTGAAGTTTTTCTTAATTAAACTTATTGTATAGACTTTTATTTTTACCATAATAAAAATTAAAACTAATTCTCGTAAGTACTTTTATATAATATACATATATTTTTATAATAAAGCATTTTTAATCATTTAAAAATAAATAGAATTATTATTACCGTACTCATACGTTATCATATATTAAAATATGCTTTAAAGATAATCGCGTATCATTAAAATTTCCACATATTAGAAAAGAATATCGACATGATAAATTTTAACTTCATTACAATGATAAAAGCATGTAATTAATATAATTATAATTTTAGAGCCAAAGAATTATTAAATTACCTAATAAAAAATAAAATTTTACAGATTAAATTTTCGCAAAAAATCTCTTTGACAAAGGGATTTGTTTGTTGTTTATTACTACACATACAGGATTTTATTTATATTCTCGAAATTATGACATTTTAAAGTAGAAGACATCTTTAGTAAAGAAAATTATTCATTTAATCTTTTATAAACAAGGGACGCATTCTGAATTGTATTTCAAATTTATTTATATCTGTATAATAATGCAGTTACTATCGCAGTTATTGGAATGTGAAACATGACTATTTATCCTAATTATTAAAGAACAACAGTCCTTAAGTTATGCCCTTATAATAATAATTCTCATTCATAAAATTTCTAGTTCAAACATTTAATGTTTTAAATTTGCTCTTAATTAAACACCATGCATATATCACCTTACGCATATCAGTGGTGAGATCAATCAGCTGGGGTTTTCACAGTTACCGCCAGATGGCGCCATTAATAAAAAAGAAGAATCACTTCAAGCAAAATCTGTACTTAAGTCTTAGACCAGAAAAAAAATATATAAATGATTCTAGCTATAATTAGTATTAACTGGATTTATATTTTCATTTCAAAATTATTTCAATTTAAAAAGTTGTGATTCCTTAACGTAAAAACCTAAAGCTAAATATTTTTCATTTTTCGTATTAATGATATAAGGTAAAAAAATTGGAAAATAGAAATATATAGTAAAAACTAGTTTTTTTTTCTCTTACTGACTGAATAAAAATGATTTTTACTACGAAAATACAGTTTACAATACTCTGTTCAAACGTAAAAATAATAATGTTCACTTAAGAAAGTTTTATTTTTTGAACTGGTTTTGTATTCAGCTGTAAATAATTCATAAAGAACTTTAAAGAATAATATAGTTCGAAAGATGAATGGTACTATGTAACTAACACATATCTGAATAAAAACTTTCCATACTTGTAATTAAGGTCATGAAAAACACAAAAATTTTACAAATAAAAAACGTTTTTGTTGTTCTCTTACAATAAAGGAGAATCTTGGTTTTATTTTGCTTTATACAATTGGGACAAAAATATTTTGATAGATCACATTAAATAAATTATTGTCAAAACAGATTTTTCCACCGATGAATAACACGTTAAATCAAGTTATACTGAAAAAAAGTACAATTTTTTTATCATATATATATATATATATATATATATATATATATATATATATATATATATATATATATATATATATATATATATATATATATATATATATATATATATATATATATATGTATATATATATGTATGTATATATATATATATATATATATATATATATATATATATATATATATATATATATATATATATATATATATATATATATATATTATATATATATATATATGTATACATATATATATATATATATATATATATATATATATATATATATATATATATATATATATATATATATATATATATATATATATATATATATATATATATATATATATATATGTATATATATGTATGTATATATATATACATATATATATATATATATATATATATATATATATATATATATATATATATATATATATATATATATATATATATATATATGTGTGTGTGTGTGTGTGTGTGTGTGCATATATATATATATGTATATATATGCGTGTGTTTGTGTGGTGTATTTTATATGTACATGTGGATGTATATGTAAATGTACATAATAGGCCAAATATATATATATATATATATATATATATATATATATATATATATATATATATATATATATATATATATATATATATATATATATATATATATATATATATATATATATATATATATATATATATATATATATATATATATATATATATACAGCTGTGAGATGTGTTTGTACCTGTAATCCAGTGTTTGAATACAAACTGATACATAAAGGATAATTTTGAGAACTACCATTATATGCAGCCACACTTATTTTTCATAAGTAGTGAAGTTAAAATGCTATAAATTTGCAACTATATATTTTACACTCTTAAAAATTTTAATGTTCATATACATAAAATATCCTGGTAAACCCACAACCTAAAAAAAAAGGTTTATGTATGTTATTTCCTAATTATCAGTGCTAGGATTAAAATGAATCGAAACTGCTAAAAGTCGAAGCTTAATGTTTTACAAAATCAAAAAATAATTGCTATGAGATTTGAGTCGACGAACTCTGGGATCGAAAAGCAGCACCTTGTTCATTTGGTTATAATCAGGCGGCTATCTACGGAGGGATATTTCCAATCCTAAAATGCATCAGGAAACGTTTCCATTGATATTAAATTTTTAGTCTATTAAGAATTATAATTTAAATACCTTACATAGCATGAAATGATCAAATTTTATTCAAATTTAATTTCTGCTTTTTAACTTAGAATGGAGAAAGTTTTATTTTGAATCAACCTGTTTATATTTAATTATATTTACATAGTTAAGGTTGATTAAAAAAAATAAATTGCATATTTGCACTTCGCCAAACTTTTATTTCTCATCTTTCTTTTTTTAAATTCAATGAAGCGTCAAAAATTGGTGTTATTTTTTCTTTATTAAACGAATTGAATTTAATCTAATAATGAGTGTTTGGTGTTCTTAAGAATTTTATAGTTTCAGTAATTAAAATTTTTCTTTGAAAATTTAAAATTCATTAAACTTGTCTTGGAAAAAAATTGAAAACAGTTTTTAATCAAAAGAATCTGAACTTCAGAGGAAAATCGTGATATATAATACCGTATTTTTTGGCAGAACCCTGCAAATCATGGATGGAAATACAATTAGATCAGCCAATTAAAGAAGCAGATTAGGTATGTAGAGTGTACATTATAACTTAGAAGAGTCGCTGTAGCTCAGTCTACAGAAGCCCCTATCTAGTAAGTGAAAAATTGCAGGTTTGGGGCTCGAGCAGGATTAACCCTTATTGCACAGTTCTTTTTTTAAAGGCCGGCCAAAAAAAGCAATTTTTTTAATGTAAAAAACATAATTTAGAAAGTTGTTGCCAAAAAAGTTACAAAAATACAAAAACAATCAAAACTTTTTTTGCAATTTTCGATTTTGATAACATTGCAGAAAATAGTCGAATATAGCTTACAATCCCATGTAAATGATAAATATCAATAAAACGTTTTTAGGTTTTTTTTTACATTTTCAATTTACAATTTTCATTTACATTTTTTCAATTAACATTTTTTTCAATTAACATTTACAATTTTCAATTTCTCTATTGCATACGAGTATGAAAAATTATAGCAACATAAAGTACAACGTCGCTCGAATTATCACGAGTGTGCACAATTTCTCCAGTTTAACACGCCCGAGTTAACTCGAGCGTGCACGTTAAAGGGTTAAGATCCTCCGTACCAGTTAAAGGTTACTCGGGCAAGTAAAATTTATTTGTAGTCACAATGTCCTCCAAGTTTTCAAACGATACGTCTGGGGGTGGCAGGCCAAGCCTGGGGGTTTTCTGCTTGGTCTCTGCTTGTAATTTACGAGGACCCATCGTGGTTAATGTTACCCTTAAGCTACACGTGACCATCGGATGTTGCTAAATAGGTAACAGCTTCTCAGCCTTGTATCGTGTTAGGATAATGTCTGTATCGACTGCTGCATTGAAAAGAAGTACAGAAAATATATGAACATAAGTTTCTTTTGGATAAATAGGAAATCATTAAATTTTATTTAGCATGACCTAGTATATATCATGATATTAAAGTTTAAATGAATACATGAAATTTTAAGCAAATTTAAACCTAGTGTTCACATTTTGAGGTTTTTGAAGGGCACCGCGTGATGAACTTCTTTTTATATAACGTTCGCTCACCTTTTTTAATTATCAAATTTATATAAATTCTATAAACCAATTAAAAACTGAGAAAGTGCCTTTTTACATAAAACATGCCTTTTCATTCTAAAAAATGCCCTTTCATTTAGTAAAAAGTGACCTTTAATGACAAGTCCCCCTTGCTCCTTTTTAAAAACTATGTGAACACTATTTAAATCGATTATTTTTTTCATATTTTTAACCTTCTCATAGTTTCTTTAATTATTATCGTAAATTATCGAGAATTATCAGCAATTGAACTCTTTATTTGTTTGATTATTTTTGCTGGATTAACTTTCTAGAAATAAGATACTTTTATACAACGTGCAAAGCAAGAGCTTGTTTTAACAATGTAAAAGTTTTTCTAACACACTGTACGCAGATTGCAAACCCCACAAACTGAATTTTATTTATAACTTTTGCTTTATTGTAAATAGTAATTATTAGGTATAATTCTCCACCAATACTAATTTTCCCCAAGGGACTGAATTTCGAAAAAAGGTAAAATATTGTTTAAAGTTAACTTTCAAACATTATAAATACTAAATAAAAAAACGACAAAGAAACATTAGATAAAGTTGGATTGTAGGTCTGTAATGTATTTACTCTGAAAATTTGAAATCAATATGTGCAATAGATTTTCATTTACAGAGCGTCCAAGTTCAAAAAACACCATTTGTGGTAAAATGCATTTTAAGATTTTATTCTTTACTTGAAAGCTATAATATTAAATATATAGATTATATACTTTTACAGGTTCTAATTCAAGTATATCGATAGAGTTCGATTTAAATGATTGAGAAATTTCCAGAGATTTTAAAGATGCAAAAATCAAAACATGGAACTTTTGAGATTTTAATAGATGATGTGTGCCCTTAAATTTTTGAATTATTTGATTTATTACGCCCACAAAAACATCTTCCTGTCTTGGCAGATACGTGCAGACGAAGTTTGTGGGTTTGTTGTGTGTTTCTTAACATAAGTTTGATAAATGTGCATTACAAGTATATTTTACAAAAGAGGAATGTAAACAAATATAAACAGATGTATTATAATATAGAAAATACTTTAACACGTGTCTGTTTCGGCGAACTAGATATCTTTAAAGTCTTACTCTAGATAGAGTTGTGGTTAGGAGATGTGTACAAAAAATCTTCTTCTTGGAACCAGAAGGGGGGGGGTGAGTGCGAAGAATTGTGACACTTTCTAATAAAAGAGGGAGGGGTGACAAAAGATGTGAATTTACATGTGTTGGTTAAAATAAAAATAATTAAAAAACCATAGCTTGAATTTTGAGAGGATTTTAAAATTATTAACTTTTGATGGTATTTTCTTAATTGGAGTGAAAACAACTTCATAAGTGTTTTTCTTATTTACTTATATTCTTTCTATTCCGATAGAAAATATTCAGAGTAGATTTTCAAAATGTGGTTGCTGCATTTTTTTTTTTTTTTGGTTTTTGTTTTAAGAAAATCATTCTTTAATTGGAGGAACAGTCGTAATAGTAATTTTTACCAATTGCATATTTATTTTATGATTGTGTATATAATTTTATAAATGTTAAAAAAAGTAATGTAATAAATAAAACGAGATCCAATACCATTTATGTAAATTTAATATTGAAGCATTTTTTTTAAAAATTCATTCTGTTTTAGTGTATCTTGTTTATAAAGTAAAGATAAGACTTAAAAGATATTAAATTCCATTTAAAGCTTCCAAATACTCCCATTTTTAATTGCTCATTTGTATTAATATTTTATTGCTATTGTATATTAACTGTGATTTTGTTGTAAATCCTTACTCTTATTTCATACAAAATAACGTAAATAATCACATGGATCATTATATTTATATTTAAGATGTAATTAAAACACACAGTTTAAATTTCAAAATAAAATATGAAATATGATCTATAAGACAGTGCTTCGCTTCTGAACTGCAAGTATATGTTTATATAATATTACGTGAACAAGAGAAGAAGGGAGTATTTTGAAGCAAGACAATTTGTGACATCAGAAGAGGAGAATCTAAATATTGAAAGAGTGTCATTATTTACAGACAGCCTCCATGTTGTAAGTGTTTAAAGAAGTATATTTTAAAAATTAATACATATGTAGCATCACCTTTCTCTCTTCGCAGTTGAAATGTATCTGTTTGTAACGTTTTTGTCAGCAAATGATACATAAGTACAGAACGATTATGGATTTAAAACAATCTTATATTTAAGATGTAATTAAAACACACAGTTTAAATTTCAAAATAAAATTTGAAATATGATCTATAAGACAGTGCTTTGCTTCTGAACTGCAAGTATATGTTTATATAATATTACGTGAACAAGAGAAGAAGGGAGTGTTCTGAAGCAAGACAATTTGTGAAATCGGAAGAGGAGAATCTAAATATTGAAAAAAAGAGTGGCATTATTTACAGACAGCCTCCATGTTGTAAGTGTTTAAAGAAGTCTTTTTTAAAATTTAATACATATGCAGCATCACCTTTCTCTCTTCGCATTTGAAATGTATGTGTTTGTAACGTTTTTGTCAGCAAATGATACATAAGTACAATAAGATTATGGATTTAAAACAATCTTATCTGCATTTTTAATAAACAAAATTTTGCTCTGAAAACATATATTAACAAGTGTAAGATTTTAAATCCTATATATTTCTCTAAAAATAATTTTATCTAAGCTGCACAGTTTTACATTTATCCTTTACAAAATAAAGCATAAAATGGAACACATTTCGAACTTAACAAAATAACTCCTTTGGGAAATATACCAGGTTACTATACAAGATATGAAAGTAATATCATGTATTAAATGCGTTTAAAAGGCACTCAGTTCACGATTCCAGGAAAATAAATAGATTCTCTCACAAACTAATGCTATGATGATATAAAACACTCCCAACGATAAAAAGATCTTTCTATTTTAAGAATTTGCAAAAGAAAAATCAAACAGAAGTAGAAATGGTAAAATAATAAAATGATAAAATGTATATTACAATACAAAGATACTTAACATGTTTATTTGGGATAATTAATTAGTCATAAAATTTTAACTCGAGATGACTAAATGGTTTCCATGATATAAATGTTTAAATAAATTATATTTTAATTATCAAGATATGCAAAATTACCTTCCTCTCTTGGAAGAGAGCTACAGGTGAAAAAAATTTCGTTTGTGATAATTTCTTAGTAGAGAATATATAAATATAAGATAATGGATTCAAAAGAAAATTCTCCACATTTTTAATTATAAACATTTATTCTCAAAATTCTCAAAAAAATTTTTGCTCTGTAAGTACATTTTAAAAAGCAACACAGTTTCACAGCAATCCTTTACAGAATAAAGTATGAAAAAAGGATATCTTTGTGAAATTTAACAAAACAATTCCTTTGAGAAATAGCCCAGATATTAATTAAAATTCGTAGGTAATATATTGCACCATATGAGCTTAAAATGAAAAAAAATAATTTAAGAGAATACATAATTTTATTAACAAACTGTTGTGATTCTGGCATGAAACTGCCAAAACTATAAACACATCTTTTTATTCAGAGGTTTTACAAAAGAGAAAAATATACTGACGGAGAAGTGGTATAATACATATAAAATGCATATATAATACAGAAAAGATTTAAACAGGTATTTGTTTTAGATAGCTAATTAATCATTCAATTCTAATCCCGTACGACGTAGTGCTTACTTACTATTAACGTTTAAATAAGTGATTTTTTAAATTAATTAGATACTCATGATCACCTTCCTTTATTGTAAGAATGCGTACAGGTAAAATATATCTTTTGGAAAGTTTTTCTCAGTAGAGATTATATAAGTTTAAACTTACGAAATTTCTCTACATTTTTACTTAATAGAAATTTATTCTGGTAACATTTTTTAACTATCATAGAACTTTAAGTCTTATACTTTTCTATAAATATATATTAAAAAACGCCATAGTTTAACAATAATACTATTAAAAATAAAGCATAAATATGATAGCCTTAAGGAATTTAACAAAATAACTCCTTTACGAAGTATTCCAGATCTAACTCAAAATTCATAAGTAATATCGCGTATCAAATGAGATTAAAATGCACGCAGATTGCAATTTTAGGAGAATAAATAATTTCACTTGCAAAATGCTGTTACGTTGGTATGAAATGCACAAAATGATGAAAAAGAAGTTTTTAATCAATGATTTTACAAAAAAGAAACAATACATATTTAGGAATGGTAGCAAACTTATAAAGATGCATATTATAATATAGAAAATATTAAACATGCGTTTGTTTAATATTTGCTTTGCTTTGGATAACTAGTTTATCATTAAGTTTTAGCTAAGAATGATGTATTAGTTACCGTGAAATTAAAATTTAAATAAGCGATTTTTTAGGTAGATAAACATAAAAATGTTTTAAGTTGGAAAATTATGTACAGCTGAGTTATGTTTGTAATTTTTTTTCATTTGAGAATATGTAATAGGATTACAGATTAAAAAAACTCTTCTGCATTTTTACTTAAGAAAATTTATTTTGCAAACATATTTCAACTAACACAGAATTTTTGTATCATCTGCATTTCTAAAATATATTAAACAAAACAGCATAGTTGAACAGTAATCCTTTTCAGAATAAAGCATAAAAAAGTTAGTTTTCCGGAATTTAACAAAATAAAACTCCTTTTCAAAGTACTCCAGATATTACTCAAAATTCGTAAGCAATACTACGTATCAAATGAGCTTAAAATGAAAGCAGATTGCAATTTTAGGAGAATAAATAATTTTACTTGCAGAATGTTGTGATGTTGGTATGAAATGTACAAAATAATGAAAAAGTACATTTTAATCTGTTATTTTTCAAAAGAGAAAAAAGACAGATTTAGAAATGGTAGTAAACGTATAAAAATGCATATTATAATACAGAAAATATTAAACATGTGTTTGTTTTGGCTAACTAGTTAACCATTAATTTTAATTTCGATTGAGTAATTGGTTACCATGTCATCAATGATTAAATAAGTGATTTTTTATTTAGATAAGCAGAAACATTTTTTGAAGTTGGAAGTGTATGTCACGTGAGTTGTGTTTGTAATGTTGTTTTTTATTTAAGAATATGTAATAAGAATACGGATTTAAAATAAACTTTTCTGCATTTTTACTTAAGAAAATTTATTCTGAAAACGTATTTTAACTAACACAGAATTTTAAATCTTATACATTTGTAAAATATATTAAACAAAACAACATAGTTTAACAACACAGTAATCCTTTTTAGAATAAAGAATAAAAATGTTAGTTTTCTAGAATTTAACAGAATAAAACTCCATTCCGAAATATTCCAGATTAGTAAGTAATATATATTAAAATTCATAAGTAATATCATGTATCAAATGAGCTTAAATTTTAGGAGAATGCATAATTTTACTTACAAAATGTTGTAATGTCGGAATGACATGCACAAAATAATGAAAAAGTTGTTTTTAGTCTATGATTTTACAAAAGAGAAACAAGAGAGATTTAGGAATGGTAGTAAACATATAAAAAGGCATATTATAGTACAGAAAATATTAAAAACTAGCATATAGCCCGTCATATGACGGGATCAGTAAAATTTTTAATTTTCCATAATTGTAAAGTACTCTATGAGGCAGGTAAAAAAATGATCTGCGTTTTGGCTGAGAATTATTTTGCAACAAAATATTACCTTAAGAAAATTATTTACGTAATATCTAAGTTTAATGATAAAACGTATGGAAATAATGCAGAGTATATTTAAATAATCTAAAATAAATGATTAAATGAGATGGTTAAAGGAATGACGTCATAATGCTAGAAATTTTTTTTTATTTTTACCTATTCATTATGTGATAAATTAATACATTTAATCGTCTGCTATAAAACAACTTTAGGAATAAGAATTCAAAAGAAAAAGTAGACATTATTAAATTAACTAGATATTTAGAAAAACTCGGCTAGGTCGGGGGGCAAAACCATCAACCCGAGAAGTACGACAATAAAATGGGCAGACACTGTACCCTATGTACCAGCTTACACGTAGTGCAAGAAATGGTTAGACTATATAAGGGTCAAGTAAAAACAGTCCAGAAATTTAAATATTGCTCTCCATCCTGTCCATCCTATCAATAATGAATTTAGTATAGAATAAGAGGGAGAATAAGGCTTGAAATAATAACATTAAACGCTCGAAAAGGAGAGGATGAGGTGGACTTCGAACTCGCTTTGAATTTTGCTAACCCTAACTCATAAAAAATCCAATATGGATGCCTGTATCCATTCCAGGTACAACCGCTTCATAAATTCGTCGACAGACAACTTAATCTATTATTATATAGGGGAAGTGTTCGTTTTGTCTAACTAGTTAATCATTAAGTTTTAGCTCCGAATGACTTATTGGATACCATGCCCTTTATCTTTAATAAATGATATTTTAATTAGATAAGCAGAAACAATTTTCTAAGTTTAAAGAACATGAATAGGTGAGTTGTGTTTGTAATGCTATTCTCAGTATAGTAATATAATATTATAAAAATACGGATTTAAATTAAACTTTTCTGCATTTTCACTTAAGGAATTTTTTTCTGAAAATATATTTTAATTAACATAGAATTTTAAATCGTATGCATTTCTAAAATATATTAAACAAAACAACATAGTTTAACAACACAGTAATCATTTTTACAATGAAGCATAACGATGTTAGTTTTCTAGAATTTAAAAGAATAAAACTCCTTTCCGAAGTATTCCAGATTAGTAAGTAATATATATCAAAATTCATAAGTAATATCATGCATCAAATGAGCTTAAAATGCCCGCTTATTGTAATTTTAGGAGAATGCATAATTTCACTTGCAAAATGCTGTAATGTCGGAATGATATGCACAAAATAATGAAAAAGTTGTTTTTAAAATATGATTTTATAGAAGAGAAACAAGAGAGATTTAGGAATGGTAGTAAACATATAAAAAGGCATATTATATTACATAAAATATTAAAAATGTGTTTGTTTTGTCTAACTAGTTAATCATTAAGTTTTAGCTCCGAATGACTTATTGGATACCATGCCCTTTATATTTAATAAATGATATTTTAATTAGATAAGCAGAAACAATTTTCTAAGTTTAAAGAACATGAACAGGTGAGTTGTGTTTGTAATGCTATTCTCAGTAGAGTAATATAATATTATAAAAATACGGATTTAAATTAAACTTTTCTGCATTTTCACTTAAGGAATTTTTTTCTGAAAATATATTTTAATTAACATAGAATTTTAAATCGTATGCATTTCTAAAATATATTAAACAAAACAACATAGTTTAACAACACAGTAATCATTTTTACAATGAAGCATAACGATGTTAGTTTTCCAGAACTTAAATAAATAAACCTTCTTTTCGAAGTATTCCAGATATTACTCAAAATTTGTAAACAATATCACGTATTAAATAAGCTTAAAATACAAGCAGATTGCAATTTTAGATGAATAAATACTTTTACATGCAAGATGCTGTGATGTTGGTATGAAATGCATAAAATAATGAAAAAATTCATTTTAATCTATGATATTACAAAAGCGAAAAAAGACAGATTTAGGAATGGTAGTAAATGTATTAAAATGCATATTATAATACAGAAAATATTAAACATGTGTTTGTTTTGTCTAACTAGTTAACCATTAAGTTTTAGCTTCGACTGAGTTAATGGTTGCCATATCATTAATATTTAAATAAGTGATTTTTTAATTAGGTAAGCAGAAACATTTTTTCAAGTTGAAAGAGTAAGTATAGATGAGTTGTGCTTGCAATTTTTGTTTTGCATTAGAGAAAATGTAATATGATCAGAATACGGACCTAAAATGAATTTTTCTGTACTTTTACTTAAGCAAATTTGTTTTCAAAACATATTTTAACTAACATATTAATTTAAATCGTAAGAATTTCTAAAACATATTAAACAAAACAGCATAGTTTAACAGTAATACTTTTTAGAATAAAGAATAAAAATGTTAGTCTTCTGCAATTTAACAAAATAAAACTCCTTTTCTAAATATTCCAGATGAGTAAGTAATACTATGTATCAAAATTCGTAAGTAATATCATGCATCAAATAAGCTTTAAAAGCCCGTATATTGCAATTTTAAGAGAATTCATAATTTCACTTGCAAATTGCTGTGATGTCGGTATGAATTGCACAAGCTAATGAAAATAATGTTTTAAAATATGATCTTACAAAAGAGAAAGAATAGAGATTTAGGAATGGTAGTAAACATATAAAAAGGCATATTATAGTACAGAAAATATTAAACATGTGTTTATTTTGGCTAACTAGTTTATTATTAAGTTTAAACTCCAGATGACTTATTGCTTACCATCTCTTTATATTTAAATAAGTGATTTTTAATTAGATAAGCAGAAATATTTTTCTAAGTTGGAAGAGCATGGTGAACAGGTGAGTTGTATTTGGAATGCTTTTTTTTAGTAGAGGATATATAATATCATAAAAAAACGAATTTAAAAAAAAACTTTTCTGCATTTTTCTTAAATTTATTCCGAAAACATATTTTAACCAACACAGAATTTTGAAATTGTATACATTTCTAAAATATATTAAACAAAACAACATATTTTAACAGTAATCTTTTTCGGAAAAAAGCGTAAAAATATTAGTTTTTCGAAATTTAACAAAATAAAACTCCTTTTTGAAATATTCAAGATTTTACTCAAAATTCGTAAGTAATATCATGTATCAAATGAGCTTAAAATGCACGCAAATTGCAATTTCAGGATAATAATTAATTTCACTTGCAAAATGATGTGATGCCGGTATGAAACGCACGAAATGTTGAAAAAAGATCTGTTTAATTTAAGATTTAATATAAGAGAAAGAAGCCAGATTTGGGAATGATAGTAAATGCATAAAAATGTGGATTATAATACAGATAATATAAATCATGTGTCAGTTTTTGCTAACTAGTTAATTATGAAAGTTTTTGCTCCGGATGACTTATTGGTTACCATGCACTTTATATTTAAATAAGTGATTTTTTAATTAGATAATCAGAAGCATTTTTCTAATTTGGAAGATTATGTACAGGTGAGTTATGTTTGGAATGCTTTCGCCAGAGAATAGATAATATAATAAAAATACGGATTTAAAATAAATTTTTCTGAATTTTTACTTACAGGAATCTATTCTGAAAACGCAGTTTAACTGAAACAGAGAACTTTAAATCGTATACATTTCTAAAATATATTAAACAAAAGGCCGTAGTTGAACAGTAATCTTTTTCAGAATAAAGCATATAAATGTTAGTCTCCCGAAATTTAACAAAACAAAACTCCTTTTCAAAATATTCCAGATATTACTCAAAACTCGTAAGTAATATCATGTATCAAATGAGCTTAAAATCACTCAGATTGCAATTTTAGGACAATAATTAATTTTACTTGCAAAATGATGTGATGCCGGTATGAAACGTACAAAATGTTGAAAAAATATCTTTTTAATTTAAGATTTAATAAAATTGAAACAAGCCAGATTTGGGAATGGTAGTAAATGCATAAAAATGTGGATTATAATACAGATAATATAAATCATGTGTTAGTTTTTGCTAACTAGTTAATTATTAAGTTTTAGCTGCGGAGGACTTATTAGTTACCATGCACTTTATATTTAAATATGTGATTTTTAATTAAATAAGCAGAAACATTATTAATTTGGAACAGCATGAACAATGAGTTGAGTTTGTAATGTTTTTTTCATAAGAGAATATATAATATAATAAGAATACTCATTTAAAATAAACTTTTATGCTTTTTTACTTAAATAAATCTATTCTGAAAACATAGTTTAATTAACACATTATTTTAAATCGTTAGAATTTCTAAAATATATTAAACAAAATAATATAGTTTAACAGTAATCCTTTTTTATAATAAAGCATAAAGATGTTAGTCTTCTGCAATTGAACAAAACAAAACACCATTTCAAAATATTCCAGATTCGTAAATAATTTGATGTATCAAAATTCGTAAGTAATATCATGCATCAAGTGAGCTTTAAATTCCTGCATTTTGCAATTTTAGGAGAATGCATAATTTTACTTTTAAGATGCTGGGATGATGGTATGAAATGTACAAAATGATGAAATAGTTCTTTTTAATCACTAATTTTACAAATAAGAAACAAGACAGATTTAGGAATGGTAGTAACTGTATAAAAATGCGTATTATAATACAGATAATATAAAACATGTGTTTGTTTTTCCGAACTATTTAATTAAGTTTTAGCTTCGTATGACTTAGTAATATCATGTATTAAATGCGTTAAAAACGGACGCAGATTACAATTTTAGGAAAATAAATAATTTCACTTGCAAAATGATGTTATGCCGCTATGAAACACACAAAATATTGAAAAAGGATTTTTTTAATTTAAGATTTAATAAAAGAGAAACAAGCCACATTTAGGAATGCTAGTAAATACTCAAAAATGTGGATTATAATACAGATAGTATAAATCATGTGTTAGTTTTTGCTAGCTAGTTAATTATGAAAATTTTAGCTCCGGATTACTTATTGGTTACCATGCACTTTATATTTAAATAAGTGATTTTTTAATTAGATAATCAGAAGCATTTTTCTAATTTGGAAGATTATGTACAGGTGAGTTATATTTGTAATGATTTTCTTCGGTAGAGAATATATAATATGATAAAAGTACGGATTTAAAATAAATTTTTCTGCATTTCTAATTCAAGAATTTTTTTCTGAAAACGTATTTTAACTAACACAGAACTTTAAATCGTATACTTTTCTAAAATATATTAAACAAAAAGCCGTAGTTTAATAGTTATCTTTTTCAGAATAAAGCACAAAAATGCTAGTCTTCTAGAATTTAACAAAATAAAACTCCTTTTCGAAATATTCCAGATTCGTAAGTAATAGCATGTATCAAAATTTGTAAATAATATCATATATCAAATGATCTTTAATTGCAGGAATGTTGCAATTTTAGGAGAATGCATAATTTCACTATCAAAATACTGTGATGTCAGTATGATTTGCACAAAATAATGAAAAAGATGTTTTTAATCTATGATTCTACAAAAGAGGAACAATAGAAATTTAGGAATGGTAGTAAACATATAAAAATGCATATTAAAATACAGAAAATATTAAACGTGTGTTTGTATTGTCTAACACGTTAATCATTAAGTTTCAGCTACGGTTGTCTTATTGAATACCATACCCTATATATTTAAATGAGTGATTTTTTAATTAGATAAGCAGAAACAATTTTCTAAGTTTAAAGAACATGAACAGGTGAGTTGTGTTTGTAATGCTTTTCTCAGTAGAGTAATATAATATTATAAAAATACGGATTTAAATTAAACATTTCTGCATTTTCCCTAAAGGAAATTTTTTCTGAAAACATATTTTAACTAACACAGAATTTTAAATCGTATGCATTTCTAAAATATATTAAACAAGACAACATAGTTTAACAACACAGTAATCCTTTTTAGAATAAAGCATAACGATGTTAGTTTTCCAGAACTTAAAAAATAAACCTTCTTTTCGAAGTATTCCAGATATTACTCAAAATTTGTAAGCAATATCACGTATTAAATAAGCTTAAAATACAAGCAGATTGCAATTTTAGATGAATAAATACTTTTACATGCAAGATGCTGTGATGTTGGTATGAAATGCATAAAATGATGAAAAGATTCATTTTAATCTATGATTTTACAAAAGCGAAACAAGACAGATTTATTAATGGTAGTAAACGTATAAAAAGCATATTATAAAACAGAAAATAACATGAGTTTGTTTTGGCTAACTAGTTAACCATTAAGTTTTAGCTTCGACTGAGTTAATGGTTGTAATTAATATTTAAATAAGTGAATTTTTAATTAGATAAACAGAAATATTTTTTCAAGATGGAAGAGTAAGTATTGATAAGTCGTTCTTGCAATGTTTTTTTTTTGCATTAGAGAATATGTAATATGATCAGAATACGGATCTAAAATACATTGTTCTGCATTTTTACTTAAGGAAATTTGTTTTGAAAACATATTTTAACTAACATATTAATTTAAAAAATCGTAAGAATTTCTAAAATATATTAAACAAAACAGCATAGTTTACCAGTAATACATTTTAGAATAAAGCTTAAAAATGTTAGTCTTCTGCAATTTAACAAAATAAAACTCCTTTTCTAAATATTTCAAATGTGTAAGTAATACCATGTATCAAAATTCGTAAGTAATATCATGCATCAAATGAGCTTTAAATGCCAGTATATTGCAATTTTAAGAGAATTCATAATTTCACTTGCAAAATGCTATGATGTCGGTATGAATCGCACAAACTAATGAAAATAATGTTTTAAAATATGATTTTACAATAGAGAAAGAATAGAGATTTAGGAAAAGTGGTGAACATATAAAAATGCATATTATAAAACATAAAATATTAAACGTGTGTTTGTATTGGCTAATAAGTTTATCATTAAGTTTCAGCTACGGATGTCTTAATGAATATCATGCATTTATATTTATATTTAAATAAGTGATATTTTAATTAGATAAGTAGAAAAAATTTTCTAAGCTGGAAGATCTTGTACATGTTTGTTCTTTTTGTAATACTATTTTCAGTAGAGTAATACATAAATATACGGATTTCAAATAAACTTTTCTACATTTTTACTTACAGAAATTTTAGCTGAAAACATATTTTAGCTAACACAGAATTTTAAAATTGTATACATTTCTAAAATATATTAGACAAAACAACATATTTTATCAGTAATCCTTTTCGGAAAAAAGCGTAAAAATATTAGCTTTTTCGAAATTTAACAAAATAAAACTCCTTTTTGAAATATTCAAGATGTTACTCAAAATTGGTAAGTAATATCATGTATCAAATGAGCTTAAAATGCACACAAATTGCAATTTCAGGAGAATAATAAATTTCACTTGCAAAATTATGTGATGCCGGTATGAAACGCACGAAATGTTGAAATAAGATCTGTTTAATTTAAGATTTAATAAAAGAGAAATAAACCAGATTTGGGAATGACAGTAAATGCATAAAAATGTGAATTATAATACAGATAATATAAATCATGTGTTAGTTTTTGCTAACTAGTTAATTATGAAAGTTTTTGCTCCGGATGACTTATTGGTTACCATGCACTTTATATTTAAATAAGTGATTTTTTAATTAGATAATCAGCAGCATTTTTCTAATTTGGAAGATTATGTACAGGTGAGTTATGTTTGGAATGCTTTCGTCAGAGAATATATAACATGAAAAAAATACGGATTTAAAATAAATTTTTCTTAATTTTTACTTAAATGAATCTATTCTAAAAATGCAGTTTAACTAACACAGAGAACTTTAAGTCGTATATATTTCTAAAATATATTAAACAAAAGGCAGTAGTTTAATAGTAATCTTTTTAAGAATAAAGCATATAAATGTTAGTCTCCCGAAATTCAACAAAACAAAACTCCTTTTCGAAATATTCAAGGTTTTACTCAAAACTCGTAAGTAATATCATGTATCAAATGAGCTTAAAATGCACGCAGATTGCAATTTTAGGAGAATAAATAATTTCACTTGCAAAATGATGTGATGGTAGTATGAAACGCACAAAATGTTGAAAAACGATCTTTTTAATTTAAGATCTAATAAAATAGAAACAAGATAGATTTAGGAATGGTAGTAACTGTATAAAGATGACTATAATAATACAGATAATATAAAACCTGTGTTTGTTTTGGTTAATTAGTTAATTATTAAGTTTTAGCTCTGGATGACTGATTGGTTACCATGCATTTTATATTTAAATATGTGATTTTTAATTAGATAAGCAGAAACATTTTTCTAAGTTCGA
>CM063505.1:93410008-93417508 GCA_032207245.1 Pardosa pseudoannulata | reverse complement strand
ATATATATATATATTATATATATATATATATATATAATATATATATATATATATATATATATATATATATTATATATATATATATATATATACATATATATATATATATATATATATATATATATTATATATATATATATATATAATATATATATATATATATATATATATATATATATATATATATATATATATATATATATATATATATATATATATATATATATATATATATATATATATATATATATATATATATATATATATATATATATATATATATATATATATATATATATATATATATATATATATATATATATATATATATATATATATATATATATATATATATATATATATATATATATATATATATATATATATATATAAATTTTTATAAATATTTTTTTGTATGTTTTGGGAATTCACTTGGTAATGTTTTAACTTTGGGATTTCAGTTCTCGAATACATGTATGTATCCAGCAAATCTCAAGCCTCGTGCCTGAGATTTATATTTATTGCAGCATGAATTTGAATTGGATTCAAAGCAAACAACTTAGTTAATGGTATAAAAATGGAACGTTACATTTATTCGAGATTTTATTAATGCAGCAATATGTTTTGCGTGGTTTCGTGACTTACGCTTGGCACGGGCTACGTAAAATTGAAAACAAAACCACTTTGTTTTATGAAAGATAATAGTCTGCTGTAAGTGTCAAACATTAGTTTAGATATACTGTATTAGTACCTTTTTATTTTTTACCTTCAGAAGAGAAAAGCATCTTCTGAAACTGAAAATTTGTAGTAGTGCACACTAATTTCAATTCATCATAAATTACTCCATTTGTTTTAGAATAAAATTTGAAACATTTCCTTAATAGAACCCATATTTAAAAATTTGAAATTTAGAAGATTGAAATTAAATAATTTTAGTTAAAAATTAAATTGATAATTAAAAAATATTTAAAAATTAATATTATATTTAAAAAAAATATATAAAGAAATATATATATATTTATATATATATATATAATTTATATATAAATTATATATATATATATATATATATATATATATATATATATATATATATACTTTATGAGTTATTGATAGACATTTGTACTATTTAAAGATTTGATTATTTTAAAATTTGAAAAAAATGTTATTTATCTCCTAGTTTATTTTGGTGGTTGGCAGGGGGGTTTAAAATGTACATGACTGCTCCGGAGATGTGACTCAAAAGTCATAATATTAGTGACCTCTGAGTTAAGGGGTTGAAAATACAGACCGGAAAACTTTTGAATATTGAAAATAGTAGCACTTGGCAACCTTTGAAATCAAAAATAGTAGCACTCTAAATTGCGAGATTTTAGATTATAAATACTGGCCTACCCCACGCGTGCCTTAGCATAATGAGCATACTAAATGATTGTATGTATGATGTTTACTACTGAAACAAAACAATCATTTCTACTAAAATATCTAAAATCCCATATAAAATTTCAAGGAGACAATATTTCTTTTTCAAAATATCATATACATTTATATATATTCATAAGAGACATAACTCATGCACTTGATCACACGGTGCTGGAACGTGACTTTCGAAAGAGCATAGTATCTCACCATAGTCACACAATAATTGATCGAAAAAGTTTTTTATTGATTTTCTTATATCGCTTAAGAAAGTATGCTCATTCATTTCGATTTTCCGAATGCGATGTTATTTTTTTATTCCTGTATATATTTTTTTCACGAAAAACCGATTTTAATAGGATTGTAATTATTTGCTAAATTCGTATAAACTACGACTTTTCCGTAGCAGTTTGACAGGTCTGAAAATACCAAAGGCTTTTTCAAACCACCTCCGACAAAAGATGCACATAAACTCTAACAACCGGATCAACAGCCGGATTCATGGACATTGTTATAGAAAGCCAACATTGTATTAGTTGGCTATCGTCTGGTTTGATAGAGATTTGTGTCATTGAAAAATTTCTAAACTAGAGTGAATTTACAAGCATACGCAAAGTACGAAATTTGTTGTAATTTCAAATAGAGATTACTTACTTATGGGGAATAATATTTTTAGTTGGAAGCTAGTTTCTCCGTAATTAAGGTAATTGCAAGAAATGGACAGCTTGCTTCGTCATAACTTACCTAAAAAACAAAATTGAATAAAATTAAAAATAATAATATGACTTAACACACAATTTTTATAGTGTTACATATGGAAAATTATATAATTACATATGACTAAATACACTGGTGTAATAAATTAAGAGAATTTGCATATTTTAACGAATTCAATGAAAAGAACTGAACTGAATGGAAAACCACTGTATTTAAATTTTAAAAAAATGCAAATCTTGTAAGGCAAATACGTAACAAACAAGTGTGTGTAGAAGCCAGCAGAAAAACAGGCTTTATAATCTCTTGGAGGGTAAGACGAATTGAGTTGGCTAGCACACCTTGGTGAGTTTCTTGGTGTTATCTTGTAGCAATCGATTAAATTCACATCGGAACAGTAATAATGAGTAAGCACCAACTTTTAGATGATGGAATGAAGTGGCGAATTGTAAGGAGGCTAGATGCATGCCAATTGCAAGACCAGATTTGCTTAGTTTTATTTGACCCAGTGTCGTGTGTAACTTATGGAAGCATTTGCAATACTGAATCCATCGAAAAAAATCCTGGGCAAGGTCGTTCAAAAGCCAAGAGAGCGTAACAGAGCGTCACGAGGCGTAACAGAGAGGTTACAGCTTCCCAGCTCTCTCGGAACCTATATGCAGTTACAGGAATCCGAGTAACAAAGGTGACTGTTTTCAAAAGACTGAATAATAGAGGGTTGTTTGTTAGAAGATCGGCTGTTTGAGATCCGCTCAAGTCTACTAGTAGGAGAATCCGATTAGCATGGCACAGGCAGCATAGTGATTGGAGTATGGAGAAATGGGCGATCGTTCTGTTCACCGACGAGTCTCATTTTAGCCTAAATATTGATTCTCGTCTTACTTTCATATGGAGAGAGACAGAGACCCGGTACCTACCCTCCAATGTCTGCAAAATCGGGAATTATAGCGGTGGCGGTGAAACTGTCGGGGAAGGCATCATGTTGGATCGCAAACATCTCCACGTCATTGACAGAGGTTCTGTAAATGGTGGGATGTATTAGGATAATGTTTCGGTTCACCTTTTCGGGATGCAGTGGGCCCCGAATGCATCTTAGAGGTCGAAAACATGAGGCGATATAGAGATCTTTTTTCGACGAATTTCTCGAAAGTAAGGAAATTCCCTGGATGGACTGGCCAGGTCTCCAGATTTCAAACCGATAGAGAATGTCTGGGACGCTCTGGGGAGGGCAATTGCAACTCGCAACACCCCTCCCCTCCAAGAACCATCCAGAAACGGAAAATAATTTTGCCGAATGAGTAGGACCAATTGCCACAGGCACTGATAAACTGCCTTATTTCCAGTATGACATTCCGCTTTGAAGCCTGTATAGCTATAAGAGGAATCATAACCAATATTACCGCATTTCTTTTGTGTATTCTGCAACCTTTGTTTCAGACCTTCAGACTCCCGTGAGTGTTATGCATGAACACGTGTGTTTATTATAACTGTTGAATGTCTATTGTGTTTGTATTATATCGAGTTATGTTCATAGAAAATTTTATTAAAATTTGTCCAGTAGTTCTGGAAAACGTATATCAAATATGAACGTTCTCTTAATTTCTTACAGCAGTGTAAATGGTAGAATCAAATAAAATCCACATCTAAAGATCTTAGTAAAAATTTATAACTTTCCCAACTAATTTTCTGTCTTAATGCATACATATTTAATGCTTTTACGAACTACATGCTTTGACAAAATAAAAAAATAAAAATTTAAAAGAAAAAAAATTAAAAATTCAGCTGAAATTTGAAAAAAAAATCCTTATTTGGAAGTGAAATTTGTTCATACCGTTAAAAAATGTTGATTAATTATTTTATTCAAAAATTAAAATTTTCCTCCTGTCGTACGACATTCTAACGGTAGTCATTAATATTTTCCCTTTTAATTTTTAGTGTGAAACGAGTAGAAAAAAATGAATAAATGAATATAATTAAGATATTTTTATATATTTTTTCTCTTTTAAAGGTAGAACGCGTTAGGAATTTTTTTATGTATGGCAATGATTTGCATAAAAATGAATTTAGACACGAATAAGAGCGACACTACTATTTAGAACTAGTTTTGTAAAACAAAATAAATTTAGGTCATAAAATCAAGATCTAAAACCTTACAAAATATTTAATGTTTTTTTTTTGGCTTTAAAAATTTTGACATGCATTAGAATTTATAAAAGCATTAAATTAAGCTAATGTGGTTGAATAAACACACTTCGATACATGAGCAAAAGCTACTTTAGGACTGAAAATATTATTAAGGTGTTTGTCAAATAGTTTAAAAATGCACAAAAATTAATAGTTAGAGTATTTTATGTTGTTAGATAAGACCGAAAACATTTTAAATCGCAAGCATAATCTGTTGAAATTTTAAAGTAATTAAACATCATACTTTAATAAATTACTTCTTTCTCCCCACTTAATATGCTTTTTAGAATAAAAGAGTTTTATATTTTATCTGAATCTAGCAAAGTAGTGTAAAAAAAATATATTTATAGGTAATGCTATTTCTTAATAGTAACCTATCATATGACAAAGTTGTTATGCTAAACAAAAATTAATATAAAAATTATTTCAGTATAACACTAGACACATAAAAGTAAAATAAAAAAAATTATAAATTCTTTTAAACAAAACAAATAAAATGCTTAAAAATTATTTAAATAAATAAAACTAAACTCATCGACGCAACTGTCCCTAATGGGAAAGGGCCTAAGGTGCCAATCTGGGTTTCCGGGACCAAAGACCCTGGGGTACGAAGCAAATGTTCCGGTTAGGTGGTCAACCTTACGCGGAACCCCCAGTTATTAGTTCTCAAGCATGCTTGATACTCAGTTTGTCTACCCCCTGAAGTGATGAAAGGCTGAGTCAACCTTGCCCAGTCCGGGGATTGAACATCGGACCTGTGTCGCGCCCATTGCCACTGGGCTTCATCTAAATAAATATCTATTACAATAAATTAAAATTTGAAGAAATAGTTAAATTTAAAATGTATCTGAATTCATTTAGTTTATGAGAGTTCAAAGTTAAATAGGAAGGAAAAGCATAATTGATTTTCTTTTATAAATCAAATGATATTCCACCAAAAATTATCTTAATTAAAATCATAAAATTTTACTGTAAGTTGACATTTTTATATAAGAGTTCGTTGATCTTAATTTCATTGAAAAGAATCTTTCAGTTTAAAAACAAAAAATGTTAATAAATTCGACTTACATAAAAAAAGGATTTAAACCAATAATACTTCATAAATATTTCCTAGAAATCAATAATTTATTACTATTTTTTTTGGAAAGTGCATTGAATTTATATTTCTTTAACTTTTTAAAAATAGCATAACGTTCAACTTCGCATTTATAAGTTACGAAAGATTGAAAAGATATTTTTTAAACTTTAATTAGGAATTCACATCTGAATTCAAAATATTTTTCATAAATATTCTTCACTTAAACAAGAAAATATAAATTAATATCAAAACTGAAAAAATATTATTAATAATAATAAGGTACTGAAATCGAGAAAGAATGTTTTTATTTATGTTCTAAGCAGACAAATATATATTTTCCACTTTTAAAAATACTGATTTATATTAGTGTTGAATAATTAAAACTATTGTTCTCGAAAAATACCCAACTCATTAGTATTATTAGATTTAGCCCATAGATAAAAATACGTTTTACGGAAAGATAAGAAACGATTATCCTTTTATATGTGAAGAATTGTTAAATGAATCTTCATATGTGTAAGGCAAATCTGTATTCAAAAAAAAGATTTTAATGTATTAATTTCTGTAATAAACACACATAATATTTTAATCGACATAAAACTACATATAAGTTAGTTACTTTTGGGTTTTTTAAAGTAAATATGAATCTTATATCTTTATATATCAAATTCTTCTGTCCATGTGTTTGTAATGGAATTCCTTCTAAACGACTGGACTGATTTTGAGGGAATTATGTGTCTGTAGATAAGTTGATTCAAGAATGGTTTAGATTCAGAATTTGATCCAATAGAAAATGTTTTTTTAAACTAAAAATCGAGAAGTTTTAACTTATTGAGATTATTATAATGCCGCTTGAAACACTTCACTGGCAACTTATCTGAGACGCAGTGGTCAACGCGACGGGATTCAGGGCATGAAGTCCCAGGATTAAATCTCCGGGCGATGAGCGAATTTTCATTTAATATAATTACGTTTGTGATGACTGTACGTATGGTAGCTTCATGTATTTTTAAAATAATTTTTCCTTAATTTTCCATCAAAACGGTCCATATTTATAATTTGTTTCAAAACATATATATATACATATATATATATATATATATATATATATATATATATATATGTATATATTATATATATATATATATATATATATATATATATATATATATATATATATATATATATATATATATATATATATATATATATATATATATATATATATATATATATATATATATATATATATATATATATATATATATATATATATATATATATATATATATATATATATATATATATATATATATATATATATATATATATATATATATATATATATATATATATATATATATATATATATATATATATATATATATATATATATATATATATATATATATATATATATATATATATATATATATATATATATGTATATATATATATATATATATGTATATATATATATATATATATATATATATATATATATATATATATATATATATATATATATATATATATATATATATATTATATATATATATATATATATATATACACAGAGAGATAGAGAGAGAGAGAAATTGATATATATATATATATATATTGGTTTACATTCAAGTGTCTGTCACTGAATTAAACTATCAAAAAGTTGACTTGAATTATGTAATAACTTTGGGTTCTTCAAACATCATAAAATATTTAAATGATAAGAAATAACATTCCGAAACTTGCAGTTTTTGAGAAGAATTATGCTAAAATGATTTTGGATAAAGGATAAATATTTTTTGAGATAAAATATATATAATTAATACGTTCTTGACAAAACTGCAGTAAAAATTAGATAAATAAATTTCGTAAGTATAAATTTCACTCAAACGTTTTAATGGTATAATCAATATCAAATGAGTATTTGAAATTTCCGATTTATAAATAAGTATAAAAAGGAGATAAAACGAAATTTCACATTACATACAGCATTCTTTGAAATAAACTTCAGGCAAATTTTAGACATTAAAAACATTTTTTTAAAGAATAATGTATAATTAAAAATGTATATGTTTATGTTGGAGAAACATTTTTTAAAATTC
>CM063505.1:93397508-93405008 GCA_032207245.1 Pardosa pseudoannulata | reverse complement strand
TATTTTTCTGTATAAGACTACAAGCTTAATTACAAAAGATAAATAAATTTTTAATAAAAAACACTATAGAAATTTTTTTAAACTTCAGTAATGCACGTTTCTTCATATGTTTTACTGAAAGTAAGAAATCTTAATTCATTTCACTAATTTTAATCATTTTATACCAACAGACGATTTTGAATATAAAACTTTAAAAAATAATATTTTTCGTTTAAATATTTTTATCTGTTTCATTAATGCCTTAACTTTTGATGAAATAAAAGTCAGATTTACTTAGAAAAAACAATTAAAAGTTTTAACGTTTAAACAAAAAATTTAATACGCACTGACAAATTAAAAAAAAATCGTAAAAATCGTGCCGAATACTGTTTATATGTAAGAATTTTTGTTTTGTTTTTTGTTTATACATTACCTTAGTTAGAATCGTTAGCTTTACAAAAAAGAAAACAAAATCTGTATAATGAAACTAATAAATTTCAATTTTAAATTTTATGAAAAATTTATTTATAATTTTTTTAATTAAGTAAATTAAAAAGTTTATTTATAATTTCTTAAGTAAGTTAAATTTCATAATTTTTTTTAATTTCATTATTATATTAACCACATTTCATGCTTAAATATTTTCTCATATATATACCTCAAGAAATTAGTTTAAACATTGTATAAAATAAATAAAATTACATTTAAATTTTGTAAAAGTCATTTTTAAAAGCTTATGCTCTTAAGATACAAAAATATGTTGTCTTTAACACGCTGTTAAAAGTGATTACTTGTAATTCTGTTCATAATATAAGCAACATATTTAGTTACTCTTAAACAATAATTATATTCGGCCAAGTTACCAGTTCAATAATTGGCCGTTAGTAATGATGACGAAGTGTAAATAATTACTAAATAAATTTAATTTATTATGAACAATTAAAGATTTTATAGAATAATAAAAATTTTATTTCGGTCGTAACGTGTAAAAAATATTACATAATTCGTTTCATTCACACATCTTGTATTTTTAAGAATAGGAAGTGTATATGTATATATATACACACACTTCCTATACATATATATTGTATACATATATCTTGAGCATGTATATCATTTTATATTTTTGATGGATGTAAAACTTCCATTACACATGAACAAATACACACACACTCATATGTTTTTATATATATATATATATATATATATATATATTCATACACACACTCACACATATGTATATATATGTAATATGCTTCAACAGATTATCGATTGTAATTTTTACGGTATGAAATATATATCTTACAAAAGATATAAGCAGATCTAACAAAGAACTACAAACTTAAAATCCTTCATCCGTTTACAAATATGTAATCTTTATTAATTTTCCTTTACATTACATTTATTCCATGGACAGGAAGCCAAGTTTGGTAAAGAGGTCACGAAATTATTCGTCCTTATTGCAGATCACATGACAGTTTCTTCTGTTAAACATTTTCCTTCTTAGCTAACATCAGTCATTATTATATATATAAGCATACATATATAATCATATGTTTGTATATAATACCCTTTTAAAATTTTTCTCTTATAGCATTTACCGTATAATAAATATGTCTTTCAAAAAATATAAACAGTACCTAATAAAACAACGAAGCGTATAGGGAATACGTTACATGCAAAATTAAACCATGATGCATGCAAACTCGCAATGTCTGACATAAATGACTCAGATGGATCGAATGACTTAAGCACGTTACTTTTACACTGATGTGAAAATAATGACGCACTTTTTTATTTCAATTTCATATATTTTCGAACAGGATCATCAAGACATCACTTTAGAACAATTTAGTTGTGTTTTGTCTTTGATTTTTTCTTAAAGTTACGGAATCATTAGGAGAGTCATATTTTATTCCTTTATGAATGGATAAAAAATAATAACGGTTGGATGACTTTTATACAAATGCATTTCTCCTTGATGTTTATAAAAACACCCACAAATATCTTTGCATTTGGTTCTCTAGTTCTATTTTGAAAGCTATTATTTGAAGGTTTTATGATAAATATTAAAAAAAATATTATTAACCTTTTTCAAAATATATTATATATTTAAAAAATAGTTAGCATTATTTGTAAGCATTGGTGTTAATTGATAAATTTAGTTTTATGTAATAAGACAAAATACAAAATTTCTTAATCTATGAATTTTGATATATTATCAAATTTTAAAATATATCTCCTTCTCTAATAAGTTCATCCCAATAACGTACAATAAAACTATTACTAGTACCAATATTATAAGTATTAATCCTTACATATTTAGTAATTTTAGTTTTTATGAATATTTAAAATCTATACTAAATATTAAATTTGAACTACTTTTACACAATTGCAATTTTTCATGATGTCTATTAATAAGTTGCCACAAATACCGCAGTATTTAATTTTTCTAAGCACTTTTTGAAGTTTATGATATTAATGTCTAATAAAGTGATTGACAAAAGTTTTAAAATTTATATTTTCATGTGGGTTAAATAACAGTTTCTAAAAATCTATTTAAAAAAATGATTTACAGAAAGTAGAAATAATAATAAATAAAAAGAAGATATTCATAACTTATAATTAGATATGGATATGAAGTCTTATATGAATGTATATTTTAATGTGAAGTCCTTTTATAAACATATTTCACAAATTTTACCTATATTTTGTGGCTAAAATTTTATCTATACTTTATACCACATTGTTCGAATCTGTATGTCTTATTTCTCTAGCAATTCTGATTATTAACGTATGTGTGGATATGCAAGCGTAATTCAGCATTTAATTCTATATCGCAACATGAAAATTTTCAAGCATATTTCTGAACCTAATTAGGATATATTAACGAAATTACTTTTCCTACTCATTAGTAATATTTAAACTTAGACTACTTGAAACTTCGACTACAGTCCCGGTGAACGAAACTATTGATCTTATGTTTATATCAGTCGAACGAGTAGCAAAGTTCGCTAACAAATTCAGTTTCATTAATTATCCAGCGAATGTTCGCTATTATGTCAATATACTGTGCTTCCGCTAAAAGTTTATTAATTTGTACACTACTGTTCGATTTGGCTCTATTTGTGATTATATAAAATCAGAACGTAATGTACTTAATCTCACTGTACAATTAATCAACTATTGTTCTTGAATGATGCATGTGTTTTTTCGTTTTAGAATAAGAACAACAACGAGTAGTAAATAAAGAGAAGAAACTGAAAAATATGAAAAGTTCAAACTTTCGCCATCAGTTTATTAATTTGTACAATCGAACAGTGCAAATTAATAAACTGATGGCGAAAGTTTGAACTTTTCAGTTTCTTCTCTTTTTTTCTACTTCTTGTTGTTCTTATTCTAAAACGAAAAAACATGATTTTATATAATCATTTTTAATTTTATCATTTTATATAATCATTTTTAATTTGCATTGTTCGATAACATCACTGTTTTATTTGGCTCTATTCATGATTATGTAAAATCAAAAAGTAATGTACTTACTCTCACTGTACAATTAATCAACTATTGTTCTTGAATGATGCATCTGGTTTTTTTTTCGTTTTAGAATTAACAACAAGTAGAAAAAAAGAGAAGAAACTTAAAAGTTCAAACTTTCGCCATCAGTTTATTAATTTGTACATCACTGTTCGATTTGGCTCTATTCATGATTATATAAAATCAAAACGTAATGTACTTACTCTCACTGTACAATTAATCAACTATTGTTCTTGAATGATGCATCTGTTTTTTCGTTTTAGAATAAGAACAACAACAAATAGATAAAAAAAAGAAAAGAAACTGAAAATTTCAAACTTTCGCCATCAGTTTATTAATTTGTACATCATTGTTCGATTTGGCTCTATTCATGAGTATATAAAATCAGAACGTAATGTACTTACTCTCACTGTACAATTAATCAACTATTGTACTTGAATGATGCATCTGGTTTTTTTTTCGTTTTAGAATAAGAAGAACAACAAAAAAAAAAGAGAAGAAACTGAAAAGTTCAAACTTTCGCCATCAGTTTATTAATTTGTACATTACTGTTCGATTTAGCTCTATTCATGATTATATAAAATCAAAACGTAATGTCTCACTGTACAATTAATCAACTATTGTTCTTGAATGATGCATCTGTTTTTTCGTTTTAGAATAAGAACAACAACGAGTAGAGAAAAAAAGAGAAGAAACTGAAAAGTTCAAACTTTCGTCATCAATTTATTTATTTGTACATCAGTGTTCAATTTGGCTTTATTCATGATTATATAAAATCAAAACGTAATATACTTACTCTCACTGTACAATTAATCAAATATTATTCTTGAATGATGCATCTGTTTTTTCGTTTTAGAATAAGAACAACAACAAGTAGAGAAAAAAAGAGAAGTAACTGAAAAGTTCAAACTTTCGTCATCAGTTTATTAATTTGTACATCACTGTACCATTTGGCTCTATTCATGATTATATAAAATCAGAACGTAATGTACTTAGTCTCACTGTACAATTAATCAACTATTGGTCTTGAATTATGCATCTTTTGTTTTGTTTTAGAATAAGAACAACAACAAATAGAAAAAAAGAGAAGAAACTAAAATGTTCAACATTTAGCCATCAGTTTATTATGTTGTACATCACTGTTCGATTTGGCTCTATTCATGATTATATAAAATCAAAACGTAATGTACTTACTCTTTACTGTACAATTAATCAACTATTGTTCTTGAATGATGCATCTGTTTTTTCGTTTTAGAATAAGAACAACAACGAGTAGAGAAAAAAAGAGAAGAAACTGAAAAGTTCAAACTTTCGCCATCAGTTTTTGGCGTGATTGCCAAAGTGAATCATCCATTTAGAAAAAAGAAGCCAGGCAGGGAAACAATGGAGATAACAATAGACTCTTTTAAACAATTCCTTAACAAAGTCAAAAGAATGCTGAAATAAAAATTCCAGGCGAAACTTGGGAGTTTCCTCCTTAAAATAAACTCCTCTCGAACCCTCAAGCCTTTGCGATCGCATCTAAGCAACGATTAAAATCCAACACGTACGGCGGGCATGCTTTTATAGACGAAAATCTCTCCGCAGCCGGCCACGTCGGCTATTTATAAACCGCCAGAAAGCAAAAGGGAGAAAAAAAGCCCCGTTTTTACCTTCCTCCTCACAATAGAACTCGAAATTTCAGGAATTACGGAGTCTTTTACGAACGCCATTGTTTTGGACGCCATCTTTGCTGACGGCAGCAGTCGCAGTCACAGTTAAGGAGTAGGTACAACCGGAATTTATAATCTCGGAGGCTGACATTTGAATTTTGGTCCCAGGCCAGTGCCTTTTTCATGAACTTTTTTTGTTTCATTCTACGCATCGTTTGTTCTACTTTTGAAGCTCCCCCGGAGAGGACGTCCAATGTGTGTGTGTGTATTCTTTCGTGCGTTTTTTCCCCCGTTTGTTGTTATTTTTTATGTATGAATTTCCAACATCGGGGTATTAAGACTGAAATGTAACAGTTTCTGACATCAAGTGTGATTTGTTCAATGAAAAAATATTTCTATAATTTTTAGTACCATGTAAACAAATACACGACAAAACAAAACAAAAAAATACGAGAAACAGATGTCATTAAATATAAAATAAAAATGAACTCCATTTGTATGAACATCTTTTTTTTTATGTTTGAGGCCTCAAAAATAACACTACGGATTTATTGTAAGTGTATCACATTGCTTCTGTCTCGTTTTTCAAAACAAAGCGTTTACTTTTCAGTAAATAAAAAAGTAATTGACACTGAATAGTTGGGAAATATAGCAGTTAGATTAAAAAGTGAAGGACGACTAAATGTTTCTTCACACATTTTATTTAAAAAATGGAATAATAGAAAATTAGCATTCCATTTACAAATTAACGTTTCATCAACTTTTCCGTGGACGGAATTTTAATACTATTTAAAAATATTGCCTTTAATAATGCCTTAACATGTTGATAAATTTGTAAAAATAAAAGTCATATTTAATTCATATTTATTCCACACTTTTGATCATA
Source organism: Pardosa pseudoannulata (assembly GCA_032207245.1). Lineage (NCBI taxonomy): Eukaryota > Metazoa > Arthropoda > Arachnida > Araneae > Lycosidae > Pardosa > Pardosa pseudoannulata. Next base: position 93,398,954 of record CM063505.1, on the reverse strand, counting down.
TAAATAAAAAACGTATAATTTTTAACAAAACTTCTATTATATTTATTATTTTATTACTATACTACGAAAAGTATCAGTATTTTAAAATCTGTTGTAGATTGATTGTAATGCACTTTTGACAGTGTTTATAATATAGGGCAGTATTTAAATATTAAGCTTTAAAGACATTAAATTCAGTTAAATATTCAGAAAGGGAATTTATAAATAAATATAAGTAGAGATATAAATACATCCAAACTCTCAAATAAAATAGATTTGCTCAAATTTTGAGATTCTCAAATATCATAAATAGTTTAACAGATAAGATGCAATAAGTTTCAGATAAATTTTAAAAAATAATAAAAAATGATTTTAATTGAACAACGATAAAAATTGCATTTTAAATTAGTATAAAAAATATGTAGCAGATTTTTCCTTCTTATTTAATACTAAAAAAATGTAAGAGTATGGTGAAAAGCGTTTTTCTAAATTTATTACTTTAAGTTATAAAGCATTGTAAGCATATATATTAAGAGAGAACTAAATTAAATACATTGGATTTTTAAAATCCAAGTTTTTAATTTTTTTTAAAATTTTTAAATGTTTTTTTAGATTTAATTCTCTTTACATTTCTACAAAACTTCGAAGAAACTACCCTAATATATATAAGATAAATATATAGGATAAATCTTCTTTGTTTTGGCATAAGTTTATTAAATCTTGATATAAATTTTAGAAGTTATCCATTTTTCTAGAAACTTCAATGAATAGACATATTAAACATAGAAATATTAAATTTTCTAACTATTAAATAATCAAACAAACTAAAACCAGAATATGTCAAAAATATTATTTTAGGTAGAATTTTGATAAAACTTTGAACTCAAAAATTTAAAAATCATTTAAAAAAATGAACAAAGAATCTTTAAAAATTTAATTAAAAATATAAGTTGATATAAAAAAAATCTAATGTAATTTATTTAGTTATTCTTCAACGTATTGTACAAATTTTCTAAGTTAATAATTTTTGAAACCCTTTCTATTGTAGTATGTTACTGTCAATTTATTACTATACATACATAGTGTACTACATAATTTAAAAAAATTAAAGATTTTTCAATCTTTAATTTTTTTTTAAATTATGTAGTACACTATGTATGTTTAATTTATTTTCAATCAAGAAGGCTGATGATTGCACTTCAGAAACCATGGTTATTTAAATAAAAAAAAAACATAGAAGAAATCACGAAAAGTATAAAATAGAGAAGTAAGAAACCGTGAAAAGCAGATCAAATAAGGGGTTTTATCCCACTGATAGCAATTTAATTAAATTAAGAGCTAAATTAATAAACCAAGTTTACATAACTTTATATAAAATGAAACGTTATAAGATTAAATACCTAGTACTATAAAGTATGTATCTGTTAATCAAATACTCCATCCAGTAAATGCAAATAATATAAATAT
>CM063505.1:93377508-93395008 GCA_032207245.1 Pardosa pseudoannulata | reverse complement strand
ATGAAACGTACACAATTTGCAGTATTCCGAACTATTAGTCAAATCGTGAAATGAATTTAAGGGTGGTACACATTGTTGTTTATTGTACGATTTGATAGTTCTTTGTAAGAATTAATTAATAAAATGGAACATAAGTTCAATAGTTACTCTAATGAACAGAAGAATAATCTTTAAAATATTTCGTGTAAATAAAGAAATTTTGGATTCCTTTGTGCTTTCAAATTTTTTATGTATTGGTGAGATTCTGTAATTTTTTTCATGATTGGATATGTTAAAGGCAAGATGGATTTTAATGATAAATTTTGTTAGAATTGCGATGATTTATATAAAATCCCCTTCTTGTCGTACATAACACGAATAAATAAGAACTTGGTGCAACTCACAAAACACCAATTACATTTCAAAACAGTTTCAATGGACAAAATATTTTTTTGTTTTAGAAAGATGAAACGTATTTAGTGGAACTATTTAGCAAAAAGAAGAACCTTCTGTGTATGTTTTAAAGTGAATGAAAAATGTCGTTTCCAACCATTTGTATCATATAAAAAGGGCAAAATTCATTTTTCATCAATTATTGGTCTTTCCAATATTTTAAACTAAGTTTTCTTCTTTCAAATATGCTGAATTTACGTAGAAAATAAAATATTTCCTGAAGAAAAATGGTTAATAGCTGAATTTGTATCATACTATATTTTGGAACTTAAAATCACGATGGAAATACCACTTCATTAAGCTTCGAAATCAGCTTTAAACACCATTTTGTAGTCTAATTAATTCTAAATACACAGACACACACATACGCACATTACGTATATATATATATATATATATATATATATATATATATATATATATAATATATATATATATATATATATATATATATATATACACACACTTACATAATGCTCATAAAGATAAAAGCATTAAATAAACAAAAAGGGAGAAGTGTGTGAACTTGAGTCTTATCTTTATTCTGCACATGACACTTTCTGCACGGTATAGAGGGAAGTAATCATTCATTTTTCTTTTTCTTTTTTTCTTTTTTTTAAGAGACATCTGTCTTTAACAAGAAACTTTGGTGATAACTGAATTGATAGACCGCTAGCTTTTGGAACTGGTGTCATGTTTTCAAAAGTAGTGCTCTCTGGAATCAACTTTAATCAGCATATTCTCGTGTAATTAGCCATCAAATAAAATCTATAACGATGAAAAAAGTGTCTAAACATACAGAAACGCAGTAAATGAACATTATCTTATCTATAAGGTGCTTGTGATATTTCTACAGGACAGAGAAAGAAGTTATCTTTCATTCTATTGAGAAAATATACTATATCAATTGCTGTAGTGCAGAAGGAAAAACATCAAAAAATCAAAGGAAAAAAAATCAAATAAATTCTTAAAAATCTTTGCTGTTTCAAAGAAAATGAAAGTTTGTTCTAAACACCTCACCCCTTTTATTAAATCAGTTAGAAATAAAGCCATATTTAAAAAGTCCCTTAATTGTATTTAAGTATCTTTACTCTTTAGAGAATATTGAATAAGCAAATTTGTATTTCAACAGAATTTTACCAACTTCGGTACTAGCACCCTTATTAATTCGTTTTTTAAGCACTTATTCTTGTTATGCACTGAAATCATCGCACTTCAGAACTACTCTGTCAACGCAATTAAGTATTAGGCAATTTTTATATGAAGGAAATATAGTGTTTAAAAATACTGAGTAATTAGTACCTACTAACAAATAAAAATCAAACAACTATTTCCTAGGAAATCAAATATTATATCTTAAATATCCATTATTTTCAGGGCATATACTTTAAGAATAAATGTGGTCTATAAAGATATTTAATCGTAGATATTTTAACTGTCATTCCTTGTTCAGAAAATATTTAATAAATGCGTTTGTAATAAAAATAAAAATACGGCATCTTCATTGACAAACTCGTATCTATTAACCTCTAAACTAATTTTCTCTCAAAGTACAGAACTCACTCAACTGCGGAATTTGTCTATAAACACATTGAAGTGTTAGAGACTTATAAGGAGGAAATATAGCACATGAAAAAGCAAATATCAAACAATAAATAACTTCTAACAAATAAGAATCACAGTACTATGTATAAAATCTGAATGGGTATACCCCGAATTTTCCTTCGCTTCAACCCAATGAGACTAAAAAGGCTTTTTAAAACCTTGAGATCATATTTTTAAACATTAACATTGTTTAGATAGTATAATGTAAGCGCATGTTACATTGTTATATATATTTCAGGACTCGCACCGTCAGTAATTAACTTTTAAGATGTCCTTAAATATGCTGAAATCATTTATCAGCGCATTGAAGAGTAAAACGACTTATGAGGAAATATTCAACTTCCTTTACAATATATATATATATATATATATATATATATATATATATATATATATATATATATATATATATATATATATATATATATATATATATATATATATATATATATATATATATATATATATATATATATATATATATATATATCAAGTTTGAAAACATAAAATTAATAATTTAGGGGTTTAAATTCCGTAAACACAGCGCACTCTTTATGCTGAAGGCGCACGAAACACAAATAACCCCAAATAAAGCGCTTGATGCGTAATAATCAAAAGACAGTATCTTCAGATTGAGATGCTGATGAACGCACGTTTCTGTCCTTTGTTAACGTGTGGACGCTACCAATTGGCTGCCATGTTTAATGGTTGAATACTTGTCAGTGATGAAGACGTGAATAAAGATATTGTGAAAGACTATTTTGCTCACTGACTGAAGAGTAGACTGTAAGGCATGTCATATATATATATATATATATATATATATATATATATATATATATATATATATATATATATATATATATATATATATATATATATATATATATATATATATATATATATATATATATATATATAACTGCTAATAAATAAATAATAAAGAACTATGTCCAAGAATCTGAATGTGTATGCCTTAAATCCCCCTCCCTCTAGTTTAAACCAGTAAGAATAAAATTGTATTTTAATGTCCCTTAAGAGTAAGTTTTTTCAGCATCTCTATTACTTTGATAACATAAATTAAACATATGTAAAATCCAACAAATTGCATATTCTTCAGTACTGGTAACCTCGCTAACTAATCTTAAAGTTATATTTCAATCCCCATAATTTATAGATGTCTTAAACTCATCTATTAGAACATTGAAATATGTTAGACAACTTATAAGCTCAACATATAGTGCTTGAAAAAGGAAATATTAAAAAATAATCAACCTTTGACAAATAAATACCACAAGACTAAGGTAAAAAATCTGATCTCAAATGCTATAAATCTCCCCCTCCCCTCTTTTCAACCATTGGGAATAAAATGGTTCCTTAAGAAACTCCAAGAAACGATTTTTTATGTATCTTTATTGTTTAGAGGATATGAAATAAACTGATGTCAAATTCTACAAAATTGCGTCCTTTTTCAGTACTGGCGCCCTCACTAATTGACCTCTAAGCTATCTTTCTTTTCATGCGCTAAACTCATTGCGCGGCTGAACGTTACAGTCGCCTATCAACACATTTAAGTGTTAGAGGGCTTACACGAAGAAAATATGGCTCTTGGAAAAGGAAAATACATCAACTAACAAAGTTTAAGGGAAGTATTTTTCATTAAGTCATTTACACTGGAAATGGGAGAAAGAAACAAAGAAAGCGTAAACAAAAGTTATCCACTTTTGATGGATTTTCCTTTGCATTGTGTTTCTGAATGGAAGAAAAAAAACAACATTGTTGGAGGAAACCGGAAGAGACAAAGAAAACAAAAAAAGGCAAGGGGTTGAGGCAGGGGTGTAGGGAGAAGAAACAAGATCAGAAATTTTGAGTGCGGGATCTTGCGCAAGGTTCTCTTGGGGGTTGTAACCTTGTTGGAGGTTTTTGTGTTCTTTCCGGAAGCCCTGGACTTGGAAGATAAAAGGAGCAACAATAGAATGTTTGTGGAAGGAATACTGACAGAGAACGGGAGCTCAGACTAAACAATGATAGATCACATATTTTTTAAGCTTTTAAAGGGATAACTTTAATCTAATTTATGACAGAATTTCATTCGCAAGTGGATAAAAACGGAGACATCCGTTGGATTTGTTAAGCTTTAAAGATGTTAGAAGCATTAAAATTTGAAAAAAATAAACTTCTTTAAAATAACATACACCATTATTTCTGCAGATTATTTCTTCGAAAAAGAGCTAGAATATGAGATACAAGCAAATTTAGATGGCGGGGTGGAGGAGGGCTAGACGGTAAAAATAGGTAGGAATTTAAGCGAAAGTGAAAATTTCAAAATACGAATTTTATTAACGTATATTAACACATTATTGACCTGTCACGAGTTAACTCGTGTTTTTATGGCTGAACGTTTGCTGACTCGCCACGAATAAACTCGTGATGTGCTTTTTTCGCATCGCTGCTGTTTTCTCTCTTGGTGACCATACAGTGCAAGTGTTGATCAGTATAATACAAGCTGTTTCTCTCGATAAAAATACCCACCAAATCTTTTGTTGTAAAAACTATTTAATAATTAAAAAAAATTAAAAAAAACGATGACGGATCGTAATGAAGCATCTTTCAATAAATTATACGCGAATGCTTTATCTGATTGTCCGAGTGATTACGAATCAAATTGTGTTAATAGTCGGTGACATGAGAAAAATTTTCAGTAAAATTGCAGGTCAACAATGTGTTAAAAATGCTTTAAGAATCCTTATATAATTTATTTTTATTTTATTTCTATTAGGTATTTTAATGAGTCTTTATAATATAAATATGTGTTCTTATAAAGGTGTATTTTGAATGTTTTAGAGCCTTAGAAACAAGAAATTGGAATAGCTGCAAAAAGTATTTACTTCGATTTATTTAATCGAGAAGAATTTAGTATCGAGTCATTCAGTTCGGAATTTATTCTTCACCATCGTTATGATCTCTAAGATAAATTATGTATATTATAACAAATAAAACACTTGCGCTGCTTTACATTATATTACAATATGTTTTTTTGTAATATTTGTTACTATATAAATATGTTATAATTCATTAAAATTAGTCAAAAAATATTTGGGTGTTTGTCTACTTTCTTGTAAAAAGGGAAGTTTAAAACTGCGAAAACTTTCGGTCTGCAAATATCAACGAAATACCCATTTTGCCCATACCTGAATGCATTTTCACTATTTTCCTCTCGAAGTTTGTATGCATGTACGCATTAAAGAATGTTCGTGTCCCGTACAGCTAAAAATCGATTAAGTATAGAAGTTCGATTTTTTTTTTAAATTTAGAACTGTGTCACGTCTAGTCCTACGCCTTCACTTTTTATTACGGTATATACTTTTGTACTAAAAATTATTAATATAAAGGGTATTTATAGTGCTACTGTACAACAATATAACGAAGTATACCAACATATTCATAAGCATTTGTAAGAATGCATTAACAGTTTCTCTCTCAGGTACATCACATTATGATATTCGTACCTAATATTTTATATGATTGTAAATTAAATATGATATACAATAAACTATATTTTATATACAATCTTTCATATATTTCAAATATTTGTGAATTACACGTGATATACAATTGTATAAATTTGATGTGTTTATATGATATACAGAGTAGGAAAAGGATTAATAAATTGAAGAAATATTTATAAAGTGACTTTTTTAATAAAAAATTCCAAAATACTTCATTTTCAGATAATAATTTTAATTTTTTGCTGCTTTATTATTTCCTAAAGATAGTTTCATTCAGACGTATATATGACGCCGTAAAATATTCCGATGTATAACGATATATTTGTATAAAGAAAAAATCTCAATTTGATGCTCCCTGCCGCATTCAGAAACTAAGGTTAAATCTAGAAAAATATGTGCAAAGGATATTTCTGTTGACGTACCATAATATAAAAATTGAAAAAAAATCCGTATAATATAATAGGTGTTCAAGAAGTCACAAAGTGTCTATATCATATTTTTTTTTCTTAGGGACTCTGGAACATCAGAATGAATTAAGGATATTTCTGATGACGGGCATACAACCAAAATTTAAAAAAAAATCCGTAAAATGCAAAAGGGATTGAAGAACTTAGGGACTGAGTAAATAAAAATGAATTACTGATATTTCTGATGACGAACATACAATCCAAATTTTTAAATATTCGTATAATGTAATAGGAGTTTAAAAAGTCATATGGTGTCAACATCATATGTTTTTTTCTCTTAGGGACTGAGTAAATCAAAGTGAATTACTGATATTTCTGATTACATAAATACAACCAAAATTAAAAAAAATTGTATAATGAAATAAGGGTTGAAGAAGTCATATGGTGTCCACATTATATTTTTTTCTTGGGGTCTGAGTAAATTAAAATGAATTACTGATATATCTGATGACGTGCATACAAAGAAAATTAAAAAAAAAAACCGCTTAATGTAATAGTCGTTGAAGAACTTGGAAACTGAATAAATAAAAGGGAATTACTGATATTTCTGATGACGAACATACAATCCAAATTTTTAAATATTCGTATAATGTAATAGGAGTTTAAAAAGTCATATGGGGGCAACATCATATGTTTTTTTCCTCTTAGGGACTGATTAAATCAAAATGAATTACTGATATTTCTGATTACATAAATACAACCAAAATTAAAAAAAAAAATTCGTATAATGAAATAAGTGTTGAATAAGTCATATGGTGTCCACATTATATTTTTTTCTTGGGGTATGAGTAAATTAAAATGAATTACTGATATATCTAATGACGTGTATACAAAGAAAATTAACATAAAATCCACATAATGTAATAGGGGTTGAAGAACTTAGAAACTGAATAAATAAAAAGGAATTACTGATATTTCTGATGACGTAAATACAATCAAAATTTTTAAATATATGTATACAGTAATAGGAGTTTAAAAACTCATATTAAGTCTACATCATATATATATATTTTCTTAGTAACTGAGTAAATCAAAAAGAATTACTGATATTTATGATGGCATCCAAACAAAATTTAAAAAAAAAATCCGTATAATGTAATAGGAGTTGAAGAAGTCATATGGTGTCCACATCATATTTTTTTCTTAGGCACTGAGGGCACCAGAATGAATTACTGATAATTCTGATGACGTATGTATAATCAAAATTAAAAAAAAATCCATATAATGTAATAAGTGTTCAAGATGTAAGCATAATTTTTTTTCTTAGAGACTGAGGACAACAGAATTATTTACTCAAATTTAAGTTAATTGAAATGTGAAAATTCATTTGATTCCCCAGTAATTTTTTACACGAAAGTCATCGAATGAATTCCACAATCAAGTGAAATTCCTACTGATGTATAATCACTAAGAAGAATGAAAACTTAAAATTAGAAAATGTAATATGAAACTAGGACAAAGTTTACCAGTGCACATTCATTACAGAAAGAATGACAATGAATGATATTCGAAGTCAGAAAAATCAATGAAAAAAATAATAAAAAATCCCATCCGTTTTTTAGTAATCCCATATAGATCTTTTTAGGTACACTTTTTTGGACACAAAAAAAGAGAAACCTATTTATAAAAGAAACTCCGAAAGTAACAAAATTCGATTTCTAGGACAGCAAAATAAAATAAATAAAACGCATTGAATTCAGATGGAAATTAGATGTTATCTGACAATAGAATTAAAGAGGGAATAGAAATTTGCTCCAGAAATATGTTGACAATATTCGTCATGTTGGAAGCATCCCAAAGCTACGTCCTTGAACTTTAAAAGAGGATACAAGAGGAAACAATAAAACTCTCTCCTTTGTCAAACTTTTTTTTATCCATTTAAATTTAATTTCTTTGTTAAAAATTTATAAAATAAACATTCTCAAAGATTAACCTTATCCTTTATGCACATGCATGTACATATATATGCATTTATATATATAAGTATATATAATTAAAAATTATGCTTTAAACAAAATATTTAAGTGAAGAAAAATTTGTCCAATCTAACTGTAAAGTGAGAGAGTAAATAAGTAAAATACAGTGCATATTAAGAAATATATTCATAGAAGCTGATACGAAAAAATTTATAATATACATTGTTACCTACAATTATGTGTATATATATACGTAATTACTTACATATACACATTAATAAGTATATATATATATATATATATATATATATATATATATATATATATATATATATATATATATATATATATGTATATATATATATATATGTATATATATATATATGTATATATATATATATATATATATATATATATATATATATATATATATATATATATATATATATATATATATATATATATATATATATATATATATATATATATATATATATATATATATATATATATATATATATATATATATATATATATGTATATATATATATTATATATATATATATATATTTATATATATATATATATATATATATATATATATATATATATATATATATATATTATATATATATATATATATATATATATGTATACATATATATATATATTATATTATATATATATATATATATATATATATATATATATATATATATATATATATATATATATATATATATATATATATATATATATATATATATATATATTCGTTATAAAAGTGAAACTAAATTTCTATAATTAATCGGCTTAGTCAATAAAAAATTATAGGTATTTTGATGTGTAAGTAGAAATGTATTTTTATAAAAGTGGTTTCCCTGTTATTGTAAATTATCAAATATTTGAAAAGTTTTTAAAGATGAATTTTTATAATCTTTAACTGAAATTGCTCGATTGTTCTCTTTTTTTATAAAAAAAATGCATCTGTTTTTACACATAGCATTTTATTCTTTTGAATAAAAGTTAGTTGCTTCAATAAGCATTTAGCAACATGTCTAACCATACTCTACAAAATGTCTATAATTTTTTCCACGTATGTGACAAATGCAATATTTCGAAATATTTTAATTTGAACTAATTTTCGTGTTATTTGTTATAATTTTAATAAATGATAAATTTTAAATATGTGTAATAGTTAAAAATACTACTGGGAGAAAAAGAAAATAAAAAAAAAAAAAAAAAAAAAAAGAAAAAAAAAAAAAAAAAAAAAAAAAAAAAAAAAAAAAAAAAAAAAAAAAAAAAAAAAAAAAAAAAAAATAAAAAAAAAAAAAAAAAAAAGTAAAAAAAAAAAAAAAAATTTGAGTAAGATGGATTGGTTGGTGTAAGATGAATTTTTTAAAATCCCGAACTGAATTTGCTCGATTTTTCACTTTTTTATAAATGAGGCAGTTTATTTTTACATATGGGATTTTATTCTTTTGAATAAAAGTTAGTTGCTTTAATAAGCATCTAACAAAATGTCTAATCATTCTCTACAAAATGTCTGTAATAGTTATTTCACGTGCTTGACAAATGGATTATTTCAAAATATATTAATTTTAACTAATTTTCATTTTATTGTTATAAGCTCAATAAATGATAAATTTCAAGCGTGTGTTACATTTAAAAATATTCCTAGAGTAATTGAGTAAGATGAATTTTTTAAAATCCCTAACTGAAATTGCTCGATTGTTCTCTTTTTTATAAATAAGGCCGTCTCTTTTTCTACATTGGATTTTATTCTATTGAATAAAAGTTAGTTGCTTTAACATCTAAAAAAATTAGCATCTAAAAAAATTACTAAGGATTCTCTATAAAATGTCTATAGTTTTTTCACGTGTGTGACAAATGGAGTATATCGAAATATATTAATTTTAACTAATTTTCGTTTTAGTTATTATAATTTCAATAATTTCAAACGTGTGTATTAGTTGAAAATACTTCTGGAGTAATTGAATAAGACTGATTAATTTCAGTAAGATGAAATTTTTAAAATCCCTAACTGAATTTGCTGGATTGTTCACTTTTTTATAAACGAGGCAGTTTATTTTTACATATGGGATTTTATTCTTTTGAATAAAAGTTAGTTGCTTCAATAAGCATTTAGCAAAATGTCTAATCATACTCTACAAAATATCTATAGTTTTTCCACGTATGTGACAAATGCAATATTTCGAAATATTTTAATTTGAACTAATTTTCGTTTTATTTGTTATAATTTTAATAAATGATAAATTTTAAACGTGTGTAATAGTTAAAAATACTACTGGAGTAATTGAGTAAGATGGATTGGTTGGTGTAAGATGAATTTTTTAAAATCCCTAACTGAATTTGCTCGATTGTTCACTTTTTATAAATGAGGCAGTTTATTTTTACACATGGGATTTTATTCTTTTGAATAAAAGTTAGTTGCTTTAATAAGCATCTAACAAAATGTCTAATCATTCTCTACAAAATGTCTGTAATAGTTATTTCACGTGCTTGACAAATGGATTATTTCAAAATATATTAATTTTAACTAATTTTCATTTTATTTGTTATAAGCTCAATAAATGATAAATTTCAAATGTGTGTTACATTTAAAAATATTCCTAGAGTAATTGAGTAAGATGAACTTTTTAAAATCCCTAACTGAAATTGCTCGACTGTTCTCTTTTTTATAAATAAGGACGTCTCTTTTTCTATATTGGATTTTATTCTATTGAATAAAAGTTAGTTAATTTTTTTAGATGTTAAATCTAAAAAAATTTAGCATCTAAAAAAATTACTAAGGATTCTCTACAAAATATCTATAGTTTTTTCATGTGTGTGACAAATGGAGTATTTCGAAATATATTAATTTTAACTAATTTTCGTTTTAGTTATTATAATTTCAATAATTTCAAACGTGTGTAAAAGTTGAAAATACTTCTGGAGTAATTGAATAAGACTGATTAATTGGAATAAGATGAAATTTTTAAAATCCCTAACTGAAATTGCTCTATTGTTCTTTTTTATGAATAAGGCTGTCTTTTTTACACATTGGATTTTATTATTTTGAATAAAAGTTAGTTGCTTTAATAAGCATCAAGCAAAATGAAATGTCTAAGCATTCTCTACAAAATGTCTGTAATAGTTATTTCACGTGCTTGACAAATGGAGTGTTTCAAAATATATTAATTTTAATTAATTTTCATTTTATTTGTTATAAGTTCAATGAATGATAAATTTCAAAAGTGTGTAATTGTTAAAAATACTCATGGAGTAAATGAAATGTTTACGGAATTCAAAAATGTTTGCAAGTATTACGAGCGACAGTTGTAATGCATATTTTGGTAATATTTATACATTATAGAATGGTGAATATTACTGCCGTGGTGTGGTACATTGCTGTTATTATTTCAAAGACATTAATAACTAGAAATTGCTTTTTATCGTCTTTAATTATAGTAAAATGCAACTGAACTATATTACAATATTCAAATACAGAAGAAAAGTGAAGGAAATATGCTAAAAAATATATAAAAAAATTAAAAAGTAAAAGAAGTACTCCACGTGCTACACCTGAAAGAAAAAAATTGCCAAAGTCCACTCTTTTACTTCTTTCTGAACTACTCCAGTAACCCTAGACATAGTCCCCAGCCATTGTCCTGTGGACAATGCGTTCTTTCCCGGCTATGGCAAGAAGAACCGGGACTCTAAGGATGGTCCTGAATCGCCTCCTGTAGACCAATCACAACTCTTCAAAACTTGGTGAAGTTGAAGTGCAATCGTTTTCACACCACACACTTCCTGGTTTGGTTTGGGAGCGCTACGGTCTACTTTTTGCAACACGAGGGCTAATGAGACCGGGACCTACTGCTTAAAGCCGATTCCGAACGGCTACGGACATTCATGCCATAGTGGGATTCGAATCCATGAACTCTTAGTTCCGAAGGCCAACACCCTAACTATTCGGCCATAGTTCGGCCACACACTTCTTAGAGTCACGAAAAAATACTTGGGCATGCAACCCACAACGTTCGAGTGCGGCGAGCAAATCAGTTTCGAAAACCTTATGTAAAACATAGCTGCACTCTCACAATTACAACACCCCATTGTTTCTGTTATATTTCGAAATTCAATGATCATGAAATATCAATTTTTTAGTCTAAATTACTTAACAAAAGTTGCTATCATATTTTAAGAAATTTTAATAGCGAAAACTTAAACTTTTACATAAAAAAATTTCTTATTGTTCATAAGAAATATTGCATTATCTGCAAAGTTTTATTCCCTCTATAATTTCTTTTAATGCCTATATTGCATGATTATCCACAGTGCATGCAAAGATAATTTTAAATATCAAAGATTAATATCACGGAAAACCTCAAAGTTTTCTTGTGTATAGTTGATTTATTTTATACGTGATTCTCCGAGGATTTATTCTCTATTCTATTAGTTTAATCTATATAAAAAATATCAGCATCCCCTATAAAAGTCTTACTCAGCTAAATCCATCATATGAACGGTATACAAACGTACAGTGACAATGCAAGCTCAGTTAAAGTTTAAAACGTCATCTTATCAAAAATACGTCAATGGAAGGCTAGAAAATGAGGTAAAGAGAAAACAGCAATCTTTGGCAAAATTTGACAGCACGCCTGTCAAAATCTGAGCTCTCGAAATTCTTCGATCAAAAAAGAAATTATAGTGAAGGAAAAAATTGTTAGTGTTTAAAGAAGTTTTATAAATAAAGAAGCAAAAAGAGGGAAGACTTTGACAGACAACGCAAACAAAATCATAATATTGTCATCGTTGAAAAAATCATAGTGGCACCAGATAAAATTCAATGTTCGAACTTGGATGAGCATAAATCTACTTTTATTCGTCCGGACGAAATAGATTTATCGTTAACTTTAAGGGTACTTAGAAGTTATTGAAGTGTAATACGTTGTTTAGAAGTGGATTAAGCACAGGAAATATTCTTTAAGGCAGTTGAAATTTTAATGAAAATTAAAACACTTCTTTCACAAAAAATCATAGTTTAAACAGAAGATAATTCATTATTTAATGTTGTGCAACACACAGGCATATATGAAAGAGCTTATTTTATATTTTAATAATAATTTATATTTAAATTATTTTTATATTTATGATCAATTTCTATTTAATTGAGGAAATTCAAGCATTATTCTTGTAATTTAATATAGTTTTTTTTATAATACATTTATTGATAACTTTAAGGGTACTTAGAAATTATTGAAGTGTAATACATTGTTCAGAAGTGGATTAAGCACAGGAAATGTTCTTTAAGACAGTTGAAATTTTAATGAAAATTAAAGCATTTCTTTTGCAAAAAGTCATAGTTTAAGTACAAGATAAATGATTACTTAATGTTGTTCAATATACAGGCATACATATATGAACGTGCTAATAAATTTTATATTTTAATAATAACTTATATTTATTTATTTTTATATTTATGATCAATTTCTATTTAATCGATGAATTTCAAGCATAGTTCTTGTAATTTACTATACAGTTTTTTATAATACATTTATTGATAACTTTAAGGGTACTTAGAAGTTATTGAAGTGTACTGCATTGTTTAGAAATGGATTAATCACAGGACATATTCTTTAAGACAGTTGAAATTTTAATGAAAATTAAAACATTACTAATCATTACAATAAGTCATAGTTTAAACAGAAGATAATTGATTTCTTAATGTTGTTCAACATACAGGCATACATGTATGAACGTGTTAATTTTATATTTTAATAATAATTTATATTTAAATTATTTTTATATGTATGATCAATTTCCATTTAATCGATGAATTTCAAGCATAGTTCTTGTAATTTATTATACAGTTTTTTTTATAATTAATAGATTTATTGTTAACTTTAAGGGTACTTGAAGTGTAATACATTGTTTAGAAGTGGATTAAGCACAGGAAATATTCTTTAAGGCAGTTGAAATTTTAATGAAAATTAGAGCACTTCTTTTACAAAAAGTCATAGCTTAAACTGAAAATAATTGATTACTTAATGTTGTGTAACATATAAGCATATATATATATATATATATATATATATATATATATATATATATATATATATATATATATATATATATATAAACATGCTAATAAATTTTATATTTTAATAATAATTTATATTTAAATTATTTTTATATTTATGATCAATTTCTATTTAATAGATTAATTTCAAGCATAGTTCTAGTAATTTCCTATACAGTTTTTTATAATACATTTATTGATAACTTTTAGGGTACTTAGAAGTTATTGAAGTGTAGTACATTGTTTAAAAATGGATTAAGCACAGGAAATATTCTTTAAGACAGTAGAAATTTTAATGAAAATTAAAGTATTTCTTTTACAAAAAGTCACAGTTTAATCAGAAGATAATTGATTACTTAATGTTGTGCAACATACATTCATACATATATGAACGTGTTAATAAATTTTATAGTTTAATTATAATTTATATTTAAATTATTTTTATATTTATGGTCGAATTTCTACTTAATCGATCAATTTCAAGCATAGTTCTTGTAATTTATTATACATATTTTATAAGGCAAAACATTATTCTTTTTGGAGTATATGACTTCAAATGCTTTTTATATAAATCAATACCTTTAAACTCAACATTTCATTAACCTTTTAATTATTAAAAATTCTTATTGAGTTTAATGTTAATAAATCTTTAAAACTATGAAAAATGTAAAGTTAGTTTAATTTTATGTTTTGTTTATTATAGCCATAATATAAAAGTAGATGCTAAACGTTGACGAATTTAGCAAGCTGCACTGCCATAAAATAGATTGATACTGGCTGTAAAGAACTACTGCATCATTCGACTATGGACTCGCACGTTCATTGTAA
The DNA here is from genome assembly GCA_032207245.1 of Pardosa pseudoannulata. NCBI lineage: Eukaryota > Metazoa > Arthropoda > Arachnida > Araneae > Lycosidae > Pardosa > Pardosa pseudoannulata. Next base: position 93,380,166 of record CM063505.1, on the reverse strand, counting down.
CGTCACTTTGATGTCAGCTTGAACGTTTGCTCGAATAATGTATGCAAGCTGAAGTTAAAATGACGTCACAACAAATGTTTGAACCGGTTCGCAACGTCCAGAGTAAACCAATAACTGTTTCTTCTAACAAGACTAAAAAAACTACAATTTCTACGTCTCTCGTAGAAAGTCCTTTCGATTTATAAGTGTGGTGTTAAAAAATCGTTGCTCCATGATAAGCCGATGTAAATTTAAAATATGTACTTAACTGAAGTGTTTTAAAATGCTAAATGTAGGCTGTTATGCTTGAGGGAAATGTTGCTGTTTCTCATGCCAAATGATAAAACCAAACACGATTGAGCCTGCAGGATCTCGTATTAAGACCAAGGGTTCCGCCTTTCGTTGTAATGAGCACCATTAAGGTGAAAGAACGACTTCCTCGTTATTCTGAATCACTAACCAAGCAGAAGACCCATAGATTTGACCTGCCACTCCCAGAGGTATTAATTGAGAAAAAGGAGGATATTATGATCACGAGCCTATTTTACGTGCACCAGTCACCTTTAAAGAACACGGCGGATCTTAGGCCGGCTCGGGTTCCGAACCCGCAACCTCTCAGTTACGAGATCGTTGCATTTGCCGATTGAACTACCGCGGAACTGAGCGAAGCGTGTGTTTGCTGATCAACATATCTAAAATGAATAAGAAGGAACGTCGATTCTTGACACAACAGTATTAGATTACGTTTTTTTCCTGATAACCTAAGGAGAAAATCGGTCTAATTCTGGGCAGTTTGTATCAAAGAGATTTTTAAACATATTATATCTTCTGATAAGGTGGAAACTACTTCAGGATTACACGTAATTAAAATTTTAACCATAATCAATAAAAATACTTTGAATTTCAATATATTTGGGAAAAATTTGGTGTTGTTTAATTTATGCTCCATAATTTTCTAGTGGAATTTAAATTAAAGTATTTTATGAACAACTAGAAGAATAATGAAAATAATGATAAATTTCTTATGAAATACCTTATTATATTTCTTACATGCCTTATATCGCAATATAATTAAAAATCACAATGGCTTGTTTAGTCAGTTATAAATTACCGTTTTAGAGTAGCCAATTAATTCTTTTCACTTTTAACGTCAGGTTGTTTAAAACTTAATATAAAATTATAGTCATATCTATATTCCCCGAAGGTAATGCAAAATTTGTTAACCTAATTTGACAAATAATAATGCGGAGAAATGTTTTTACTCTTTTTATAGTTGAAAACGATTTTTTAACACTTGCAGTAAAAACTTGAAAACGTACACAAAGTTTGGAATGAATGCTTTGAAGATATATCGGGGAGTATCAGCGCCCACCCCCCCGAACGTATCCCCCATAAATATATCCTTGGTGGCCAATTACCTTAAATTCTAGGTAACTGGATATGTACGCATATTTTTTTTTAAATAAAAAAGAACTTTTTCCTGTGATGTATCTTTCGAACACCGTACCTCTCCCCCCCAATCGATCACCTTTAGAATAAAATATCTTCTTCTAGCCATTCATGTATTCAACATCATCATTCATCGGACAAAATAAAAATGACAGCTGAAGACTCCAAAGATTAAAGAAAAGCAGAAAAAACAGTTAAACAGTGTGATAAAGGCTTTACCTTGTGAAATAAGTAATCTGAAAGTTTCAAATATCTCTGTTCATTTTTACAGAGGTAATTGGATTACTTTCTTTCTCAGAGATCTTTTTTGAATCTGTTAAATCGAGATCTGAACGTGGTCGATTACCTTAAACACCGGGCAATCAAATAAATAGACATAATCTTTTTTAACAAAAAGATAAAAATCAACATTTTGGTTTAATGTATCTTTCTCCCACCATCACTCGATCAAATTTTGAATGAGATATAGCCACCGAACCATTCATAAGTTCAACATCATCACTCATTGGCCGAAACAAAAATGACAGCAGGAGACTTCTGAGGTAAAAAGCAGACAAATGGTCTGATAGTTGCTTTTCCTAAGTTTAAAGAATAACCTGAAAGTTTCGATCACCTCTGGGCATTTTTATGCCTCTTAAAATTACCTATCATCGATTTTTGAGACTCTAATTTTGAAAAGGTATAATTTGGAAAGAACAATTTTTAATCTCCGTCGAAGGAAAAAAAAAAGAAGGATGAAAGAAGAAGTTTCTTTCTAAAGTTTGTTCGATTGTTAAATATACGTTTGAAGTAGAGATACTTCTGTTAGAAACAAGAATTTAAGAGATTTGTTTTATTTATTTAATCTTTTTTGAAAAATCATTCTATACACTGGAAAAGATTTTAACTGCCTCGGGAAATGAATAAAAAAAAGAAGAGGAATGTTTTGTCTTAAATTGCATTTCAAGTTCTTAGAGAAGAAAAAAAAAGAACCGAGAATAATTTAGAATATGTTCAGTATCTTCAATAATTCCAAGAAAAAGAGCTCTTTTCAAAAGTTTGGAATTTTTCTTATCATAGGTTTAACGTGAGCAGTGACATGAAGCCTAACAAAAGCTAGTCATACTTCTAAATCTTATTTATTTAAAAGTGGATTTTGATCGTTAAAAATGAAGTAGGGAATAGTATAAAAATATTTATTTGTCTCGTCATATTATATACCGAGTGACTTTAAAATTGTTTTATATATAC
>CM063505.1:93360008-93372508 GCA_032207245.1 Pardosa pseudoannulata | reverse complement strand
TGTAATTAATTACCCAAAGAAAAATTCATAGATAATACTTGAAAAAAATTCCAAAACCGTAGGTATTCCTTTAAAACTGATAATTAGCTTTTAACACTATTTTTTTAGCTCATTAAACACAAGAAAACACGAGCTACTGGGCGAAAGATTTTCGCTACTGCGGTGTATTGATTAGGTAGTATGCCTTAAAAAATCTCCCTAAAAGTTTTCTAAATTATCTATATTTAACCTTAAAATATTTCTCAGCATATCCAATATAAAAGGAAAAATTTCAAATCAAGTTTTAAGAAATTTTATGGTTTAATTTAATTTAATTTGTTCTGTTTATTAGTCAAATACATTGTATATAATTTATTAACAGCTCATAAGCTTATATAGAGAAGTTTACTAGAAAAAATTAAGAAACTTATTCTTTTAAATATATAACTATTTAGCAAACTAAATTTTAGATTTTGTTTGTCAGAATTACATAAATTCTTTCTATAGATAATATTACTATATACACACAGAATAAATAGATTATCTAATGATTACATATCCTTATTATAACATATAAATTAAAATATCTAATGTTAATTTATCTGTATTGAAATTTGCTATGATACGTAGTTAGATAAATTTATACGTATTAAATGATCTCAGATATTGTAATGACTGAATTAAACTTTTGTAAACTTATTTTTTAATCAGTATTATGTATTTATGGTAAACATGGTAAACAATGGAAAACATGTTCAAAGTTTTCACTAGTACTTTCTGAGTTTCAAAGTTTTCACTAGTGCATTGCATTGAAGGACCTATCACACTGTTAGCTTTAATACTCTGGTTGTATTTATAGGATTCAGATATGTCACCTGTTAAAAAAAAACAGACATTATCAGTGTGGGTCAAGACTTATTCGTTATAAGACCTTTGAACAATTTCAGGAAGAATTATTAACTAGAAACAATTTTAACCTTAAAATATTTCTCAGCATATCCAATATAAAAGGAAAATTTCTAATCAAGTTTTAAGAAATTTTATGTTTTAATTTAATTTAATTTGATCTGTTTATTAGTTAAATACATTGTATATAATTTATTAGCAGCTCATAAGCTTATATAGGGAAGTTTACTAGAAAAAATTAAGATAATTATTCTTTTAAATATACAACTATTTAGCAAAATAAATTTTAGATTTTACTTGTCAGAGGGATATTATTTCTTTCTATAGATAATATTACTATATAAACACAGAAAAGAATAGATTATCTAATGATTAAAAATTTTTAAATATTACATATCCTAATTATAACATATAAATTAAAATATCTAATGTTAATTTATCTATACCTTTACTGGAATTCACTAAGATAGGTAGATAGATAAATTTATAAGTATTAAATTATCTCAGACATTGTACTGACTGAATTCCAGTTCTGTAAACTTATTGTTTAATCAATATTATGTATTTATGGTAAACATGGTAAACAATGGAAAGCATGTTCAAAGTTTTATCTAGTACTTTCTCAGTGATTGTGCATTGCATTTGTTCCAACGAGAACTGCTTGAACTATTCCATACGTCACTTGTGACGAAACATTGTATAACACTTAGCTAAATGTTCAACGCGCATGCACTATAGCGCACTAGAGATAAGAGAGATAAGAGTTTGATTCCATTGATAGCTGAGGCGTAAATTTAACTTAATTTTCTTTATTAAATTTTTCTTAACTTTTCTCGTTGAATCTTTCTTTGAGTTTGGATTTGATATGAACACACTGAACCACAACGGATTTAGAGGCATTCTTTATAGATATTTAGATTTAGATGAATGCCGCATTAACAGCATTTAAGGACTTATCACAATGTTAGCTTTAATACTCTGGTTGTATTTATACGATTCAGATATGCCACCTGTTAAAAAAATAGACACTATCAGAGTGGGTCAAGACTTATTTGTTATAAGACCTTTGAACAATTTCAGGAAGAATTCTTAGCTATAAAAAAGTTTATCTCCATGCATAATTTCATTTCGATTTTTTTGGCTTTAGATGAATGGTAGCTTTGTTCATAGCGACCTTTTTAAAATATGCATATAGCACCACAAAAATTACTAGTTCAGAATTTTTTCTCTTTTTTATAATCTACTACAGCACAGATTTTAATAAAATTTTTCTGACATAGTAGAAATACGGTTATAACTATCATAAATATTATGCTAGTGTTATTGTGAGTGCTTCAATTCTAATGGATAATAATTCAGTGAGTTAAGCATATTTTTAAGTAACATTTATAAGTAATATTTTAAGTACTATTTATAAGTAATATCTTAAGTAATATATAAGTAATATTTTTTAACCTGCGAACCTTTTATCTGTGAAAGATATATTTCTCCTTGTACTATAATGCAAAAATGGGTTTGCCCATAATTTTTATCCTATCTCTATCTGTACTACTGCTTGTAACATCATAATAACTTACATATTCTCATTGAATAAAATTTTACGTATATCTCGATTTCATAGACATATGAATAAAACTTGAAATTTTCCAGAATGGTTAATATTAATTTAGTGACTTTTTCTTATTTTCTATGTATCATAGTTTAGAGTTTACGAAATGAAGTTTGTGTAATATCATTACACTAAATTTTTTGAGACAAATAATACTTTTATATTTTATTATATTATGGTTAGCTACAAGTATCCCAGAACTGTTTTTATTCGTGATACTTCAGACGTACATATGCTGAAAAATCAAAAACAATTTGTTTCTGTTTAAAAAAACTAAAAGATCTAATCTGTTCAACTCAAACGTTAAATTAAACATGGATGTTTGCCTTGTTTGCATTTGATTAGCTTTTAATCTTTTAAAGTAAAAATACTCTTCAATAAATTTAATTGATGTCTGCAATCCATATATATCTGTAATTGAAAGACAGTGATCAGTGACGAAAAAATAAACATTACATTGTATTATTGAAAATGCAATATTTATGCAATTTATCAAAGAACTTCTAAACAAAATTGGTGGACTATGACGAGATGATAGTATAAAACTGCTTGATCCCAAAGTGTGCCGTTAAAATATCAACCAAATAGAAAGACCATTGTGGTTTGATTTTAGAACGTTAAAAAAGAATGATTTGGGACATTCGTAGCTTTTTAAACTAGACTTCAAGCTATTATATTCCTGTCAAATTAGCTCTTATTTTATGAAAAAGTAGGACACATCAATCCAAATAGGAATAGTTATATAAACGTTTATACAATTTCAGAAAATATAATGTTATAATAACATATGCATGACAATGAATATGATTTAAGGAGTTTTAAAAGCTTAAATGCTTCTAAATAAATGATTAAATGGTTAATAACTCACATAAAAAAAATTCAGTAGACCTTATTTGTATTCCAAACTTGAATAGGAGAACAGAAAACTATTGCTTTCGGAACAGAAATCGGGATAAAAGGAAATAAAAATCTGGCATAAAAGGGGTTTCATTTACCTATGTATACTGACGAATATTATATATGCACACAGAATTATCAAGAAATAAGTTCCCCACTTTTGAGGACTAGAATACGTTCTATTGGCAGAAATGCTTTACAATTGGAACTACATATAATTCAAATGATGCATTAGACATTAATTACATAAAAAGTTTTAGTACAAACATCCGCATATAGGTGGTTCTTTAATTGGCATTTATTTCATTTCCTTGCGTTACGTCGAGCCTTAATTTCTTTAAAAAAAGCTACTGGTTAACACTTTCGTGGGCAGTGGGAAGATTACTTCCCACCAACACGATCTTACAAAATACACCTGTGGGAAGATCAAAACCCATTATAATATATTGGTCTTGTTATTGAAACAACGGAAGACTGATTCCAGCTTCGTCTTTGCGCTGTCATCAATTGTTCGGTCGATTGAATAAAATTACCAGCTCTGTTTTGAAAGTTTGGAAAGTGAGAAATAAATGGCCCACGAAAGGGTTAAACTGTTTTACCAGAACTAGCAGAACTCCGTTTCAACTCTAAAAGAATTCCGTCGTATGAGGCAGGTATGAAGAGGTTCAATGTCTGCATGGGCATTATGTAAGATGATCGTTCATCAGATATCACTCCTTGTGAGTTTGGGTTGTGAGGTTTCCTGAAGGACAAGATCTATCGTTGAATGTCAGCATGTGTTATCAGATCTGAGAGCCAGCATTTGGTGCAATGTTCTAGATATTACTGTCAGCTGTGGAAAATATGGTTCTGCAGATACAGCATATTGTTGAACATAAAAGGGGACATATTGAGCTCTTTTAATGCTACTCTTTTAATATTATTTAGTATTATTGAAGCATATGAAATGTGCTTATATGTTTTACAGAGCCAAGTACAGGCGGAATTTTATACTACAATTTTTCTTTAATAAACGTCCAATTGTATCTCATTAAGACCAATAAATATTATTCTAGATTCCTCTGAATTGGGGGAACTGATTTATTACTAACTCTGTATGCATAAATATTCTATACAATTAAATCGTCCGACAAAACTGCTATTGTAGTTTGTTAATATGTATGATTATCTCACATTTACAATTTATTAACCCTTAATTTGTCTAAGTCTGGTCACTACACCGGACATGTATATTTATAAATACTATATAACATAATTGTCAGTGTTCGCCACAATGGACATTAATTATCTCAAAAATGGAAAATGATATATATATATATATATATATATATATATATATATATATTATTTTACAGAGATCCTAATGCCTATACAGACATGGGAAAATAAATAACAGAAATTAAAAAATATTTGAAAATACATCTTGTCAAATTAAGGGTTACACAAGAAATAAATGTAATTAGTAGATTTAGTTTAAGTTCAAAATTTTAGTAAAACGTCAAGACAAAATTTATCTAAAAACATATTATAACTAATGCATTCTGACGATGCACAAAAGGAAAACTTAATCACTTTTCATAAATATTGAAAATATAACAGATCCTAATAAATTATTTATAACATGGAAGTAGAAGATTGATTTAAGCTGAAACTATAGTGGGATTTACTTAGAGTCCCAGAACAGCGAATAGTTATTTTAATTTTTTTTTCGAACAATAGACTACGAATTCCTCGCAAAAAAAACACACAATCCACTAGTGTGAGAAATTTTATGAATTATGCTCAGAAAATAACATGCGTATGGTTATAAATTTTCCTTAAATAAATGACGTGGAAAGTAAAAGAAAATATACATCTATGCATCTGGGAGCATCTTTCTTCCATCAAGAAAATTCTTTACAGAAGAACATTAAATATTTCTTTAAATTTTTATTTTTTTTTCTTAAGCGAGTCTCTTTTTTTTCCTTTTCTTGTAGAAAATGTTAAAAAAAATATCTAAATGTGAAAGACTAAATAGAGTCATTTTAGCCGTTACTATGTGATAATATAAAAATGCAAAACTCATTATACGCCAGTGGATAAATAAGTCCTGGGAAGGTAGAATTGAGGGGAAAAAAGTAAAAACAGTTTTTTCGGGCCACAATTTTAAAGATAAAAAGCGAAATAACGGTCGTTAACGCCATTTTTATTATAATGTATCATCAGATAAGAAGTTTCAGTGCATGAAATACCTCTAGGGCAGAAGTAAGGAAGTTTTTTTATACCACAGAAACTTTACTGAATGTTTTGAAATTTTCGTTTTATTTTGCTCATACTTGGCTCAAATTTCATAGGGAATTTTAACAATGCACCTCATTTCTTGCATGTAAATATGAGGATACTTTTTTTGGTTGTTTACGAGAAACATTCTTGATTTGTCCTTTTTTTTACAGATAAAATTGTATACAGTAATTTACTCTAATCTCATCTAAGCGTTTGTATCTTTAGAACAGAGCATGCAATTAAAATAAAACTAAATGGTTTCTTCAATTACCAGGCATAATGTATTTAGCACTTTTTGGTTTAATAAATTAAGGAGTTTTTATTACATTAATGATATAATTATTCAAGATGGGCTCTCAATTAAAAATTATGATTCATCAAGTTAATTATCGTTACATATTCAGTAACTTGTATATGTAAAATCACTAACTTGCTAGCTTTAAGGATTTACACGAGAACGGTGCAACTTTTCTGAGACAAATAAAGAAAATGGCTTTTGGTGATGGACGGAAAATTTGTATTACGAAAAAAATCTTAATTAGAAGTTTAAAATATATTTCGGATTAATTGAAATATTAATTTTTAAAAGTATTTTTAACTGCAGATCTTTTTTTATTAAAATTCCTAAAGCACAAACATAAGACGCACACAAGTTGAAATATGAAACTACATCTTTATATTATCCTTAATGCTTCATAATTTTAATCAAACTACGATGTATTTTTCTCTCCTCCGACCATAAACATTCAATAAAAATGTAAAAGTGTATGAGTGTACACAGGGTTTCTGGAGCCCGAATACTTTAAAAGTACCTCTTTCTGAGAAAGGTATTTCGATAAAATTGCAGAAATTCATGCTATTGGTGTCTAGAGGTCCTATTAGAAAGTTGATTGAACCTGGGACCCGTGTCGTAGGAACGCAAAGCTCTACAACAGCGTATAAGGTAACTTAGTAGCTAACACACACACACACACACACACACACACATATATATATATATATATATATATATATATATATATATATATTTATATATATATATATATATATATATATATATATATATATATATATATATATATATATATAAATATATATATATATATATATATATATAATATATATATATATACATATATATATATATATATATATATATATATATATATATATATATATATATATATATATATATATATATATATATATATATATACATATATATATACATATATATATATATATACATATATATATACATATATATATATATATATATATATATATATATATATATATATATATATATATATATATATATATATATATATATATATACTTTATTATATGTTTTTCAGATTTATAAAGAGTTTCTGTGTGAGATTATATTCTACAGTTTATTAAAATCTAATTTATATTTTCAAAGATGTTCTTAGTATTGCAGTTCAGTATTGTATTATATTGTTTAAATAGAGAAATTTTTCTTATAAGCGGTTATTATGGTTCATTAATGCTTTACCATAAGTCACAGTTAATTGTGACATAGAAGTAGAAAACTTGCGTTGATATCCCCTATGAAAATGATTAGGACGCCTAACATACTATCAATCATCATTATTAGAGGTCGCAGATGTTCTTTCTGCGATATTATTAATGTATGTGTCTATATTGATATATAATTGGGATTCATCTGGGAAAAGAATTATGATAAATCACGTTACTATTACTTTCTGAATTATATGATAAGAATCCCTCGACACATCTATAATGCTGTATTATATATTATAAAAATATAAGGCTACAGTGGACTTTTGAATACAATTTATTTTGTTTTGAATGGATCTGCTTGAATCTTAACCTATTATTAACAATACAAAACCTACAACATACAAACAATATTACATAGCTTTATAAAATATTTAAAATGTCGATAGAAAAAATATAATTATAAGTAATAATTGTTTAAAATTAATTTCTTAAAAAATTTACATGCATATCTATCTTAAAAGCGCAAACTGGATTTTTTTTCAAATTTTACGTTAATTATACACAGTTTATATAAAAATTTTATTATTTTTTTAAATGTCGCTATTTTTCTGTATTAAAAATTGAGCTTAAAAATAGTGGCAATGATTCAGGAGCTCAACGTAAAAATCGGTTATAGTAAAACTAGCATTATCATTATAGCTTAGAGATATAAGATTTTCAAACAATACTAAAAAACGGTATGTTTAAAAATATAAAAATATCCCTTTTATTTTAGTTTTCGAGATCATAAAATAGTAAGATGTCCAAACTTAACAGGAAGTTATAACAGGAAGAAAAGATCCATATTACATTATATGTAACTATATTGACGATATATGCTAAAGTTTACAAACATACTAGAATTATCATAAAACTATAGGTTTTAAATTTTCATGGCCATACATAAAAAATGCCGACATGATCAGTATTCCGGAAATATTGTCAAAGAAAATGTCATTTTGATAGAAGATTGAATGTAAGAACGAATCTGGAGTTTTGGATGTAATCAAAGTTCACAAGATTCTAAAAATTGATCTTAACAAAAGAAAAAGTGTTCTCGCATTTTACCCAAGGGTTCACCCACAAAAAACCTCTGAATTGAAAAATATGTAGCGAGTTTTCTATTGAAACGTATAGACGGGTTTAGACTTTATTTGCAGAATAGAAACAGGGACTGAAATTTTGATCTCACCTAATATTTTACGTATTACACAAATATTGGGTCATTGTGTTTCACATTTACTCCTCGAGTTTCGGCCGTTTTGTTATATTATGATTCTAAAAAGCAAAATAAAAATTTAACTTTTAGGAATAGTCACAAATTTATTGTCATTTTAAAGATGAATGTCAATTGAGTACGGTAATTATAACAATATTTTTTATGTAGAGCCACAGAGTAATTGGCACTACTTCTTAGACAGAAATTATATATAACTTTTTAAAAACCTTTCTAATTTCAAAATTAACATACAGGGTTTGTGGGAAAATTTTTAATGTCCAGAAAACTTAGAGAAATTTAGAAAATATTGAAGCACCTGGAAAATTTCAACAGTATTGTAACTTTAACAGAAATGTGAAAAACAAAACAAAAAAAGAAAGACTGAAATTTTGATCTCGTCTGATATTTTACGCATTTCATTGATATTTTTTATCATAATAATAAAAAACAAATATTGGTTCATTTTGTTTCAAATTTACTGCTCGAATTCCGGCCATCTTGTTATATTATGACTCTAAAAAGCAAAATAAAAATTTAATTTTTAGAAATAGTCACAATTTTATTATAATTTTAGAGATGAATGTCGAGTGAGTACGGTAATTGTAACAATATTTTTTATTCAGAGCCACAGAGTAATTGCCACTACTTCTTAGACAGAAATTATATATAACTTTTTAAAAACCTTTCTAATTTTAAAAATAACATACCGGGTTTTGTGGCAAAAATTTCAATCTCCAGACAACTGGGAGAAATTTAGAAAATATGGAAGCCACTCGAACATTTCAAGAGTAATGTAACTTTATTAGAAATGCGAAAAAAAAACACAGAAAGACTGAAATTTTGATCTCGTCTGATATTTTACGCATTTCATTGATATTTTTTTTCATAATAATAAAACACAAATATTGGTTCATTGTGTTTCACATTTACTCCTCGAGTTTCGGCCGTTTTGTTATATTGTGATTCTAAAAGCAAAATAAAAATATTATTTTTAGAAATAGTCACAATTTTATTATCATTTTAGAGATGAATGTCAACTGAGTACGGTAATTATAACAATATTTTTTATTTAGAGCCACAGAGTAATTTCCACTACTTCTTACACAGAAATTATATATAACCTTTTAAAAATCTTTCTAATTTTAAATATAACATACCGGGTTTTGTGGCAAAAATTTTAATGTCCAGACAACTGGGAGAAATTTAGAAAATATTGAAGCACGTCGAACATTTCAAGAGTAATGTAACTTTATTAGAAATGTGAAAAAAAAACAAGAAAGACTGAAATTTTGATCTCGTCTGATATTTTACGTATTTCATTGATATTTTTTATCATAATAATAAAAAACAAATATTGGTTCATTTTGTTTCAAATTTACTGCTCGAATTCCGGCCATCTTGTTATATTATGACTCTAAAAAGCAAAATAAAAATTTAATTTTTAGAAATAGTCACAATTTTATTATAATTTTAGAGATGAATGTCAACTGAGTACGGTAATTATAACAATATTTTTTATTTAGAGCCACAGAGTAATTTCCACTACTTCTTACACAGAAATGATATATAACCTTTTAAACATCTTTCTAATTTTTATAACATACCGGACAAAAATTTTGTGGCAAAAATTTTAATTAGAAACTGGGAGAAATTTGAGAGCAAAACATCAAGAAGCACCTGCATTTCAAAGTAACTTTATTAGAAATGCGAAAAAAGAAAGAAACAGAAAAAAGTTACTTTAAGTTTAAAAATGACCAAGGACTAGTGGCATCCATGCCAAGACGGGTTGAAGCTGTGTTGCGAGCCAAAGGTGGGCCAACTCGTTATTGACAGGTGGTCATAATGTTTTAGCTCTTGAGTGAATATATATATATATATATATATATATATATATATATATATATATGTACATATATGTATATCTATATGTAAGTATATATATATTAAGACTATAACAAATTATAGAGCCAATAATGTCTTGATAATGCTTTTATTCATGTATATTGCAAATTTTAACAGTCATCCGACAAACATGACGTCAAGCGGCTAGCTTAAACCCTCTTGAAAATAAATTACAATCAAAGAAAGTTCAAACAGCAACCTTTTCTAAAGATGCTCTCTCACAATCCTTACGTGTCAAGTGCATTTATAATAGGTTATGAACGATTCATGCGCCTGCATTAAAAGAGTGCGCTGTGTTTTCTGCTCTCAAACAACTGAATATTAATTTTAAGAAATATCAATTTTAAGTTTCCAAGCTTACATATATATATATATATATATATATATATATATATATATATATATATATATATATATATATATATATATATATATATATATATATATATATATATATATATATATATATATATATATATATATATATATATATATATGTATATATATATATATATATATATATATATATTATATATATATATATATATATATATATATATATATATATATATATATATATATATATGTATATATATATATGTATATATATATATATATATATATATATATATATATATATATATATATATATATATATATATATATATATATATATATATATATATATATATATATATATATATTGAGTGCTTATATCCTTAACCATTTTTCTACAAAGATAGGAGAAACATTTGTCATTTTCATTTTAAGATAATACGCAATACGCATCACTGATACATTGTGTGTCTGATAAGCGTTTCTCTTATTTCTTCGTCTAATATAAGTAATATAGATATGGCGTATAGTAATTGATACTGGAAACCCTTTTATGATTTTATCATAAAGTGAGCAGTACTTAATCAGACGTAAACAACGATAACAGTCCCATGCCATACCATTATATGTTCGAAACATATAAGCATTATCTTTTTTATGTATTATTTATTTCTTTCACTGCCCATTTTCCTCGCTCTGTCTTACTCTAGAAACTTTCTTGAAGAGTAGATTTAGTCTCTATCTTTAGTTTTACTTTCGATTATACTTTTTATTTATTACGTGATGTCTATTATTTTACACAAGCTGAGAAATATGACACATCTCCATTAGTGAGCTTTAGTATGTGCATTTTAACTGTCAAGGTCAGTAACGTAATATTCTATATATATATATATATATATATATATATATATATATATATATATATATATATATATATATATATATATATATATATATATATATATATATATATATATATATATATATATATATATATATATATATATATATATATGTATATATATATGTATATATATATATATGTATATATATATATATATATATATATATATATATATATATATATATATATATATATATATATATATATATATATATATATATATATATATATATATATATATATATATATATATATATATATATATATATATATATATATACATATATATAAATAGGACTTTACCGAGTAAAACACATGGTCAATATATAAATCAGTCCTCACTATCAAGTCATTATTTTCTTTCTCTTTTTAATATCCATACACATTTCTTTATATATAATGGCGATCTTTTCTGGCGCCAAACCTGCAAACAAAGGCAGGTATTCATATATCGAGAGGCCAATAGGATCCGACTATAGTAATTGTTTTATATCTTGCCAATATCACTGCGCGTGATATGTGACTATTAAACGCGAGGCGCGTATACTCCCATTAAATATAATCCTAATTAAAATCTCTTTTAAAATTAGTGTATAATTTTAAATCCTGACATATATATAATATCTTATTTATATATATACATATACATATATATATATATACATATACATATACATATATATATATATTTATTTGTATATATATATATATATATGTAATATATATATATATATTTATGGTAAAGTATTTTTCACATGCTTTACGTCTGGGACCATGTAATAATGCTCAATGCAATAGCTGCACTTCTCTAAAGCAAAGCTGGTTTTTAACATGTGATTATTTCTAGCTTGAAACATTCATGCTTATATTTCTTTACATAAAATAGTGATATTTTTTTGTGGGTTTCCTGGAAATTTCTTTCTAAAACGGAAGCACCATTTTAAGTCTTTAAACCT
>CM063505.1:93352508-93357508 GCA_032207245.1 Pardosa pseudoannulata | reverse complement strand
AATTGTGAGTCTCACTTAATAAAATTGGTTTTATTAAATATTTCCTAAAAAATCCTTAATTACTTTAAAACGGAATAACTTTACTATTCCTTAGAAAAGTACAGATTTCTTTTCTTATACTATTTTTAATAAGTATTAAGCATAACTTGGTTTGATTTGGAGTGCTACTGTCTACTTTTTTGCTACACAAGGGATTTGACCCAGGCATACTCCGATCAAAATAGGTACATCATACAATAACACCCATTATATAAAGCCTAATCATAGGTTTTTAATAAGCATTAAACATAACTTGGTTTAATTTGGAGCACTACGGTCTACTTTTTTTGCTACACAAGAGATAATGAAGCGTAGATACACTCCAGTCAAAATAACTACATCTTACAATAACACCCATTGTTAGGTAAAGCATAATTATAGTAATTTTAATAAGTATTAAGTATAATTTGGTTTGATTTGGTGCGCTACGGTCTACTATTTTTTCTACACAAGGAATAATGAAGCTTAGACACACTCAGGTCAAAATAACTACATCTTACAATAACACCCATCATTATTTAAGTCATAATCATAGTATCTTTAATAATTATTAAGCATAACTTGGTAGAGTTTGGAATGCTATGACTGACTTTTTTGCTACACAAGGGTTAATAAGACCTGGACACACTTCGGTCAAAATAGATACATCAAACAATAACACACATCGATAGGTAAAGTATAATCATAGTATTTTAAATAATTATTAAGCGAAACTTGGTTTGATTTGGAGCGCTACTGTCTACTTTTTTGCTCCACAAGGGATAATGAGACCTGGACGCAATCCGGTGAAAATAGGTATATCTTACAATAACACCCATAGATACGTAAAGCATAATCATATGATTTTTAATAAGTATTAATCATAATTTGGTTTGAATTGGAGTGCTACGGTATACTTTTTTGCTACACAAGAGTTAATGAGACCTGGACACACTCCGGTCAAAATTAGTACATCATACAGTAACACCCATCTTCAGGTAAAGCATAAAATATTTATTATTTTGCATATAATTTTAATGATTAAAATGTTTATAATGTTCTTTTAAGATTGCATTTATATTTTTCCACGAGCAGGAGAACTACTAAGTATTTGGATTTTATCTGGTACAAACAATATAAATTTTAAAATATTTATTAAAATATCATTTCTAGTATTATATATAAAAAAGAAAATTCCTTATCTGCAAATTATATTTTCAATTAGTATTAAGCATATGCTGCACAAGTAATTAAATATAAAACTTAATGTGCGGACATTTAAATTTTAGATTTTAAAATGAGAGTCCCTGTTTTATATAATATCATAAATATATTTTGTCTATAAAAATACTTTCTGTAAGTATTGAACTTAAATTGACTAAAATTTGCATATAAACTATATTTTTGGCAAAAAATTGTATATATGGTTTTAATTTTCACACAATAGGTATTTATTTGTAATAAAATTTTGGAAAATAATCACTGTGACTATTCTATTCAAATAAAAAAAAATCTATGCCGGAAAATAGTATTTTTTATCTAGTTTTATGCTTGAACTGTACAAATAATTACATATATTACTTAATGAATTGACATATATATTTTGGTTTTTAACATTAAAGTGTCTATTTTATAAAATTATGAATATATTTTGTTTAGAATAGTATATTCAAGAAATAGTAAACATAAATTGGTTAAAAGTTTGCATATATCATATATTTCCAAGTATAAGGTGACCTTCATATTAGACAAGGTATACATTTTCAGCCAATTTTTACAGTTTTAGCATATATCCGGCATATAAGGCGACCCAGAATTCTCAATAATATTGTAATGCGTAGATATACGGAACTAACAAATTTTATTTTTTATCACCTTACAACACCACATTGGGATTGTTTCATTGATTAATACTGCATACTTGGTTATCAAATTGTCCTATTCGTAGTTATTCGACTTGGCAACTATGCGACTAGTTAAGCGCTAGGCAGCATTGCCTTTGGACATCTGTACTGACTCCTGTTTTCGACAAAATCGACGCAGTTTGTTGATGTGAGACATGTTTCGAAGTCACGTAACTGAGTACACCAAAAATCGCTTAGGACGGAATAATACCAACATTGCTCTCATACCGGGTGGTTTAACTTCAGTGCTACAACCTTTAGATGCCTCACTTAACCTTTTCAGAGGAACTGGGACAGCATGTGTCCTTCAAATGTTCTTCAAATAGACCCTTTCAAAAGGCTAATTAATAAACCATTCAAAAACAACATGCGTGAACAATGGAATAAATGGATGAGTAGTGCCGAAAAGTCGTATACAAAAGGTGGAGCTATGCTGCCCGAGTCACTTTATATGCTATGTACTTTTGTCATCAAATCGTGGGAAAAAGTGAAAGTGGAAATCTTGGTAAAAATCGTTTAAAAAGTGTGGGATTTCTAATGCTAAGGATGTCAGTGAGGACGATATGTTATGGGATTCTGATAACGACGCAGAATTCGATTCATTAGGTACAGAATGGGACCCTCAACAATGAACTCAACAATGAACTCAACAATGAAAGCGAGAATGTACTTGGTGATAATTATAATGGTGTTTTGCAATCAACATTTTTTTGTACCTGTCGTATAAGACGGAATCGTATTTTCGGGGGTCATTTTTAGGTTTTAAGTATCCTCTTATACGCTGAAATATTCTATAAGCATGGTTTTTATTTTGTACAAAATATATAGATTTATAATAATTTTTGGTTTTGAGTGCTGTGACTATTTGTTTGCTAACCGAGAGTTATCGAGACCCTAACGTACCGCTTAAAGTTGATTTTTTTGTACCTGTCGTATAAGGCGGCATCGTATTTTGGGGGGTCATTTTTAGGTTTTAAGTATCCTCTCATAAGCGGAAATATTCTATAAGCATAGTTTTTATTTTGTACAAAATATATAGATTTATAATAATTTTTTGGTTTTGAGTGCTGTGACTGTTTGCTAACCGGGAGTTATCGAGACCCTAACATACCGCTTAAAGTCGATTCCGCAAGGCTACGAACATCTGTATTGTCAGTGGGATTCGAGCCCACGACTCCAGTGTCATCTTTATATGTAAAAAGAGAGTTGCACGTTTTACACGAGTCAATATTTTCCGGTCACGACAGATTGAAGCTTCTTAATGATACCCTTTATAGCAGTAATTTCTAGCATTACTAATAAAATAGAATATGTCTTGTAAGAAGATAGTTTTGAAAAAAATATTTACGAATACATTCTACAAATATTTACCTATAACATTGAGAGTGTGGAATTATAAGATTTTTCTTTTAACTTAGTCTTCGACCTTTTATTTTCTTTTTTACCACGCAAGTTTTCTGATCAATATGAAAATATTTTACAGTTGCTACTTTCTCAAGATTAAAAAAAAATATTTTTCATGAAAACAATTTTTTTCACAATTACTATTTATTTAATTCCATCATGCTACAAAAAATACTTTTTATCTGATTTTATAAACAGCAGTATTTTCGTCATCTTTTAAAAATTTGCTAAAAATAAGGAAAAAACTAAAATATTTTAAAGAATTATTTACAGATAATTTTATCATAAGAAAAATGAAAATCAGTTTAAACATTTTTAAAATGAAATTTACTGGTAGAATTTCGTGAGAAATAAATTTATTTTTGAGTCACTTTAAAATGTCAGAAGTTGCAGCGACATTAATTAAAAAAATACCGTTAATATATTTGAAGTTTATTTGAATGTTAAATGATAGCTCGTCACTTTTCACAGAAAAAGAAAATTTTTTAAACAAATTATCATTGATGAATAAAATATTTAGGGGACATTTATCTTTTCGTCACAACTCTCCTAAAATGGATACTAATAAATTATTTAAATTTTCTATTTTTTCATCATAGTTCAGAAATTACAGATATTCTTTATGGAATTTTCTATTTTATTGAATGCCAAAGATTAAGCGAGTACATGTATAAATACTAAACAAGCAAAATATTTTCTTTAAGAATATTTAATGAAGTATCCCATTAGAACAATAAAAATAATTAATCTGAGATAAAGAATTATATTTTAAATCAGGTATTAATATTCCATACAGCTGACAATTTTCTTTTGAGTTTTTGTAGGTTTCATGAATAATTTTTATCTAATAAATTATAATTAATACAAATATTTCAAGTATTTTTGTTGACTATAATTATAATGTTAGGATAAGCATGATACCTCAGTTTTGAATGTAACGTTATACTTACACTTTGAACTCAAGCCTTTACTTTTCACTTTAATAAATATTTCAATCTGATGAATACGCGGGTGTATAACTAAACGAAGCTTTATTTGGTGATAATTTGGCATCATTTACTCTTCAGTCAGGCACGTCAATTTTCATCATATAAGGGGGCACAGGTCGCCAATTGCAGAACACATAAAAAATCAATTATTCATTTTTACTTTGAAGTGGATATAGTTTTACTTAAAATATCCCAAATGAATACTAATTCACTGTCTCTTGTAATATTTTGTGAAAAATATTACACAGACTTATATGCATTTTTTCTATAAAAGATAGTTTATAATGTGTTTTTCCAGAATTGTTTACAAAGTGAAGAGTGGATACAGATAAAATGGATTGCATACAACTTACTGCTTAATTAAGTATGGAAAAATGTATTGTAAGAGAAACAGTAATATAATTATCTGTACTAGACATCAGACGAAAGTTTTTGTATCCATCATGCTATTACATTCACTAAATATAGTAGCTCGTGCAACTAATTTCACAATCTGAAAATGAAATAATATTTAACAAGCGAGGTTTGGTTTGGTTTGGTTTGCTATGGTCTATTTTTGCAACACGAGAGCTAATGAAACCTGGATCTACAGCTTAAACCCGATTCCGAGCGGCTACGAACATATATGTCACAGTGGGATTCGAACCCACGAACTCCGGAACCGAAGGCCAGCACCCTAACCGAT
>CM063505.1:93342508-93345008 GCA_032207245.1 Pardosa pseudoannulata | reverse complement strand
GATCTGGCGATTAGATAGAGAAGTCACTCGGAGCCTCATGAATATTCGATTTAAACTGGCTAGGCCCACTCTAGGAGCAATTTTGAAGTTACCCTCTGAGCGACAGAAAATGGATAGCGACGGTAGAATCACCTCAAAGTAGAAAAAAAAGATAAAGAAAAAAAAGAGAGAGGAGTATAAGGAGATTTTCTGCTGAACGCACTTAAAAGGGTTTCTATTACTTTCCAATTCTTTAGGACCGTTTCGCAAAAGGAGAGAACAGTTTTCGGCACAATAGAAAACGTCTCCACAAAGCAATCTTTCCACCTCAATCCAGCCTTGTAAAATTTCAATTGAATTTTGTGAAATGCAAAGTTTACATGCTACAAATAACATAAAGCAGTTCGCCTATTAAAGTTCTACACTGTCATTATAAACGCCTTTGAAAAACCGGAAGAAAAGAATAAGTAATTGTTTCTTTCTAGGGAATCTTATTTTCACTAAAATTGAAACGAACTTTATTGTGTATGGAAATAAATAGTTTAAGAAGTGAAGCACCGTGTTCCTTTTCAGGACTGTTTTTATCCTCAAAAGAATATTCGATTGTTATTAAAGATGTTTTAAAGAGATCTGTGCTGCAAAATTTACAATGGTAAAATATATCTTTTATTAAACTTTTCAAGCGAGTGATTGAAATATTATAAAAGTGTTAAGCATTAATTCAACGTTAAGTACTGGTAACCATTTGAAATAAATCATTCAGGGAGAATAAAAGAAAATTTATACATTTTTGTTGTTTCTTATTTTGCTAAAATAGAAACAAAATTTGTGTATTGGAATGAACAATGTTACCATGAAATCTAAAACCGTATTCGATTACTATTGATGACATTTTAAACAAAATTGAAATGTAAAATTTACTATAATAAGATAATCATTTATATAAGTTTCTGTATAAGTAATGGTAATATTGTAAAACTGCAAAGTATTAATTCAACTTTTAATAATGATAACTACCGTAAAAATTTCATACAACATGAAAATGTAAATTTATATATCTATTTGTATATGTATACTGACTTTTGTTTTGTTCCACTTGAAACGATCGCTGATGTTTATTCAAATAAATAAACAAAGCTACCATTAAAGCTATACGTTTATTATTAAAGTAATTCTCTCCCTATAAAAAAGAAATTCCGCATGGTATTACAGGTATGTTAAACAAAAGATCTGGGAAATATGGAAGAGTAAATTTTGATATTTAATGCAGTTTTCATATTAGTGAAAAATATATTCTAAATATGCTGGATTTGAATGCATTTATTAATACTTTTTAACGAGTTTCTAAAATAGAATTATGTAATTAAATTTTTGCTTAGTAGGAATCTTATTTTATTGAAATGTAAATGAATTTTATTGTGTTTTTAAATAATCAAGTTTTGCACTGAAGTGAGATTCCATTTTCAATGTTATTTTTACACTGTACCAAGAAATTTGAATTTAATTACACACACACACACACACACACACACACACACATATATATATATATATAATGTTGCTTGAGATAACACAGTAAACTTTATTCTTTTAATTTTTTTAAGTAAAAAGAAAATTCTAATCACATCAACTAATGCACTAATTATATATCATTTGTGTTTTAAAATTACCAGTCATTGTAATAAATCCAATTGATTAATAACAACTACTCTTTACTGCCTAAATTCATAGAAATTTTATCATATATTTACATGAAATTATCACAAAAGAATGTTTCATATTAAGATCACATTTCAAATTAATATTATATTCTTCTAAAATACTTTAAAACCTGGATGTGATATCGAACAGACAGTAGTAAAAATTTCATTTAATTTATGTTATCAAAAAAGTCATTGACCTTTAGTATAAATCTTAATATTTCTCACCTTATGAAAAATTTCGTAAAAAGGGGAAAATTATATGTATATAAGCTGAAATACATTTTCTTTTATCTTATATATTAATAAACATTAATATAACTTAACTATTCATAAATAAACATTTAATTCTTAGTTTTATATTAAAGTTTGATCCATAAATTACATATCGCAGACAGCTTTTTATAAGGACAATATATTAAAGTAATCTATAGGACGTAAATTTGAAAAATACGAATTGAAAATAATCTTTTCAAGTAATCCCTTAAATTGGATTTTCTTGAACTTACAAATAATGTAAACCTTTTCATTTATAAGAAAATATAAAGTTTCAAAAATATCTTCTTAATTTTATAAGATACTGCAGTAATCTGTAATCCAATACTTATATTTGTATAATCCCTTTCTAAGCATATTGTCTTATTTATACAAAAATCCCTGTATTTGAGCATTTATTTTGGAAAATGAGTTTAAAATTGTAGAGTCACAGTCTACCAAAGAGGGATTATATTCCTAAAGCAAATATGATTCCTTAATCAAAGCGAAATATTCTAATATTAAACAAATTCATATTAAGATCATGGTTGTTATATAAAAGGAAT
>CM063505.1:93330008-93340008 GCA_032207245.1 Pardosa pseudoannulata | reverse complement strand
TATATATATATATATATATATATATATATATATATATATATATATATATATATATATATATATATATATATATATATACATATATATATATATATATATATATATATATATATATATATATATATATATATATATATATATATATATATATATATATATATATATATATATATATATATATATATATATATATATATATTTTTAGGTCAAAACTTTCGAACTCATTTCCTGGCGCGGTGCCTTAATCAACTAAGAAATGTTGATGGTTTACGAAAGAACTATTTACTCCCAAAACCATTCATTCAAACAGATTGTTATGTGTTAAAACTTTATCAGATGTCAACGTTTACGCTTGAATTACATTTCAGATAGGTTATTACTTTAACAGATCATTTTGCAAACAAAAGTGAAAATAATTTAAACTATGTTAATGTCAGTACCACAGAGAATATAAACTATATTCTAAACAAGATTGGAAGAATAAGATCTTACGCAACGACAAGATTGCAATCAAGATAGAAAACTACTTATTTTATTGTTCCAGTCAATATAATGCTGTTGGTTTGCATATACGGATGAGGGTAGATTCCTAATTATTCTGTACGGAATCTGCGGTTTGCATCTAAGTCACGTCGATCCCAGCAGGCATTCGGAGAAACAGAAATTATTAGCTGTAATTTCCATTTAATTTTTTTGTTGGTAGAAAACCACAATTGCCTTTATTAGCCAACCATTGAAATTGTTGGCTGACTAAAAACAGAGAATGGTTAAACCGCAAAGAATGATGGATATTGAAGATGATTCATCAAATCCTCCCCGCTGCCGTTAAAAAATAAAAATATATTATAAATATATGAAACAAAAGAAAATATCTCCAATAAAATTATTTTATATTTATTATGGGATTAAATATATTTCTGATTCAAGCTATAGGAAGGCTATTATGTGTACTAGAAAAATCATAAAATATTTAATGATGCAAGCTTTAGATTTAATGTCCAAAACAGATGAGAGATGCATTGATAATTTATGAAATTACGTACGTTTACAACCTGAGGTACTGGGACCGAATGAATTTCGTTTTATTTTCACTGTAGCAGAGACACTAGACAGAAAATTGAATTAGGAGCAACCAAAAATATGTGACATAGTTTAAACTAAATATTGAGCGTTTGCATGTCAGATACTCATTTGCATTATATCTAAAGAGGCTCTCAAATGTATCGGGGAAACATCGTCTTTCACCAAATCTCAATTAGCCCCGCCCCTCTTCACTCTCAAAAATTCCGGGACAAGCTGAGAATTCATGGGTCCCATTTGGAGGACTGCTTTGCTTTCAATGATCGGAAATTCAAATGTTCGATAACATGATTTAATTTTATCATGCGCATATTTTGGCCCTAAAGAATACTGATGTCTCAAGAGTAAACTGTGCAGTGCTCTATAAAGTTCGCCTCTATAAAAAGAAAAGACAAAAAACATCGGAGTTCCATAAATAACGGTGTTTTATAAGATGCTGTCGAAACCACGGAACTATTGAAAAACACTTTAGCCGGTTATTTAGAAAAATTTTTAGTTTCTCATTTTTCGCTTGAAACGTCGTTAGCTCCAGCAAATAAAATGGAGAATGTGCTTCTAAAATTTGCATAATGACTGGGGAAACAATGTTTGTATGTCTTTGTTGTTGAATGGCGCATTAAGTGCGCCAGTCGTTGGTGCAATTTTTTTGACTCCTAAAGTGCATATTTTAAAATTCGCAATTTAATGTTGCTGAAGAGACACTTTTTTTTTCTACAAGCGGCGAGTCTAATTTCAGTAACTAAGCACCATCTTGTTGTGCCGTTTTTCAACCGAAATTCATATTTTTCTGCATGCTAATATTTGCTTAAGTGCGAAAGTATCTCTGAAACCATTTTTTAACTGAAAATAATTGAAATACGATGGAAATGCAAGAGAAAAATTAAAGCAAATTTTCTATGTAATGCATATATACATATTTTTTTTCTTCTTGAATCCATTAACTGGGAGGATTATAGTAAGTGAAAAAGAATGAAAAATGATACATGTGTAGTTATTTTTAAACAATGTCTATGACAAAAACTATACTATGTTTGATTAAATTAAAAAGCATTCATTATTTTCTCTCCTTTTTCCGTAATGTTAGTTAATGGAAAAAGCATTTTATTATGAGTTTATTAAATAAAAAGCTGTCGGAAATTTTAGAATTTTCTCAATGTTTTTGGAATTTTGTTCTCCTTATTGATTCGTGATTATATCAACGCCATCTGTGTAAATTCCAGCAAGGAATTTTTTTGTGAAATTGACATCAATGATCTATTTAATTTACAAATGTCTATCTTTTAACCCTCTAGCTGCGTATTTTTTTTATCAAAATAGGTTAAAAAATTGAGTATTTTTTTTATTACATATTTGAAATCTATATACATTTTAGAGTTAAAATAGACAAAAAATTTTCGAAAAAGATTTTTTTTAATATAGAAGTAGGTCCTAAATATAAGGTGCTCAGAATAATGAAATTGGAGAATAATGATATAAAAGCTAAATTTTTAAAATTAATCTTGGTTAAATTATCATTTAATTTATAAAATACAAAAGAAAAACATATATACTAATTAAAAATTGCAAAAGACTTACAAAACATTTATTACAAATGAAGTCTTATATGATAAATTTCGAAACAAAGCTCGAGGCAAAGTACTACCTCGCAATCCTTGCACCAAATTCGCGTTTCTTTTCGAAGTTTTTGTTCCACCTTTAGTTTTTTTTTAACAACAGACGCACACTATGTACGAGGCTATTTCTTCAAGGGATTTGGGTATATATGGCTTGCAAATTGTCGAGTAGTTAGTCTCATGGGTCTATTACTGTCATGTACTGTTGGTCTCTTTTACTATTATTTGCAACATAACATCGTCAAAATAAAGTTCAAAATAGTCCAAACAGTTGCATTATTTTCAAAGTGAAATTCAGTCCTTGATTTGCAATGAAAGGAGCTGGTGGAATATTTTGCTTATCAATTTTGCACCACTGTTGAACATTTTGATTAGAAAATGAAATTTCAGATTTATCACTATTCGCAGAGGAATCCGAGAAATTCTCATCAGTTTCCCTACAACTGTCTTCAATACACTTGAAATCAGAGTCAAAAGTGCTATCAGTGTCGGAAATATCGCCAGGAGTATAGGTTATATCACTCGCGAAACGCTTCCTGCCAGACATCTTTCAACTATGAAAAGCGCGCTCAAAATGCTACCAAAAATTCTATATTTCGCAGAAAAGTGGGCAATTAAAGCCATTTGCTAGTTTACAGTTAAATAAACAATTAAAAATCACAGTAAAGCCAAAATAAAAGAATAAACGGAGAAAGAGCAGGCTGCACAGTTAAATAGGCGGCTAAAATGCATGCCCGCGGAAATCGCGGGTTGCGCAAATTTTGCTACATCTATGTTGCCCGTGGAAATCGCGGGGTGCACAGCGAGAAGGTTAAAAGATAATTAATATAAAAATTATTAAATAACTTAAGCAAATAATAAAACATCTTTTAGTGGCGTAATAAGAAGTTATGGAAAATATTTTGATCAATAAAAAAATCTGTCGGATTTTTGCATATTAAATGCTTTTTAATCTTTAGAGAAAATATATTGTAAAAATTCATCGATCCCAACAATATTCGACAGATACAAGTTGTTTACAACTTTATAAAACACTTTCAATTGTATACAAGGCATACAAGGCAATGGTGCAACTGTATTGCCTGGGCCGGTTCCTCTAATTCAGAGATTTCTTATAGTAATCAAGGTCAAACGATGGCCGAATGGTTAGGGTGCTAGCCTTCGGAACCGGAGTTCGTGGGTTCGAATCCCACTATGGCATGGATGTTCGTAACTGTTCGGAATTAGCCCTCGTGTTGCAAAATGTAGACCGTGTTGCTCCAAATTCAAACCAAATATTACAGTAATCAAAGAAATTGACATCGAGCAGAGCATAAAACAACTGAAAGAGGGGTATAGAATGATGGATTCTTGAGTTCAAAATACAATAACTAAAGAGCAGAAAGATTAGAAATTGAAAACACAAAAACATTTTTTGGCCAGGGACATCCGTACAGTAATAGAGTTCAATCGTACAGATAGTACGAAACGATTACGTAATAAAAGCTTACAAAGATTTTACGGAAAATATTTGGAAGGTTGTTGTAGAATGATAATGTTGTTAAATATAATAATCTTGTTATTCATGGAGGATGTAAGTATAATAGTGGGACTTCTCCGTTAAGCCGCAATAACCTTCACCTGTTCTTTAGTGGATATATACGGCGGCAGACAATTCAGGGTATTCAAATGGTAGCTTTTACGTCGATTTTAAAACAGTGATAAATGAAAATGGAAGAATAGAAAAGAGTCCCATTCCTTAGCTTAAAGGAACATTTATTATTTTCTGTTACTTGCTGACTTTGTCAAAAAATACTCGTCCCTCGACATGACGCCAAAAGCAAAATAGCTAAAAAAGATAATTTTTCTAAAAAAAAAAAAAAAAGCGGTTGACCTCTTCCCCAATTTTGGTCAAAATGAAACCCACTCAACACCACGCATGGCGAGGTCAGTAGAAAAATCCCGCCAGCGGGAACCTAAGACGATCGCCAAAATGTAGCATGAGTTGGAAGAAATGCCTAGGAATTTTATGGCACCAAGCAACGCTCAAGCTGGACAAATGGGGAAAGATGTTGAGAGCAAAACAGCAGCCCACGAATGGTCAGCGCGGGAAGATTAAAGGTGACATGGACATGGACAAGCCCCATTCCATAAAATAAGGGGTCAGGAAGCCGGCAATTCCTGTCATTCTGTTTTAGATGGAATGTGGCTATACCACAGTTGTAAATGACTTTCGTCTTAAACATTCTGTCGAGTATAAGACGTATAGTAATAAAATAAAATCCTGCAAATTCAAACATCCACATACATAAAAGCTTGAAACATCTAGTAGAAACTGAGAGAAACACTCAACTATGATTAAGGATTCAACATATTTATTGACTTAATGCTACTATGTGTAAAAAAAAATTTAAAATCACAGAAAAGACAGCTATTTATGTATCAACATAAAGTATGTGACATCTATGTGGTTGTATATCCCTGTTTTTTAGCTATGGTTATTGGTTTAATGCCACGATAATAATAGAACTAAATATTTAAATAAAATTCTGAAAAATTATGTAATAATTCATTGCACCCCTGTGAATAAATCAAGGATCCAAAGAGAACTAAGGTGAACACTTTGAAAATTGTATCGGAATTGCAACAAGAGACACATTTCAAGGGCAAAAATCGCCCCAACCTTTGGAGATAAATGAGGGTGAAAGCAGAAAATTCCTATAGGAATAAATGGAAAGCAATTGATCTCCTGCGAAGATGAAAGGGGGTGCTGTAAACGGAAACAAGTAATTCGTAATTGTACGACCGTGAACCCCACGCGAGGGGCACGCCCATTTAATGGAGATTGTGAATAAGGTAGAAGCTGTGGTAAAGACTTGAAATTAGTATGGCGACGGTGAAAGTGGTGAGAAAAGAGTAAAAATAGAAAACAAAAGATAAATATAATCTGAGTATTTAGAAATTAAAGAATTTTAAGATATTAACCCTTTGACATTTTTATTTTTTTCCAGAATTCGGTCAAAAAATGTCACATTTTTTTCCTGCAGTTTTTTGTTCATTTTACATTTTTAAGTAAAGATATGTTATTAAAATTAACATTTCTAATATTTTTAAGCATTTATTACAACTTTTTTTTCTTTCTACGAAAGCATCATAGAACTGAATTTTACCTTTAGTCTCATCGATATCCAAGTTAATTTTTTGGAATTCCAGTGAAAGCAAATCTAGACATCCGAAATTATCACAATTAATTTTAAAAAATTGTCTTGCTTGATCCTTCTGTACTACTATCAGAGTCACTACTATCCAGATCACTTAGTAAACTTTCGCTACTATCATTTACAGATAATTCATTTCTGATTCCGAGTCACATTCGAATCAAAGAAATTAGCTCATGCTCTGAATTATCCGTTATTTAAAAGTAAAAATATATTATTCAGCTCATCAATAAAATTATCATTAGTAAAATATAACCAGAAAGCTATACACTGAAAGATAACAATTCGTCTTCTGATACAAAACATGTGAAAAAAAAAGGCCGTACGGGCAAATCAGTAAAACAATTGTCTGTAATACGGGCAACAGAATTAACAAAATAGACAAAAAAACATATCATTGTAACGAGTAAATAGAATATTCTTTAAGATACATAATATTTTGAAATTATACTCTTCATTGCTAAAGTTGATTTCAACAAAAAAAAACATTACCTTCAATCCCTAATAACATGTTATTCCATATTTTTAATTCGGTCAAAGCATAGAAATAATTTTTGTTCCTTAAAACTTTAAGTACAAATTTATATATAACCCGAATATCATTTCAAAATTATTTTGAATTTTCTTCTACAAATCTGTATGAAAGTATGAATACTTTAACAGTCAAAGATTTATATAAACATATAGTAACACAAAGGAAATAGAATGTTCACATTTAAAACCTACATAAAATTTTGAAAGCGTATTGGACCAGTTCATTTCTTAAAGTCGATTCTACAAAACAATTACCTTGAATTTCCTAATAACATGTTACCAAATATTAATTCATTCAAAGCACAAAAGAAATAATTTTTGTTCCTTAAAACTTTAAGAATCAACGTAAATTTATATCAACTTCCGAATTCAGATCATTTCAAAATTACTTTGAATTTTCCTCTAGAATTCTGAATACGAAAGTATGAAAAATACTTTGTCAAAGATTTATATAAACAGATCATAGTAACACAAAGAAAATAGAATGTTCACATGTGAAACCTACATAAAATTTTGAAAGTGTGTTGGACTGAGGCGTCATTCCTTAAAGTTGATTCTCAACAAAACAATTACCTTGAATCTCCTAATAACATGTTACCCAATATTAATTCATTCAAAGCACAAAAATAATTATTTTTCTTTAAAACTTTAAGAATCAACGTAAATTTATATCAACTTCCGAATTCAGATCATTTTAAAATTATTTTGAATTTTCCTGTACAAATCTGAATACGAAAGTATGAAAAATACTTTAACAGTCAAAGATTTTTCAGACAGTTTTTATATCCTCCCAAAAGAAAAATAATAATGTTATTCCATATTTTTAATTCGGTCAAAGCATAGAAATAATTTTTGTTCCTTAAAACTTTAAGGATGAAAAGTAACTCATATAAACTACAGAATTAGTATCATTTCAAAATTACTTTGAATTTTCCTCTAGAATTCTGAATACGAAAGTATGAAAAATACTTTGTCAAAGATTTATATAAACAGATCATAGTAACACAAAGAAAATAGAATGTTCACATTTAAAACCTACATAAAATTTTGAAAGTGTGTTGGACTGAGGCGTCATTCCTTAAAGTTGATTCTCAACAAAACAATTACCTTGAATCTCCAAATAACATATTATCCAATATTAATTCATTCAAAGCACAAAAATAATTATTTTTCTTTAAAACTTTAAGAATCAACGTAAATTTATATAAACTTCCGAATTCAGATCATTTTAAAATTATTTTGAATTTTCCTGTACAAATCTGAATACGAAAGTATGAAAAATACTTTAACAGTCAAAGATTTTTCAGACAGTTTTTATATCCTCCCAAAAGAAAAATAATAATGTTATTTCACTCTGAAATTCTAAAATTTCCCTATCCTTTTAACATCAGTTCTTTTCCCTAATTTGTGTTTATATATATCTTCTCGATTCTATCTAAACGTAGTCTCGCTTTATGTCTTCCTTAAGTGTTCATAAAAATAGAGCCATCTCAATCCTATTGCTTCCGCTAGCAGTGGTTTATTTACTATTTCCTCTTTCTTTTCTCGTTATTATTATGGACTCACTCTCTATACGGAAAAAATGTGATTATTTCCGATATTTTTAAGAATAGTAAAGAATTTATTACTGGTAGTCCATTTGGTTTGCGAATGATGGTTGTATGGATAGAGCACTTGCCCTTGGTATCAAATGAGAGCGTGGGTTCAAAACTCAAACCTGGCAAAAACGCTTTTAGCTCGTTAGAATTGGTTTTAGGCAGTAGGTATCAGTATAATTAGCCCTCAAATGTTTTTAACTAGAAAGGGTACTAATACAATAGATATCGTGGGTCGTTATAGTCTTCCACTCTCTCTGTATATATATATAACAGAGGTGGCCAAGCTCGTTGATAGTCCAAGCCATTTTTCAAAATTAAAAATTTTTCGGGAGCCGTTATTAAGTACAAATTTAAAAGGTATGCAAAAACGTATTAAACTTTTTTAAGGAAATTATATTTCATGAATGTCATTTGAAAGTCCCTTGTCCTTTAATCTTTCAAGTAATTTTTTTAAAAATTTTCAATGATTTTTTGCACTGGTGCGCATGTAATTTATAGTGTGTTACACTGTTTTCATAACATCAGGATATTTTAAATATTTTGTAACGAGATGTTCTCGGTGAATTATGCAGTGAATGGTATGAATTGTGAAATTTGAGAATTATATTTTAAAAGGACAATAAGACCGATTTTTATATACCCAATATATATATATATATATATATTTTATATATATATATATATATATATATATATATATATATATACATATATATATATATATATAAATATATATATATATATATATATATTATCAAAATATATATATATATATATATATATATATATATATATATATATATATATATATATATATATATATATATATATATATATATATATATATATATATATACCTATATATAGGCTGTGACT
This sequence comes from Pardosa pseudoannulata, assembly GCA_032207245.1. Classification (NCBI taxonomy): domain Eukaryota; kingdom Metazoa; phylum Arthropoda; class Arachnida; order Araneae; family Lycosidae; genus Pardosa; species Pardosa pseudoannulata. Next base: position 93,331,110 of record CM063505.1, on the reverse strand, counting down.
TCGAACAATGTCAATTTTAAAACATGTGATTTCCGGCTGACTGTAAAACTTTTTAATTTTTTTCCCATCAAAATTAACAACTAATTCAACAATTTTATAGTTTTGTCATTCTGTTGTAGGACAATATTATAAACAATCGTAAAACAGTGACTAACAATATTACATAAAACTCACTTTGAAGCAAAAAACACAATTCCTAATCTCCCTTTATTGTTAATAGAATTCATATATAATTCCCTCTTTATAGTTAGGTTCACATTTTCTACTCTGTGTTGATATGGGATTTGAGACACTTAGGAATCACTACTTCTCCTAAGATTGTAGTTTATTTATATATTCATATATGTGTGTGTAATATATTAATATTTTATTGTGGTAACTGACTAAATTATTTTCCAGAAGTAAATTCACGAAAAATGCAATTCTTCCCCTTATTTTCCGAGCAGTTTTCATGATATCTGAGGGACTAATTTAGAGGGACTAATCTAACCCTGGATACACACCAGTTTTCATCACCATCTGGTATTCCCCATACTAAAAAGGGGGGGAAGGGGCTGTTTTTGGGGCCCAGAGTTCGTACGGTCAAATCCCATGTATGGCTTTGATGTTTTTAACCATTTGGAATCGGCTTTAAACAGTAAGTCTCAGTGTCATTATCCCTCGTGTAATAAAAATGTTGACCGAAGCGCTCCAAATGAAATCTTTTGTGATTCCTTTCCAGCCTAGCTTTGGTCGGCAAGCTTCTGTCACATCGGTTGTAGACGTCTGTCACAGCAGTTGTATGGACGCACGACAATTGCAGTCCAATGCCAGAGAGTGGTGAAATAAAACGGATTTTTAAACAGACATTTTACCTAGGCTAGTTTATGATTTGGTATAAATCTTATGAAATAATGAGATAGCAAATAATTATACATAAAAATCCTAAGAGATAATAGGTATTTAATGTATATGTGTATAATTCAGTTAAACTGGAGTGCGAAAAAATATTGTTTTATTGATAGATATGCAGGTAATGATGTTAATAAATTTATTATAAAAGTTTCGCATCCAATTAGTACACATGTTTCAAATGAAATCCCGTTCTTTGGATTGCAATATG
>CM063505.1:93315008-93325008 GCA_032207245.1 Pardosa pseudoannulata | reverse complement strand
GCACCCTAACCAATCGGCCATCGTTTGGCAGGAGAAATTAGATAAAGACTTAGGTCTTTAGACTTATGTTGGTTTTTTGAGTCCCATCTGATTTGAGAAGAGAAGGTATTATATATATATATATATATATATATATATATATATATATATATTATATATATATATATATATATATATATATATATATATATATATATATATACATATATATATGTATATTTAGATATATGTGTGTATATATATATATATATATATATATATATATATATATATATATAGATATATGTATATATATGTATATTTAGATATATGTGTATATATATTCTTATGTATATATTATATATACTGACATAAATTCCGTATATATTTACGGTAGATAGATCAGTATATTAAAAAGTTTTTAATGTATATCCAAAGGAGAAATAATTGTAAAAATAATACGAAGAAAATGCTGAACCTGGATTTAAAAATATGTAAAACGCTTTGCAAAGCAATATTTGGAAAATATATATAAAATATATTATATAGTACAATTTTCTTTTTATGTAAATCCGTTTATTCAATCAGTTCACATTTTACAATGTGTTACGATTATTACATGCTTTTGCAAGGCATAGAAAATAAGGGTATTAAAAATGCTCTTCATTAAACCTTTTCTTTTAAAAATATAAACCAGCTCAGTTTTACAAAGACTACTTTTTTAATAGACAAAATTTTAAATTTATAGTTGTCGTAGACTCTTGGAAAAGAAATATATTTTTCTTTCAACAATTTCGATGGATAAATGATGCAAGATGCTTAAGAAGTAAATTATAGTTATTGCAAATAAAACTTTTCCATAACGTAAGTTAATCTGAGTGCTAATTTTTTTCATTATCTTATGTCATTAATCACAAAATGCGTTCGAAATCGTAAATTTTATCAAATAAGAAACAAAATCGAAACTATATTTAAAGTCTTTATATATAAAGAGATACCTACACTGTATGAAAATATGTATTATACTAATTTAGTTCCAATTATGAATTATTTAAACATATATGTAATTGGTAATTTAGCCCATCATAAAGGAAAGATAATCCACTTTGGCCTGGATGTAGTTGTGAGTATAATCGTAACCAAAAGAGTAAACAAAGAATTTTTGAAAAGAGAAATGTAATTTATTATAGCATTATCTTCTGAATGCTTCTGTGGTGAAAATCCTGTACATAAAAATTTATAGGTGTATAAGTCAGCCAGTGCTTTGGTAGTTATTCATGTAATGATACGGATGAAGCGAAACTAGATATATAATAAAATATATAAAAAATGTGGATTGAAGCAGGTATTAATTTTGGCGTTTTCGGAATCACCAACTTTATAGAAAGAAAAAAATGAGTCGATAAATCTTGTCATAAAAGGATAGAGTTTCCCGGAAATTATTATAGATAATTATATATCAGATTGACTTATAATTTCATTGGTTAGTTTTTAGAAAAAATTTCAGCTGCATATATATTCTTAAATTATTATTTAAAAGCATGAAATATAGAAAAATTAGAAATTGTTCTTAGATTCATCAGCATAATTATTTTCAATTCATGTATAATATTGTTAGTTACATTTTGATAATTCCGATTGCTAATTCTTGGGGAGTCACAATCCTTTCATGTCAGTTACATAATGAAACTATACATTCCAGATTATGGTTTCTCTCATTTGTATGGACTGAATAAACTATGCATCTGCAACAGTATCTTCTGAACATGTTCTTCATTCATCACTTTATTTCGTCATCTTTCAAAGCACGACTGCCTCTATAGCCATTCTATAAAAATTGGTATGAATCTCCACTTTCTGTCCTATTCAAGCCGGACAATGTAAGAAAACATCTATCATCAAGTTGATATCACTGTAAATTATTTCAGTTCTGTTGTGTTAAAATGTTGGACAGCCAGAAATATTCTAATGAGGCCATTTGTGTATGAATAAATATATTTTACCTTTACAGTGATTATTCAATTCTTCCAGAATTGCGTCCAATTGCATTGCATCATCAGCAAATACCTTAAAGCGTCTTTAGCCTTTTATATTCCTAACCATTCCAATAAAAAGGAAATATGAGATCATTAGAGATAACTAGATGTAATATTATTATCTAAATCTGATAAATAAGAAATATCGCTGAATAAATGTCAAGATACTTCGTACAATTCTGTAACAGTCAGACAGCAATGCATTTCTTATCATCAAATTTTACCGTTTAAAACTCTGTCATTTAAATATATCTGGATCTTAAAATCTTAGATATTTATGTGATACTTGGAATGTAAAGATGGTCTTATCAGTTTTATAAAATCTCATTATTTAAATAAAGCTGTTATCTGTTTACTTCAAAAGCTAGATTACTCTAACAAATGCGATTGCCTAATATATACTAATTAAAGGTTTATTCTTCAGACATTATCGAAGAATCCAACATTTATGCAAAGATGACAAATGGCTTGTTAAATAAGATATAAGATGAGATGTTTACTTCCACTTTTAGTGTCTAAATATTTCATTTTGGGATTTACTTTAAACTGACATAATCCGTATCCATCTTTCATAATTATCTTTGGAGCATTTCTTTGAATATTTAACATAGGCTCATACTTAAATTATTTTGTGAAATTCGTAAAAAATAATTGTTATTTAATAAGAGTGCTTTTGTTAATTCCTAATAAATTAGTGCAAGCAACAATATTACATAATATAGTATTATTGTTATCATATAATAATATATAGCAAAATAAATATTGCAAGCAACAAGCTTGCATTAAAATTTTATACTTGTATGATATATTTATTTTTTCACAATGCATATAGTTTAAATAATTTAATTGTTTGGTTAGTTTGGAGTGAAAAGATCCACATTTTGTTACAAGAAGTCTAATGTGACCGACAAATAAATTAATCATACTTATAATTCAATTTAATTTCATATGTAGAGACTTTTAACGATATATATAATAATTGAGGAATGTTACATTTTGGTAATTTAGGAAATTTACAATGATCTGAACAATTTAATAAAATTATTTTTCTGTTGAATTAATCTCTGTGTCATATTCTGTAACTTTTAATAATGTTAAATAAAATATATTTAGAATTAAATCCATATGGTTTTGAAAGCTAAAGCAATTTTTTACCAAGTAGTGTCACATTAGTCAGGAATTTACTATTAGCAGCCCATTTTAAGCAATTATGAACATTCGTGCTAGGAGCCGAATTGTAACCCGCAGGTATTTGAACCAAAATACAACATATATATATATATATATCTATATATATCTATATATATATATATATATATATATATATATATATATATATATATATATATATATATATATATATATATATATATATATATATATATATATATATATATATATATATATATATATATATATTATATATATATATATATATTATATATACATATATATATATATATATATATATATATATATATATATATATATATATACATATATATATATATATATATATATATATATATACATATATATATATATATATATATATATATATATATATATATATATATATATATATATATATATATATACATATATATATATACACATATATATATGCATATATATATATATATATATATATATATATATATATATATATATATATATATATATATATATATATATATATATTTGTGTGTGTATATGTATGTATGTATGTATAACCATGGTACAGAGTAATAAAATTTAAAAAAAAGTAAACTAAGTAATCTTGTATTTTTAAATCTTTGTTAGAACTAAATTCTTTTTATAGTAAACACAGTCAAGGTGGCTAAATTTCCCCATCTATTGTTTTACAAACAAAATAAACTAGTCTAAATCATCAAGCATTAGATATTTTAAATATCTATCTTGTTTAAAACTTTTTTTTTCGTATTTTTACTGTGAATTGCTATTTTTCTTATAATTGTAGACCTTAGCTACTTATTTTTATATATCTGGGAAAGGAATGAAATTGTTTCCCATAAAATGAAACATAATATCAAATTGGTTATTAACTACTTTAAAATAATTTATGTTTATACAATAAACCATCTTCAAGGGTATTTTTCTTCTTCCCAATTACACATTATGCCAAATAAAATAGAAAAAAAAATGTATGATCCACAATAGGAATATATATATATATATAGAGAGAGAGATAAATATATATATATATATATATATATATATATATATATATATATATATATATATATATATATATATATATATATATATATATACTTTATTCTTTTAATATTAAATATTTCCCGAATATTACCAAAATATTTATTTATCTCAAAAATTTCGTAGATATTATCTTTTTCTTAGTTTTTGAACTTTGGCAGACTTCATAAAAATTAAATATTTTTTTTAACTCTTATAGTATACAGACTTTTCTTTCATTTAAAACAATATTTAAGTTTTGTGCAAAATTAATAATTTGTTTTGTGGAATTGATAATTTCGTTTGGAAATTATGTTTAGAAATTTGATGAAGTATTGTACAAGGAAATGTATATTTAAATGTGTCATTTGTACATGGACCAAAAAATTATTTAAGCTGTATTTTCTGAGATAATTGAATAGCTTCAAAGCGATATTTTATTTAAAATTTTCAGAAACACCTACTCTCTATATATTTTCTTAAAATATCGAAATATCTAATATTTTATTAGTCTTATGTCTATTTTAATTATTACAAATAATCCTTAATACTTATATACAATTCATTCACCATAATAAATCATATACATAATGCTGTAAATCACTGCTACTAATACTTATTTGGATTCATGCAAGAAGTGCAGGAAGCCGCAAATTGAAATATACCACAGTATGAAGACCAAAGGTGCCAAAGGTGCCAATATGATGATGGCTTTCAGAAGGTTAAGAGATTTTATAACAATTTCATAATAATTTAAGAAATGTTATAACAAATTAATATACATAATGCAGTAAATCACTGCTAGTAATACTAATTTGGATTCCTGCAAGTGCAGGAAGCCGCAAATTGAAATATACCATAGTATGAATACAAAGGATCCAAAGGTTCCAAAGGTGCCAATACGATGATGGCTTTCAGAAGGTTAAGAAATTTTATAATAATTTCATAATAATTTAAGAAATTTTATAATAAATTCATATACATAATGCTGTAAATCACTGCTACTGCTACTTATTTGGATTCATTCAAGAAATGCAGGAAGTGCCACAGTATGAAGACAAAGGTGCCAATACGATGATGGCTCTCTGAAGGTTAAGGAATTTTATAATTCTAAATGATTGTTATTTATGGTAGCTTTCAAAAAACAAAGAAAAATTCAAACAACGGCTTAAAAACGCTTTTAAAGTCATTTTAAAAAATTTCTTAATATTTAAAACTTAATTACAATACATATATATTTTCACATTTTGAGTGATAAATTTTGTCAACAGAACATAATATCATGAATTAATCCTCAGAAATTATTTATTTGAATGAAGCAGAAAAACAAAAAACAAACCAAAACCTCCGCTAAAATTTAGCCAAAAATCATGACTCAACATCTTATACGACGTTTCATTCAGCCCCCTTTAGATGCACTCTTTAATTATGTACTTCGTAATAATATCGATACCCACCCGCGCAAAAGAAATCGTTTAAAACTATGTTTCCCCCTAAACTGCACTCTCCGTAATCAAACTTCTACACTTTTCCATCTCGCTTTCGATTTCTTTACCTGGAACTGCGGTAATCAATTCCCGACTCCCCCCTCCTTTCCGTGTGTGCCAACTACTTAATTCTGAAAACAGTAGGCATTCGAGGGGCTTTACAACATTTTTTGGCACTGTCATCGCTTCTTAATAGTTTGTGCGCTGTGCATCTCAATTGCCGTGTTCATTTGCGTTTTCCGTCCCATTTAACACAATGTTTTCTATTCGTTTAATCTTAATGTGTGTTTTGCTTTCAATTCCACGATTTGGGGATATTTTTACCAGAAATAATATGTTCCGTTTGTTCTGACGTTGTTCAGGCAATAACTGAAATATTTTTATGCATGATTTAACATATTGCATGTAATTAACGAAAATGTACTAATGAAAGTAAATAACTAAATCTTGTGATTTTAGTGTGGTTTTTCTTACGATAATAGAATTTAACTGTATAAAAGTTTTTGAATGAATAATAAAAGCTGTATGAAATGAAATCCATTATGTCTTAAATGTTCGCAATTCGGAACGACACAAAATTCTGACATTTTCCTAAATTGTGTGGCGGAACAATGACTGATTCGTTAGGGGGCTTGCATTCGGAACCGGAGTTCGTGGGTTCGAATCACACTATGGCATGGATGTTCATAGCCTTTCGGAATCGGCTTTAAGCAGTAGGTCCCGTTCTCATTAGCCCTCGTGTTGCAAAATGTAGACCATAAAGCTCCAAACCAAACCTAATTATGAATTTGTTAATCAATTATAAATGTTACTAGCATATAGTCCGTCATAATACGGGATCAGTAAAATTTTTAATTTTCCAGAATTGTAAAGTACTCTAAGAGGCAGGTAAAAAACGGTTTGTTTTTTAGCTGAGAATTATCTGGTACAAGCTCAATAATTTGTTTATCTTTACTTACCACATGTTAGTTGCTAACTTTAATTTATCTTGTCATATTACGTGATAAGATGAACAACAGAAGTTTTAATATTGACAGTGATTATTTGGCGGTATATATGATGTCCAAAATTTAGCGAATCGATTGCAAACTGTGTGGTTGTGTATAAAAGACAAACACACAAATGAACAAACTTCTTAACATTCAAAGATATTTGACTTAAAAGCTAGATATTTATTAGTCCGTGAAATAGACATCTAGTAGACTTTTATGAAAAGAATTTGTTGTTAATACTGGTGACAAAATTTTCATTGGAACAAAAAATAATCGATGATTAAATTTAAAACTATTACATATGTGCCTGTTATTTAAGCTAAATATAAAATAAAATTATTTACGTAATATCTAAGTTCAGTGATAAAACGTAGGAAAATAATGCAGACGATATTTAAATAATTTAAAATTAGAAATGACTAAATGAGATGGTTCAAAGAATGACGTCATAATGCTAGAAATTTTTTTATCTTTACCTATTTATTATGTGATAAATTGATAAATTTAATCGCCTGCACTTAACCGGGGAAAATATGGCTTGAAATAATGGTTTTAAACTCTTGAAAAGTGAGAAGGAATGGATTTCGAACGTTTTCGAACTCGCTTTGAATTTTTTGCTAATCGTAACTCCTCAAGAATCCATGAGTATGGATGCCTCTATCCATTCCAGGTCCAACAACTTCATAAATTCGAGGACAGACGGACAGATAACTTAGGCTATTATTATATAGGGGATAATCATGATTTTAAGTTGGATTTTTAATGCTTATTTTTAACTTTATATAATATGTAATTATTATGTAAATTTTGAATCTTAAAATCTGAAATTTTTAAAAAGGGACTGACAACCGGTGTACTCTGTTAAAGGTTTCTGAAGGTAAACCATTTCATAATTCCTTCGTTTCAAATGTCAAATTGCTACATGTCAAATAAATTGTAAGATAGAAGTGAAATATTTGAGGGTTCATGAAGCGCATATCTGGTAAATCCAAATTTTTAAAGAAAACTAATGCAATAGACATTGCTAGTTTAGATCCAAAATGAGAGTTCCTCATCTTTATTCTCTTACTTTTGATTGTAGACTTAATACGCATCTGCCCATTGCTGGAAATGAATTTCAGACTTAACAACTGCAAGTCCTCGGAGTTACAGTAGAAGAGAAAGACGGCCATATTACTTTTTTTTACAGAAGAAACAAAATTTTAAGTGGTGGAAAACCAAAAAAACTAAAATTTGAAATCGCTGAGGTCTGGAAAATTCTAGATTTGAGGTATTTATTTAATTATTTAGACAGAAAAATGTGTTTTTATCTTTTTTAAACATTTTATAATTGTAGGGAAATTAACTAGACTTTTTCTTGGTTAACCCTTAGCGGACAGTGGTTTCGCAGCAAAACCTCCTATTAAACATGTTTTTTCTCTAATTTTTGGAAAAATATGATTTTTTTTCGATTTTTCTATGTTTTTGACATTTAAAACTTACAATAAATGACAGTACTACATTTAATTTATTTTTTCTTTTGAAATATATGTATTTATATTTACTGTACCTAGAAAGTTAGTAATGCGATTGTTTTTCATGTATGACCCCAAACAAAAGTACCTATTCAAACAACAATTTTATAAATTGTTTTACTTTTTTAAGAAAACTTATTTATTGTTCTTCCTATATAATTACAATTTTAAAAAGTATTATATTCACACTATACAAAGAGAGGGGTTTGTCAGTTAACCCCCCTCAATTCCTCCTCTGGTATCCACTAAGACAAACCCCTCTAAGGATTGCAAAGAAAAACTTTAATATAATTTGCATTTATGAGGTTCATAGATAATATTTATCTGCTAATTTCGTTAAATTCAAAAGAATTCCTGTAGGTGACCTTTAAAGGATTAAACTTTAATATGAACGAGGACCAAACAGGTGTCTATCGACACTGAATTTCTTGAACTCTAGTACTCGCATAAATGTTCGTAGCTATTTGAATTCGACTTCTATGTGGTAAATCCCAGTCTAATTATATATTAAATTTGGTCACACATCTGAAAATACAATCAAAGTACTTTACACCGGAAAAAAAAGCCGCATAAATAAGCACTTTCAGTGCTTTGACTGAGTTGTAATTGTGTTGTATTGTTCAGAAATGTTCATTCTAAAAATTTGATATGAATGTATAAATAGGTAAAATAATTTATGTCTGTTTGCAGTAATAATTAATAAAGCTAAAATTGAAATCAAATCTGTGGAATATTTTCTACTTTTAAGGGTCTTACGGGTTTTGTTCAAAATATAAAAAATAATTGTAATAAATTATTATTTTCTTTTTTTGCAATTCATTCTCAATGTATTAAAATAACTACACTGAATAATGCATCAGATTTATTGAACGAGGTATAGAATATATTATACATTAAACTCTCAATATGTTGATTTCATTTACCTGGAATTTCCAGTTATCTGGATTATTCTAAAGTTAGAAATATTTACTGCAATGGAATTTAATAGAGACTTTTTCTAGTCATATCGAAGTTTCTTCAGATTTTCTCGGTGCTTAAAGAGCCTTCGTATTGAGTATTTTGTTTTCGAAAAAAGAATGAACAATCTGCTTAAAAGAGGTTTTGGAATATGACTTTTATTTGTCTTTAGAAGGCGTACAAATGATTTTGAGAGTTTAATGGTAACTGGCATTTTCTGTCAAAATTTTCTGATTGGTTTGTAAAATTCTGTACTTTGACATTCTGCGTAAAGCGTATTGAAAGAGGGTGAATTTTTAATTACAAAATCCAGTGATGTGATAATTCAGGAGGAAAAATCGGAAAGGAGTAAAAAATTATTTGAAGGCGTATATTTAAAAATTGTCAGATAAAAAAATTCTGAATAAATTCTCCTCTACTCATTCAAGAAATTTGCTCAATAATTAAATATCGAAATAAATCTCAGAAAGGAGTATTTATTAAACAAATATATTTTATAAATATTTTACATACGTAGGAATATAATGCAAAATTTAAAATAGATTTAGAACCATGATTAAAATGTATGATGTCTTATCTAAGGAAATTAGTTTTAATATTTTTATAGGCCTTATTAGCAAGCGAATTAAAAAATAGCTGAAAGAAACGTAGTAATACTCGAGATAATAGAGAATTTAGTCACGAGGATTTATTTTTAAAAATAAAGCTTTTAGCTTTCTTTTATTTCTTCTTCTTTTGAGAAGAATACCTTTGATGAAAACTCATTCAAAAACCCTAATTATGTTTAGAGTAATAATTATCCTCAATATGGAAAATCA
>CM063505.1:93270008-93310008 GCA_032207245.1 Pardosa pseudoannulata | reverse complement strand
CTGTTCTTTAACGATGTAAAATATAAGACTAAAATTTTAATTTAATTTTAATAAAAATATTCATTTACTTTGCAACAGTTTTAAGACAAATACTTGACAAAAATACCATAGAATATTAGTTAATTATATGATATTAAATATAAATTAATTTATGCCGAAGCATCTGTTCTTTTAATTCAACAAAATACAAAACTAAAAATTTTGTTTTCTTTTATAAAAAATATTCACTTACTTTGCAACAGTTTTAAGACTATTATTAAGTAAAATACCAGAAATTATTATTTAAATGTATGTTATTAAATATAAATGAATTCAACGCCAAAGCATCTGTTCTTTAACGCTGCAAAATAGAAGACTAAAAATTTAAGTTTATTTTAATAAAAATATTCATTTATTTTCCAACAGTTTTAAGACAAATGGTTGATAAAAATACCACAGAATATTAGTTAATTATATGATATTAAATATAAGAGAATTCAACGACAAAGCATCTGTTCATTAAACGCAACAAAATACAAGGCTAAAAATTTAGTTTTGTTTTAATAAAAAATATTCATTTACTGTGCAATAATTTTAAGAAAAATACTTGATAAAAAGCCATAAAATATTAGTTAATTGTATGTTATTAAATATAAATGAATCAACGCCAAAGCATCTGTTCTTTAACGCTGCAAAATATAAGACTAAACTTTTAAGTTTATTTTAATAAAAATATTCATTTACTTTTCAACAGTTTTAAGACAAATACTTGATAAAAATACCACATAATATAAGTTAATTATATGATATTAAGTATAAATAAATTCATGGCGAAGCATCTGTTCATTTAGCACTACAAAATACAAGACTAAAATTTTAGTTTTGTTTTAATAAAAATATTCACTTACTTTGTAACAGTTTTAAGACTATTATTTGGTAAAAATACCGCAAAATATTAGTTAAATGTATGTTATTAAATATAAATGAATTCAATGCCAAAGCATCTGTTCATTTAACTCATCAAAATACAAGACTAAAAATTTAGTTTTATTTTGCTAAAAAACACTCACTTACTTTGCAACAGTTTTAAGACAAATACTTGATAAATACCCCAAAAAGACGATTTGCTTGAATAATATTAAATTTAAAAGCGCTCAAAGCCAAAGCATCTGCTCACCCAACGCAACAAAGTACAAAACTGAAGAAAAGAGCATCGCGCAATTCGATAGCTGGCACGGTGTCAAATTGGACGAATAGTTCTTGATACACGCTATCCCCTAACATATGCTCTAAAGAGAAAGTAAAGGGCAAGGCAAATACAATATTAATTCCGATAGAAAAAAGAACCAATGTGTGTACAATCGGAGTTTTCGGCACGTCATTATCGTGCTCAAGAATCCAGGTTCCAAAACGATTAAAAACTTTCTATTATTACTCCACACAGACACAAACCTTCTTTTTATTGTTTGTTTGAACTCAGTCTCCCATTGCAGACTGTCTTCATAATAAACGACTGTGCGTGAGGTTTCCTTTCGCTTTTATTCTTTTCTTAAAACCCTACTTTCGATTTTCTACTTTTGGAACGCCGGTAGGAAATTATTTAAACGGAGAGTTTACTAATAAGAACTCGTGTTACCTTAACGTAGATATAGCTGTGATATGTTATAAGAGATAAAAAATTAAATTCTTCAGCATACAATGAAATATGTATAATTCCATGTATATATATATATATATATATATATATATATATATATATATATATATATATATATATATATATATATATATATATATATATATATATATATATATATATATATATATATATATATATATATATATATATATATATATATATATATATATATATATATATATATACATATGTATATATATACACAAATATAATGTATAAACTTATAAAATACTTTATTCTATTAATATAAACGATTGTGCGTGAGGTTTCCTTTCGTTTTTATTCTTTTCTTAAAACCCTACTTTCGATTTTCTACTTTTGGAACGCCGGTAGGAAATTATTTCAACTGAGAGTTTACTAATAAAAACTCACTTGTGTTATCTTAACGTAGATATAGCAGTGATATGTTATTAGACATAAAAAATTACATTTATAAGCATACTATGAAATATGTATAATTCCATGTATATATATATATATATACAAATATAATATATAAACGTACAAAATACTTTAATTTTTAATTTAAACAACTGTGCGTGAGTTTTACTTTTGCTTTTATTCTTTTCTTAAAACCCTACTTTCGATTTTCTACTTATATGTATAATTCCATGCATACACACACATGTATATATATATATATATATATATATATATATATATATATATATGTATATATATATGTATATATATATAGATATATATATATATATATATATGATGTCAGGTCTAAAAAAGCGGTAGTTGGGAATTACGTGTTATAAAAGATTTTAAAAATTGAACTCTTTTATAATAATAAAATAAAGGAAAAAGACTTACTCTCGTGTAAACTTTTTGGATCATCCGGTCAGGCGGAAGCGTTTTGAAACAATTTGATGAGCTTGCAAACAGATAAGTTCAGTGAGCGCGTGGACATGGAGCTGTCAACAACACTCTACGCGTGTCTTCGACGAAAAAGTGAAAATGGAGCAAGTTTTACTTTAACGAGGGTTTAATAAACTTATTATTATCAAGAAGACTGTTTCCCATTCGCCTTTATTCTGGATCACGACATGTCATATATATATATATATATATATATATATATATATATATATATATATATATATATATATATATATATATATATATATATATATATATATATATATATATATATATATATATATATATATATATATATATATATATCGTATTCTGTTTTTTTGAGATTCTGACATTCTGTTTTTGCAAGGTATTTCTGTCTTATATATATATATATATATATATATATATATATATATATATATATATATATATATATATATATATATATATATATATATATATATATATATATATATATATATATATATATATATATATATATATAGTTGTTTTTAAACTATTCCTTTACTCATACAAAATACTTTCAGTTAGTTTAATAAATTGTAAGTAGCAAGTTATAGATGTAAATGTTTATATAAATTAATTTTTGTATTTTGACAATTAGCTATAAATTTAAAAAATTAACAAATTTCTTATTTTTATATAAGTCTATTCAGTTAAAAAAACTGATAGTGGATGAGAAATTTAATAATAGAGAAGGTAAATATCAGATAAGATTATGGAATGAATTTAAAAAATTATACCAGGAAATAGTCGATTTGTTAGGTCGCTGACGTCTAGTACCAGAAATCAAGAGTTCGAAACATGTTTTGTACATGATTGTTTATAACATGTCAATTTCGTCTTTAAACAGTATATCCTGATCTAATTGGCTGTAGTGAAATGAAGTATTTGATATCGGATAAACATAGCTAATGCATGAAGAGTAGTATAAATCACTGTTATACAAACATAAGGTACTATATAAATTTTTCCTTAGAAATAAATTTACTCTCCCTTTTTATTTACTGTCGGTTTAAGTGTTTTGATAAAATTTTCCTCCTTAAAACAGACATATATAGGCGACGTGTTAATTAATTAATTCCTATAACAAAAGTAAATATTATTGAAACTCTATAATTGAACCTATATATTATGGTTTGACATTTCGGGTTTAACAAATGCGTAATGAAATAATTGTTTAAAAGAAAATTTTGATATTAGATAAACATAACTAATTCATGAATAGTATAAAATACTATTATACGAATATAAAATACTATATAAATTGCTCATTAGAATTAATTTAGTCTCAAATTTAATTTTCTATGGACTCAAATGTTTTGATAAAATTTTCCTCTTAAAACAGACATATATAAGACACATATAAATTAATTAGTTTATATAACAAATATAAATGTTATCCAAACACTATAATTGAACTCATATATTAAGGTTTGACATTTCGGAGTTAACAAATGCATAGTGAAATAATTGTGTAAAAGAAAATTTTGATATCAGACAAACATAGCTAATTCATGAAGAATAGTATAAATTACTCCTATACAAATATAAAACACTATATAAATTTTTCATTAGAATTAAATTTACTCTCCCTTTTAATTTAATACCGATTCAAATGTTTTGATAAAATTTTCCTTCTTAAAACAGACATATATAAGCGAGGTGTTAATTAATTAGTTTATATAACAAAACTAAATGTTATTCAAACACTATCCTTGAACTAATATATTGAGGTTTGGAATTTCGGAGTTGAATGCAGAACAAATGCAGGAATGAAATAATTGTATAAAAGCATGTTTTTAAATGATTCAAGAGTCTATACACTTAATACAGCAGAACAATATGAATTAGGGCTATATTTTTAATCTTTGTTGAGACAAAATAATAGTTAAATTGTTCAATGACATTAACTGGAACACATATGACTTAATTAGCATTATACATATATATCGTACAAAGTAAAACTTTAAAATGGTTAAACTACTGAATTTTAAAGTTTTACATCAGTAAGGCAAAGAATTTCATTTGAAACAAAATGTTCTAAACAAATGATTTATATTACGATAATTATTTACCCCTAAGAGCTGTGAAATAAATTTTGAACATATTTCTTCATTTTCAGGTTTAAATGCCTATATAAATGCCATAGTTCTTACGGTCATATAAATTGATTTTTGAAACATTTTCTATGCTTTCCGTTATTTAGTGAAATATTTTGCTATTATCATTATTATCAACAAAGTTAACTTGATATTATTTGTAAATATTCACTTATGATGCAAGAATTAATTTCATTTATAGAAATTTAATATTTATATAATAAAGCAGAATTAAATTGCCATATACCGACAATATTTATATATAACTTGTGAAATGAAAAAGTATATGAAAAAGTATTTTAGATACATATTTAAAATTAGTTTTTGAGTTAGTAGAGCTATAAAAATAAATCTTTAATGACTAAATATAAAAAAATTAGCTTTAATTGTTTAGAAAAAAAAGTATATTATAATAAGAAAAATAAATGCTTGATTATATTTTTCCAAATTTTGACCCTCGAAACGCTTTAGCTCTTATTATGAATTACACAAATGAATTTAACTTCAAATCAAAATATTATTAACACAATGAGGTATTCTGGAGAAACCGTGCACTCGGTGATGCAATGTAAATTATGAATATATAGAACGTACTTTGTTGAATTAATGTTTTTAAAAGCTGTATTATTTTTAATGTACATATCATTTTAACACAAATATATTATACTATCAATAATGTTGGATTTTTTTATTATCATCTATTTTATTATATGAAAATTGTAAAAATTAATTTTAGCATTTAATTGAAGTCAACTTATCATTTATATGCATATACAAAACATTAGACTAAAGGTTTTGAAACTTGAAACTAGCAGGAATATCACATGTTTATGTATCACCTACTCTATTGTTCCTTTTAAATAATAATGTGAAATAGTTTATAAATTAAGCTCAAAATATTTAATTGATAATGATATGCTGTGTATTAGCCTTATACAGCTTAAAGAGTAAGGGAATGATAGTCAGTTGAATAACCTTTCATTGTGTAAAGCATACTGTTATAAACACATACATAGTTATCAAACTGTGTTATAACATTACTTTAACTAAATATTGCGAAAACAATATAACTCTATGAGCATCAGTATGTACATAAATAATTATATTTATCGATAAACAAAGAAAAATATTATAAAAGTATGTAAATATTAATAATTTCCTTGCTTTTTTTATTTACACAATTCGTTACATACACGTGCAGAATATTTAACTGTGACTTAAGCATATATTCGACAAATAAATAAAATGTAGTGGGAAGTACAATAATTATATGTTGTTTGTTGTCTTAGTCCAATTTAGAACTTTTGAGCACGAAAGGTAAGGGCAGTTCGAAATCGTGTATGCGTGTAGACTACCGTTATACGCATGTAAATATTGTTATTGAAACAAATTTACAACATTAAAATAAGAAACGCTTGCAAGGCAAATAAAGTTCCTATTATATCGAAATAGAGAAGTGCAATTTGTTGAGATTATATGCAAAATGTTAGATCATGATTTAAATGCAAGCTTTAAAAACATGTAACTACCCTATTATTGTTATCGAGACATATTTACAACCTTAAAATAAGAAACGCTTGCAAGGCAAATAAAGTTCTTATTATATCGAAATAAAGAAGTGCAATTTGTTGAGAATATATGCAAAATGTTAGATCGTGATTTAAATGCAAGCTTTAAAAACAAAACTAAAAGTAGAAAGTAACTATCCTATTTTTACCCTAAATAAGTGTAGAAAAATGACGATAATTATGTGTTATTTGTTAGATTAATCCGATGAAATTGTTTTGCACACGAAAATCACGTACGCATAATTGTAATTCTTGTGTTCTTGAAGCCTAAAATTGTAAACTTATCAAAACAATTGTCTAACATAAAAATAATAAAAAATCGCAAGAGATTATGCAGTTATAAAATTTTTGGAACATCAAAATCAATGTTATCTATGTTAAGGAATTATTTTATAGAACATACATAAAGACTTAAAGTAACAAATCTAATAGAAATTTTGTTAATAATATAAAAATTTTCAAATTCTTTTTCATAAAATATATTACATATATATGCAAAATATTAGTTCATGAGTTAAACGTATTTTCCATAGAATAATTAATATGTAGGGAAGTAGAACGGTAATTATACGTTGTTTGTTAGCTCACGTATACATAATTGTAATTCTTGTGTACTTGAAGCCTACCATTGTACACTTACTGAACAATGGTCTAGCATAAAATGAATGAACATTTCCAAGAGATTTTTGAATTTTAAAATTTTTGGAACATCAAAATCTATGTGTTAAGGAATTATTTTATACAACATTCATGAAGACTTCAAGTAACAAATCTAACAGAAAATTTTTAAATAACATAAAAATTCTCAAATTATTTTTCTTAAAATATATTACATATATGCGCAAAATATTAGTTCATGAGTTAAACGTATTTTCCATAGAATAATTAATATGTAGAGAAAAAGAACGATAATTATACGTTGTTTGTTAGCTCACGTATACATAATTGTAATTCTTGTGTGCTTGAAACCTGCCATTGTATACTTATCGAACAATGGTCTAACATAAAATGAAAAAAAATTTCCAAGAGATTTTTGAATTATAAAATTTTTGGAACATCAAAATCTATGTGTTACGGAATTATTTTATAAAACATGCATAAAGACACAGAAAATTCTAACAGAAAATTTTTAAATAATTCTCAAATTCTTTTTCATAAAATATATTACATATATGTTCAAAATATTAGTTCATGAGTTAAACGTATTTTCCATAGAATAATTAATATGTAGGGAAAAAGAACGATAATTATACGTTGTTTGTTAGCTTAACGTATACATAATTGTAATTTTTGTGTACTTGAAGCCTACCATTGTATACTTACCGAACAATGGTCTAACATAAAATGAAAAAAAATTTCCAAGACCACTTTTTCAATTATAAATTTTTGGCCAAAATCTATGTGTTACGGATTTATTTTATAGAACATGCATAAAGACACAGAAAATTCTAACAGAAAATTTTTAAATAATTCTCAAATTCTTTTTCATAAAATATATTCTATTTAAATATTAGTTCATGATTTAAATTTTTAATAGAATAATTTTGTAAAAAAAACGATAATTAATACCTTCTTGTTTGTTGCAAATAATGTTTCAAATAAAATAAAATGTTGTGTTTTTAAACATTTTTTTAAAAAAATTTTTGAAATATAATAGTGTTTTTAATTTAAAGTATTGAACAAGTATTAAAAACATACGTTTAAAAAAAAAAAAAAAAATTTAAATAAATATGAAAATTTTCGAATTTTAAAAATTTGAATATTTATAATTTTTAAATAAAACAAAATATAAACATATAATATTCTATAAATTGTAGTAAAATGTTTCATATATGAAATAAATTCGGATATTGCCTGAATTAATTTTTAAAGGAACCAAACTTGCTCAGACGAAAAAGTTTTAGATACGGTATTAAAGAAATTTCCTTTTACTTTTTGAAAAAAAAATAGTATACTAAGTATTAAAAAACAAATAAAATAAAACATATGAATATATAATTTAGAACTAAAAAATGTGACAAATTTTGAAAAAAAAAATATGAATATTTTTAAACATTTTTTAAATAAAAACAAAATGTAGTTTGCATAAATGTAGATTTATATCCATTTTACATGCATTAAGAATGGTGAGTAAAATGTTTTATATATGAAATAAATTCTGATATTGCCTGAATTAATTTTTAAAGGAACCAAACTTGCTCAAAAGAACATACGGTAGTAAGGAAGATTTCTTTTACTTTTTGTAAAAGTAGTATATAAAGTATTAAAAAACAAAATAAAACATATGAATATATAATTTGGCGATATAAAATTTGGCAAATTTAAAAGTAAAATGGAATAGTTTAAACATTTTTAAATAAAACAAAATACATAAAACAGAAATGTATTTTGCACATAAATGTAGACTTATATCCATTGTACGTGCATTAAAAATGGTGAGTAAAATGTTTCATATATTAAATAAATTTGGATAATGACTAAATTAATTTTTAAAGGAACCAAACTTGTTCAAACCCAAAAGTTTTAGATACGGTATTAAGGAAGTTTTCTTTAACTTTTTGAAAAATTAGTACATAAAGTATTAAAAAACAAATAAAATAAAATATATGAATATATAACTTAGTGATATAAAATTTGACAAATTAAAAAAATATGAATATTTTAAACATTCTTAAATAAAACAAAATACGTAAAACATAGCATGTTTGCATAAATGTAGACTTATATCCATTGTAAGTGCATTAAAAATGGTGAGTAAAATGTTTCATATATTAAATAAATTTGAATAATGCCTAAATTAATTTTTAAAGGAACCAAACTTGTTCAGAGCCAAAAGTTTTAGGTAGGGTATTAAGGAAGTTTTCTTTTAATTTTTGAAAACAATTTGTATATAAAATATTAAAAAACAAATAAAATAAATCATATGAATATATAATTTAGTGATATAAGCTGTATCAAATTTTGAAAAAAAAATGAATATTTTAAACATTCTTAAATAAAACAAAATACGTAAAACATAACACGTTTACATAAATGTAGACTTATATCCATTGTACGTGCATTAAAAATAGGCAGTAAAATGTTTCACATATCAAATAAATTTCGATATTGCCTGAATTAACTTTTAAAGGAACCAAACTTGTTCAGATCCAAAAGTTTTAGACACGATATTAAGGAAGATTTCTTTTACTTTTTGAAAAATTAGTATATAAAGTATTAAAAAACAAAATAAAACATATGAATAAATAATTTAGCGATATAAAATTTGAAAAATTTTGAAAAAAATGAACCTTTTAAACATTTTTAAATAAAACAAAATACGTAAAACATAACACGTTTACATAAATGTAGACTTATATCCATCGTACGTACATTAAGAATGGTGAGTAAAATGTTTCACATATCAAATAAATTTGGGTAATGCCAAATCATTTTTTAAAGGAACCAAACTTGTTCAGATCCAAAAGTTTTAGACACGATATTAAGGAAGATTTCTTTTACTTTTTGAAAAATTAGTATATAAAGTATTAAAAAACAAATAAAATAAAACATATGAATATATAATTCAGCGATATAACATGTGACAAATTTTGAAAATTTTTTAAGTATTCTTAAATAAAACAAAATAAGTAAAACATAACATATTTGCATAAATGTAGACTTATATCCATTGAACGTGCATCAAGAATACTAATATCTGATTGTTACGAAACTTGCTTAACATTTATCGATATATTGAGTAATTTAATACAAAATATAAAATTTTTGCGAAAAGAGGCACTGCATTTTATCAGAGTAATTATAATTAAAACAATTTAGTTTGATGCTCACGATGTCATTAAAAATGTAATCAATATTTCCTTAAATTATGAAAAATATCTGTAGCAGTTGAGGATTTTATGCATAAAGGTATAGCAAATAGATTTTATCATGCATGCACACTTTATCATGATAAATCCGCTAATGCAATTTCAATAAAAATTTTAAAGCCTTTATAAACCCACAGTGATATAAATTTCACACGCTGTATAGCGTATATCTACCGTATCTATGGCGGATTCTTCTTAAAATCTCTTCATTGAATTGAATAAATCTTCATTTATCTAAAATAAGTCACATTCAAGGAACTATAAAATAATATAACTCATGAATGATGATCAATCTTATATATATCCATCAATATTATATCTCAATATATAATCTTACGGAATATCATGTATCATTTAAAATATTGGAAATGAATAATTTTTTAAATACATCGCCACTCCGTTTTTTTAATCAATAAATGATAAATGTTTTCTATCACTTACGAGATATAAATCACTATATAGCATTCCAAATGAACTGCGAAAGTGCCAGATAAATCGAAATATTCTAAATAGCAATTTGTTTTTACATCTATTGCTACATGTGGGGGAATTAAAATATATTTTACAGAAGCCATATTAAAATAATTTAGACATGTAGTATAATTTTTAATAAGTTGAAAGCAAATCAATATAAAGTTACCCATATTATATGATACTTATTTGAAAATACCTCGTAATCACAATGTGTATCATTTGTCACTTAACATATTGGCAATAAATTATTTATTTAATACAATAAAATATCATTTGTTTTTCATTATAAGGTATTTATTAAGCATACATAATTGTATTTTGGTGATTGGAAGGAATGAGAAATAGTATACGTAGTATAACGTTTATAAATATATCGTATAAATATATAAATATGTAAGGCAATTATAAACTACATTAAACAAATTTATACGCACTTAAAGAATTATATATCTAAGATAGTTTATAAAGAAGTAAAATTTTAATTCACGTGCATTGCAATAAGCGAATAAAATTTTTTCAATCAATTTTTTTAACAATTTACAATTGAACATTTGGAATGTAAAGCAAATAGAATATGTAAACACAAAAATATAACCTAAATCAATATACTACTTCTTAATTACCACTACCTTAATTAACCTATTACATATGAAAAGCGATTGAAGTATCAGCATTTTTTTCTGTGTCATGAAAACACTAAATTATACAATATGTTTTGTAACATCAAATATAGCTAATGATTACAAAAACAAAAAAAAAAATAACTTTTTAAATTTCAAACCAACATGTATTAAAATACATAAAATAGGTCGTAAAATCTCAATATTATAATTATCTTGTCATATTAAGATTAATATTTACAATTACTCGATAAAAAATATAACGATGTCATTTGTGACGAGTATTACTTTTTATATTCTAATTCTACTTTTGAATCAATATTTTATTTTTAACTATTTATTTCTAATTATTCTAAGTTAGAAGCTTTACTATCGTTAATTACAAATGTAAGAAATTGATGTTTATAATACATATATGCAGAGTGACACTTAAATTTCTCCATTGAAAATCCTAACCATGTTTATCTCAAAGAATCCGCAATGATATTTTCAACAAATAAATATTATTTGTTAATTAAATTAATATGTGTATTAGTATACAACAGTGTACAAACACAATATTATATTAATGTATTTTTCAATGTTAACTAAATATTCGGAACTCTATCTATTTTAGTTTTAATTTTTAAAAATTTCTAACAAAATACATTATAACGACATTATTCAACAGTATTTACCGGCAGTTATTCAACATTTAAAATCTACTGTTTACACTGAGTTGCAGTCAAAATTTGTTCACTGAAATTGTTACTTTATTTACTTTATGTTCATCAAACTGAAAACATAAACGAAAAGTAAATATATGTATATGTATATACCAGTGCTAAGAAATATTAATATATTCCACAATATTTTGCTAAATAATCGTACTTTCTATTTTTATTATGATTTTAACTTCCGATTTTTCCTAGAAAAATTTTTTTAAATTTATTTTATTTCATAAAAAATATAGTTAAAGTATTTTTATGACTGTGAAGATATGCATCAATTTTTGAAAATTCCGTCTTACAGGTACTTAACAAGCATTTTAATATGTAATGTTTATAATGGCAGTCCAATCTCTTACATATAATTTTTCTTATTTAAATTTAGTTCATCAACGTAAAAGCATAAACGATATATATATAAATATATATATCAATGTTGAGAAATATTGATATATTCCTCAATAACTTACTAAATATTCGTTATGTTTTGATTTTATTATAATTTTTTATTTTCCAGTTTTCCTTGAAAATATATTTTTAAAATTGACTTTAATACAAAAATAATTGTTAAAGTATTTTATTATTCGAAAACGTGGAAAATTCGCCTTTTAAACGGCCTTACTAAACATTTTAACATGTACTGTTTATACGAAATGACAGTCCGGTGTCTTTCATTTAGATAATTTTAATTACTTTTGGGCTCATCAAATTAACAACACAAACGATGGAAAAGGAAAAATAAATAAATAAATAAACTCGGAGCGGGGTCTCTGAGGATTTCAAATTAAAGATGAAGCGCACAAGTTTAACAAAACAAAAGGAACTGCGACTCCGCAAAAGATGATTCCCGGGCATTTGTTTGCCAAAGCGCGACAATACTCTATCAAAAAGTCGGACACTCACTCCACTCTCTGCTGCAACTTTAAAGCGGGTCGAAAAAGAAAAAAAAAATCGTCTGGTCTCGACCTTGCAAGGCGAAGTGGAAAAAGCGAAAGGTTAAATAACTCCTGCAGCTGGTAGACACACAGGGAAAAACACACACAGACACATAACATAGCGTGGGACTCACCTGAAATAATGCCATAGGTTCGAAGCGCGGAGTTCGGGAATGGAACAACAGAACAGTTCGGCTCCTCGTGTCGAAATCGGGGGCAGGTTTTGCGCGGAGAGAACGTCACCTGCGCTCGGCGAGTGCGCCTGCGTCGGCCGAGAACAAGGTTAAAGAGGGGGGATGCGGTGGCAGCAGATCCCCTCGGCAAAGGTAGCCAGCTTGCGGCTGGCAATAATGGCGGCAAGATTCTAAAATTGGGGAGGGGACGCGATGCGCATTGTTTCTTTTGCTTTTTTAATTGGTCTCATTAACGCGCCATTGCGCCGGATTTTTGAATTTTGCTCGATAGAGCACGAGTGTATTGTTTGCACCAGTAATTAGTCTAATTAATTAATTGTTTGTGGAAAAGTATGCGGGTGATGTAATTTTTAGCCCCGGTCCCATATAATAATGAAGAAAAAAATAAAGACCAAAATGACGGGGAAAGGAAGGGGGCTTGTAAGTAATTCTTAGTATAAACATGGTCGGAGTAATTTCTGAAAAATCTCAAGTTCTCATATTTTTAAAACTGCACTGGGATATTTAAAATTAAAAAGTAAAATAACGAACACAGCCATCCGAAAATTTTCCAAGGATATTAAGTTTCTCTGACAAGAGGAGTTACATGATAATTAATTTTAATGTAAGGAGAAGATATATTCTCAATGGGACTTTTGGATTATAAACTTTTATAAATATATTTTTTTTCTATCTGGACTTACAGAGATACGGGACCTTTAAAATAACATAAATCGATCACAGGTTTGAACTTTCATTTTGTTCTCCTTTTAAAAGTTGCGCAAATAGCATACTTTCACAATCAAGTGATTTTTTTTCTTTTTTGAATAAATGTTTATTTTATATTTTTATAAGTAGTTTTGTCTATACTTCCTTGTTTTAAAATATAAAAGTATTTTGTAATTTTAAATTTTTTAAAACCTATTAGTGATTTCAAAATTTATATTTTTTCTAATTTGTTTAAAATTAAAATTTTTATCCTAAATACGACTATACTTTATTAAGAGATAAATAGTTTATAGAGTTACAGAATGTGGAATACACGTAAAAATGCAAATAAACATTATTAAATAATAGGACAAATTTATGCAATTGTTTTATATATAATGTTTTAAGCAAGTAAAAACAATACATAGCTGATTTAGATAAATCATTAAGTAATGTAGAATTCACTAGAGGATATTTCATTGCTGGAAGATTAAATTTTTTTCAAAACGATTTTTATTTTAGTTAATTATTCTTTTATTGTAAATTTTAGTATCACACACACACACACACATATATAATATATATATATGTATATATATATACATATATATGTATATATATATATATATATATATATATATATATATATATATATATATATATATATATATATATATATATATATATATATATATATATATATACATATATATATATATATATATATATATATATATATTATATATATATATATATATATATATATATATGTACACAAACACGTATATATATACATACATATATATATACACATAAATTTATATATGTATATACATATATATATATATGTAATATATCAAAATTATTTAACTTTAATATTTAGTTAAAAACCTCCTCTCTCCCATTCTAATTCTTTAATATCTTTTTTCAGCCTCTAAATATCTTAATCAAAGGAGCTTCCTCGACTTAAATTTTTTTAGATTCATTTCCCAAAGCTTTCTGTCCTATACATGTAAATGTTCTGTCCACTCAACACATTTTCCAGTTGTCGCCGGCAAATGACTCCACGTTTTTCCTCATCTTAACAGTTTAAATTCGCTGAGTAAGTTTTTTGTCTCTTGGGAAAATTATTTCTGTCTTCGCTCTTGGGTGCACCTCTGTTAGAGCAGAGTAATTTTAAATTTTTCTCTTGTCATTCGTTGACTAGTAAATATGTCCATTTTAGCAGCTCTAAAATAAAGTTTTAATTAGACTTGTGCCGGTCTCTTTTAATGGACCGACTGCATCGTTTTTACTGTAAGCTGATTAGCTTTCTCTTTGTCCAGCAGTTTTATAATTATTGGATTACATATATATATATATATATATATATATATATATATATATATACATATATATATGTATATTTATATATATATATATATAAATGAGATAGAATATATTGTTTTTACAATTAATTATCTTATAGTTTTAAAATCTTTTAGGCCTATACATTGAAGGACAAGTGAATAAAACATTTTTATTAAATTTAAATGATAATTTTAAATGAATGAAAAAAATTTTGTAAATTTTAAAAATAATTCATTAGTAGCAATTTATTTATTTTGCCTAAAATTTCTTAAACAATACCCTTATTCAATAAATTGTATTTTATGCATTTTTTCTATTCTTTTGACCACAGTTTTAATAAGATATTTCTATAAAATTATTACTTTGTTGATACTCTGAAGAGTTCACTTACAGGAAATATTAATATATCATTTGTGTATACATTGATTAAATTTTAAAGAAAATTTTGTGACTCAAACTTAAGCGTTTGTAAAAACGTTATGGATTTTTCCCCATCACCTTAATCCTGTCACATATCTGAAGCTATTACAACTCCATTGTTTAATTAATAATAAAAAAATCTCGTGTAGGCATAATTTCTTTGTCCGTACGCATAAATTATAAGTAGTGCAAAATAAGTATTAAAATCTTATATTTTTTATCCAGAGATTTAGATTGAACTTCCTGTTTCAGACTTTTCAGAACTCACGTGTGGTTGTTAGTTATTTTTTTGGTACAGAGGACCTACTGAGACCTGGACTTACTGTTTAAAGCCTATTTGGAATAAATATGAACATCTATGCTAGCCCTGAGAAACGAACCTAAGATCTCTGGTAGCTATGAGCAGCTCCGTAATCTTTTACCCATTGTTCAACGGACTACACAATGATAAGGATGGTGAATTTATAGGGGAAACAAAAGGATTCCAAAGTGTCATAGCATATCGTGTAATCTTTATTATTGAATTTTTAAAATTGCTTGTGTTTGCGAGTTCACACGCACCACTCGGAAACAATTGAATGTATTAAAGGAAGAGTTATTTATTTATTTATTTTAAAGTTTTTTCGCAATGAGTCCCTGATGAGCTATGATAAACTTTTAATTAGGACTTTTCAGAATTATTATCTATGATATACTTCTTATGTTGTTAGCAATTTGTTACAGCCAACGTTAAATCTTCATCTTAAATTAATTTTTTTTGAAATGCTTTAAACTTTTTTGAAAATTTTAGAAACGTATCACAAAAAATTAAAATTTTTCAAATTTAGTAAAATTTTTTCGGGAAATGAAACTTTACTTTTATTTTTAATCACAAAATATAAATTCGTTGATTTTAACTTAAAATACTATTATTTATTTCATATAAAAAGAATTCACATAAGTAGTTTGATAAAACATGTGATATAGTGTGAATGTTATACATACGGAAGGCCGAGCGAGCAGTGTCTGGAATTTTTCTAAACTGACTCATACCATAAAATAAATTTAGGAAAATGTGTGAAGTGAGGTTTACAAAGAACAGCTAATAAATTTGCCACATATTAATAGTCTCTAAGATATGATCAGTTCAAGTTCAATTACAAAAATATATAATATTAGTTTTACTAAATCAATGGATATACTTCAACATAAGAAGAGTGACACAAGTGGGCTATGATGGCCTGAGCTAATTTGGTTTAACATTCATTTGTAAGGAAAAAAACTGTTTATTCCATTCTACTATGAAAAAAACCCAATGCAAGTTGTTGACAGGAGTCACTTTAGAGCCACATGTACGTTATTTTACCAGACACTATAAATATTTATATATTTATGCTGGATTTTATTAATAAATTTGTAAAATTTAAGAAATAAGTTTTATTATAAATATAGGGAAGGTAAAGTAAAATTATATATTGCTAATTGAAAGAATGTATCCCAAATTATCTCATTCTTACTTTTACGAATTGTACAATTAATGTTTTATAATATGTTGATATCATTAAAATTTTATATTTTAGTAGTGGCATTACTGGATACACTAATAATCGCATTTTATATTAAAATAAAATTAGTTTAAATGAAATGAAATGAAGAAAAACTGTAGTTTTTTAATAGACAAACAAGGAACTCATGTATCCTCATCACATATTTTGTTGTTAAATATTTTGCTAATAGGCAATTATTCTTATGCTTTTAATTCTCTTACTTATTTTTACTTTCTTGATGTATTGTATTACATCTTTTGAGAAAATTATATTTAATGAGGAATTTTTCCATAAGAGTAAATAATATCAGAAATACCACGTAAATTTATGTTTTGAGCAAAAGTTGTGACGTGAGGTTTACAAAGAACAGCTTATAAACTTGTCACATATAAATAGTCTTAAAGAAATGATCATTTTACGTTGAATTACAAAAATATAAAATATTAGTTTTATTGAATCAATGGATATACTTCAACATAAGAAGAGTGACACCAGTGCGCTATGGTGCCCGAGATTTGAAGCTAATTTGGTTTACCATTCATTTGTTAAAAAAAAAAACTGTTTATTCCATTCTACTTTGAAAACAAACCAATGCAAGTTGTTGACTTGAGCCACTTTAGAACCACACGTACTTATTTTACCAGACACTATAAATATTTATATATTTATACTGGATTTGATTAATAAATTTGTAAAATTTAAGAAATAAGTTTTTCATAGAGAGATCGCTGTTAATTTCAAAGTAAAGTAAAATTATATATTGCTAATTCAAAGAATGTATCACAAATTATCGCATTCATACTTTTACGCATTGTAAAATTAATATTACATAATATGTTGATATCATTAAAATTTTATATTTTAGTAGTAGCATTACTAGATACTTTAATAATCGCATTTTATATTAAAATAAAATTAGTTTAAATGAAATGAAATGAAGAAAAAAACTAGTTTTTTAATAGACAAACAAGGAACTCATGTATCCTCATCACATATTTTGTTGTAAAACATTTTGCTAATAGGCAATTATTCTTATGCTTTTAATTCTCTTACTTATTTTTAATTTCTTGATGTATTGTATTACATCTTTTGAGAAAATTATATTTAATGAGGAATTTTTCCATAAGAGTAAATAATATCAGAAATACCACGTAAATTTAGGTTTTGAACAAAAAGTGTGACGTGAGGTTTACAAAGAACAGCTAATAAACTTATCACATATAAATAGTATTAAAGAAATGATCATTTTATGTTGAATTACAAGAATATAAGATATTAGTTTTACTGAATCTATGGATATACTTCAACATAAGAAGAGTGACACCAGTGCGCTATGGTGCCCGAGATTTGAAGCTAATTTGGTTTACCATTCATTTGTTAAAAAAAAAAAACTGTTTATTCCATTCTACTTTGAAAACAAACCAATGCAAGTTGTTGACTTGAGCCACTTTAGAACCACACTTACGTTATTTTACCAGACACTATAAATATTTATATATTTATACTGGATTTTATTAATAAATTTGTAAAGATTAAGAAAAAAGTTTTTCATAAATAGAAAGAACACTGTTAATTTCGAAGTAAAGTAAAATTATATATTGCTAATTCAAAGAATGTATAACAAATTATGTCATTTATACTTTTACGCATTGTACAATTAATATTACATAATATGTTGATATCATTAAAATTTTATATTTTAGTAGTAGCATTATTGGATACTTTAATAATCGCATTTTATATTAAAATAAAATTAGTTTAAATGAAATGAAATTAAGAAAAAAACTGTAGTTTTTTAATAGACAAACAAGGAACTCATGTAGTCTCATCACATATTTTGTTGTACAACATTTTGCTAATAGGCAATTATTTTTGTGCTTTTAATTCTCTTATTTATTTTGACTTTCTTGATGTAATGTATTACATCTTTTGAGAAAATTATATTTAATGAGGAATTTTTACCATAGGAATAAATAATATCAGAAATACCACGTAAATTTAGGTTTTGAACAAAAAGTGACTGAGGTTTACAAAGAACAGCTAATAAACTTGTCACATATAAATAGTCTTAAAGAAATGATCATTTTACATTGAATTACAAAAATATAAAATATTAGTTTTACTGAATCAATGGATATACTTCAGCATAAGATGAGTGACACCAGTGCGCTATGGTGCCCGGGATTTGAAGCTGATTTGGTTTACGATTCATTTGTTAAAAAAAACTTTTTATTCCATTCTATTTTGAAAACAAACCAATGCAAGTTGTTGACTTGAGCCATTTTAGAACCACACGTACGTTATTTTACCAGACACTATAAATATTTATATATTTATACTGGATTTGATTAATAAATTTGTAAAGATTAAGAAAAAAGTTTTTCATAAATAGAAAAAACACTCTTAATTTCGAAGTAAAGTAAAATTATATATTGCTAATTCAAAGAATGTATCACAAATTATCTCAATCATACTTTTACGCATTGTACAATTAATATTACATAATGTGTTGATATCATTAAAATTTTATATTTTAGTAGTAGCATTACTGGATACTTTAATAATCGTATTTTATATTAAAATAAAATTGTTTAAATGAAATGAAATGAAGAAAAAGTGTAGTTTTTTAATAGACAAACAAGGAACTCATGTAGCCTCATCACATATTTTGTTGTAAAACTTTTTGCTAATAGGCAATTATTCTTATGCTTTTAATTCTCTTACTTATTTATACTTTCTTGTGGTAATGTATTACATCTTTTGAGAAAATTATATTTAATGAGGAATTTTTACCATAGGAGTAAATAATATCAGAAATACCACGTAAATTTAGGTTTTGAACAAAAAGTGACTGAGGTTTACAAAGAACAGCTAATAAACTTGTCACATATAAATAGTCTTAAAGAAATGATCATTTTACGTTGAATTACAAAAATATAAAATATTAGTTTTACTGAATCAATGGATATACTTCAACATAAGAAGAGTGACACCAGTGCGCTATGGTGCCAGAGATTTGAAGCTAATTTTGTTTACCATTCATTTGTTAAAAAAAAACTGTTTATTCTATTCTACTTTGAAAACAAACCAATGCAAGTTGTTGACTTGAGCCACTTTAGAACCACACATACGTTATTTCACCAGACACTATAAATATTTATATATTTATACTGGATTTTATTAATAAATTTGTAAAGATTAAGAAATAAGTTTTTCATAAATAGAAAGAATACTATTAATTTCGAAGTGAAGTAAAATTATATATTGCTAATTCAAAGAATGTATCACAAATTATCTCAATCATACTTTTACGCATTATACAATTAATATTACATAATATGTTGATATCATTAAAATTTTATATTTTAGTAGTAGTATTACTGGATACTTTAATAATCGCTTTTTATATAAAAATAAAATTAGTTTAAATGAAATGAAATGAAGAAAAAACTGTAGTTTTTTAACAGACAAACAAGGAACTCATGTATCCTCATCACATATTTTGTTGTACAACATTTTGCTAATAGGCAATTATTTTTGTGCTTTTAATTCTCTTATTTATTTTTACTTTCTTGATGTAATGTATTACATCTTTTGTAAAAATTATATTTAATGAGGAGTTTTTACCATAAGAGTAAATAATATCAGAAATCCCACGTAAATTTAGGTTTTGAAGAAAAGAGCAAAAGAAACAGTATCGAAGCATAAAGTTCTATACCAGTGATTCCCAATTTTATTTATTTATTTATTTACTTATTTTTTTTAAATTATTTATTTACTAGCATATAAAGTAAAATTTTTAAATTTAGAGAAATGTAAAATACCCTATGTTGCAGGTAAAAAATGGTTTGTTTTTTAGCTGAAAATTATCTGGTACACTCTCAATAATTTGTTTATCTTTACTAACCGCGTGTTAGTTGCCAACTTTAATTTATTTTGTCATATTACGTGATAGGATGGACAGCAAAGGTTTTAATATTGACAGTGATTATTTGGCGGTATATATGAACGATGTCCAAAATTTAGCGAATCGTTTGCAAACCTCATGGTTATGCATAAAAGACAAACACACAAACGAACAAACTTGTTAATTTTAAAAGATATATAACTTAAAAGCTAGATATTTATTTTCTGTTAAATTGACTCAGACTTTAACGAAAAAAATTTCTTGTTAATAATAGTAATAAAATTTTCATTGTAACAAAAAATAATCTATGATTAAATTTAAAATTATCACATATGTACCTAATCTATTATTTAAGCCAAATATAAAAGAACATTATTTACGTCATATGTAAGTTGAGTTATAAAACGTATAAAAATAATGCAGACGATATTTAAATAATTTAAAATAAGAAATGATTAAATGAGAGGGTTAAAAGTATGACGTCATAATGCTAGAAAAAAATGTTATTTTTACCTCTTTATTATGCGATAAATTGATAAATTTTATCATTTGAATTTTGCTAACCGTAACTCATTAAGAATTCAATATGAATGCCTCTACCATTCCAGGCATTCATATTGAATACTTAATGAGTTACGGTTAGCAAAATGCATTGAATGTAAAATAAAGTTTGAGCTTGTTGTTTTTGGATAAGTTATATTCATTAGTATAAATGACAATGATACGCTCATTCCGTCTTCTGCATTAAAAAATCTCAAACTTTATTTGTTGTCCAACAACCAAAAAAAAGCTAAAACATTTCTGATTGCAATATAAAAAATTTGACTTTTTCTCCATTTATGATGTTGATACACTACTAAAACATTTTTTAAAATAAAAACATTTTTTTAGTCGAAAATTTCTCATACTTTAAATTGTTATTGTTAGATACAAAAACAAGCTAAAGTATTTCTGATTCCACAAGAAAATTTGAAGATTTTCCCACTTATGATGTCAATACACTACTAAGGTATTTTTTGAAATAAAAATTTTCTTCGTTAGTCGAAAACTTCTCGTACTTTAAATTGCTATTGTCAGATAACCAAACAAGCTAAAGCATTTTTGATTCCACCACAAGAAAGTTTGTAGATTTTTCTACTTATGATGTCATACACTATAAAGATATGTCTTGAAATAAAAATTTTCTTCGTTAGTCGAAAACTTCACGTACTTTATATTGCTATTCTCAGATAACCAAACAAGCTAAAGCATTTTTGATTCCACCACAAGAAAATTTGAAAATTTTCCCACTTATGATGTCAGTATACTACTCAGGTATTTTTTGAAATAAAAATTTTCTTCGTTGGTCAAACATTTTTCGTAGCACAATGGAAAAAATACGTTTAAAAGTTTTTTTACTTACCTATAATACACTATGTAAAATAGTTTAAGATACTAATTTTGAATGTAGTGCAAAAACAACAGTAAGTTTTCTGATGGATTAATTAAAGTTAATAATAAGAACACTTTTAATAAGTAATTTGAGCTTGATGTTTTTCGTTAATTTTATTTATACTTGGTAGTACAAATAAAAATGCTACTCTGATTTCGTCTCCTGTATTAAGAAATCACAAACTTATTATTGTCAAACAACCAAACAAGCTAAAACATTTCTGATTACACTATAAAAGATTTGACTTTTTCTCCGCTTATGATGTTGACACACTATATTTCAAGTGTAAAATAAAAATAAAAAAATATACATTTTCGATGCACAGTAGTTGAGAATCACTGTTCTATACTATCAAATAACTTCCCTTTTAGAGTTGTGCGATAAAATGTTTACTAAATTTATTTCTGTATCTTCATAATTTTAAAATCATTGTTATAAAGTACTGGATAAAATTTTATACCTACAGACACGCCTCGAAAATAATTTGTCAATTAAATTAATCATAAAATTAATGAAAAATAATTGTTCCGAGGTTAGTGATAAAAATTTTAAACTAATTAATTAAGGGTTCAGAATATTATCGTGGCAAGTAAGAAAATAAAAACTAAATTCTCATTAATATCCCTGTCACGTACACTTTATTTTAGAGTAGAGATTCAACTTTAGTTATTTTAATCTTTGCTTGCCGTAACAAATTGCATATCTTGAGGTAAAGTCTCTTTCACAGAGTTTGTGACCAGTAAAATAAGAAATAAATTTTAAGGGAACGGTTGAACTTTACAAAACTTTTTCAGATATTACTAATTCGGATTTATAATAGTTTGTACACTTACAAATTAAAACAGAAGTGTATTAATAACTTTAATTTTAACTAAAACAATAACTTTTTAATAAATCTTTTGCTAGATTTAAAAATTTCCCTTGCAGTAACAAATTGCATTTCTTGAGGTAAAGTCTTTTTTACAGAGTTTATGACCAGTAAAATAAGAAATAAATTTTAAGTGAGTGATTGAACTTTACAAAACTTTTTCAGATACTACTAATTCGGATTTATAATAGTTTGTACTCATGTAAATTAAAACAGAAGTCTATTAATAACTTTAATTTTAACTAAAATGATAACTTTTTACTAAATCTTTTGCTAGATTTAAAAATGACCCTTGCGGTAACGAATTGCATATCTTGAGGTAAAGTCTCTTTTACAGAGTTTGTGACCAGTAAAATAAGAATTAAATTTTAAGTAAACGGTTGAACTTAACAAAACTTTTTCAGATATTCCTAATTCGGATTTATAATAGTTTGTACACATATGAATTAATACAGAAGTGTATTAATAACTTTAATTTTAACTAAAATAATAAATTTTTACTAAGTCTTTTGCTAGATTTAAAAATGGCCCTTGCGGTAACGAATTGCATATCTTGAGGTAAAGTCTTTTTTACAGAGTTTGTGACCAGTAAAATAAGAAATAAATTTTAAGTGAACAATTGAACTTTACAAAACTTTTTCAGATATTACTAATTCGGATTTATAATAGTTTGTACACATATGAATTAAAACAGAAGTGTATTAATAACTTTAATTTTAACTAAAATAATAACTTTTTACTAAATCTTTTGCTAGATTTAAAAATGACCCCTAATTTATTTTAATTGAGTTTAATTTATTAAAGTGTCGTGGAAAATGTTATCTGTTTCAATATATTTAAAAATAAATCTGTGTATTAATTTTCAGTTTAGAAATTATATAAATTGTTAAATTTCATTTTAAAATTCAGAAGGATCTGGAATTTAAAAAATAGGCATAAACATTTTCCAATACATTAACTATTTATTCTGTCAACAAAATAATACCATAAAAGGTTTTGAAGATATTTTTAAGAATTATTAAGTTTAAAATTATACGAAAAATTGAAAATAAATATGCAAAAAACTACTTAAATATTATTTGTTCTCCAAAATATGAGAATATTTAGAAACTATCTGATTTTTTGAAAATTTTAAACGTATCTAATATATTAATACATTAATTTAAATGTATAAAAGTTTTATTACTCTGAGTTAATAAATCTTAAAAATGCTTTATAACGTTTATCGTCTCTTTAAGGCTAAATCTATAATAAAAATTTTAATCTAGAATATATGTAATTTTTAAAACATTTCTTGTAAACTTATATTTTGAAATGTTGAAGCGTTAAAAAGCTTTTTAACAATTTCAGATTTTGAGAATATTTGAAAATATATTAGAAAACTTTTCCCATTTCCTCACATAAATGTAGTAAATTTTTATATTCAGAATGGTTTAAATACAGTGAGGACCTTACATATCAAATTTTTAAATATTCAGTTTTCAATTGCATTATTAATAGGAACATAAATAATATTGTTATGCAAAATATATAAGGCACTATAAACAATAGCACATTTTAAAGATATTAAAAACTGAATCTTTTAAAGGAAGCTTTAAAAATGTACTTTCTACGTTCTACATTAATTATTACCTCATTTTTTATGTTTATTACTTATATAAAATTTAACTGAGCACCAAATTTTACCAACATTAAATATGATTTATATGAATAATTTATTTACATTTGTGCATTGTTTTAACGGTTTTTTCGCTGTTTATCGGCATAACGTACTGAATAAATTACGTAACTGTTTATTCTAGCATACCCAATTTGACGGCAGTAGTTTAACGAACAATATTTAGGAATCTGGACGATATTTAGAAAAAAAAAATATTGCACATGCAACATCTTAGTACCTTGAATAAAGTAAGAAGACAACAAAATATAGGTTTCCTTGAAATAATATAATCACGTAATTACAAGAATTTTATTTTAAATAATATATACTTAACTTGCTAATTCTCAAGGTTTCTTGTTAATTTAATCAGTTTCTTAATTTGAATTTCTTAATTCAGAATCTTAGCATTGTAAAATATAGGTGACTTATGGTGCTTAATTTAGATTAAATCTTGAGAATAGGAAAATTCAAAATTTCATAGAAATTTGGAATAATTCGAGTGTAAATGAATATATTAAAACAAGTTTAAACTGAATACTTTCACAATGCTGTTTAAAACGCACATTTATAATTTCATTTATTCTGATATTTCTAATAATATTTATGATTCTTATCGTGCAGTTTCAAAATATTAAGCATTTTCACATATACAGTATAAAGTTTATAATTTATGTGCTTAGTTCTTTAGAATCTCATATTTACCAATATTTTACACTATCTATAACTAAATTTTTTCTTGTATTATATCTTCCCAAGAAAATGTTTCATCTAGTTCAGTAAAAATCGTTGTTTTTTATTGTAATGCCTATAAGTTTTCTTTCTGAAACTCATTAAATGGGTTTTGAACATAATTGGTTACCTTATAAAACAGTTAAAATATTATTTTTTTAATCCCACTGTTTTCATATATAATGTAGCGTTAATGTAATATTTTTAAAAAATAATATAGGTATAATATTTATCACACAATACAGTTGAACTGTATTTTTTCTGTACAGTTGTGCATGTCTTTTATATTTTCTCAGATGAAATACAATTTGACTTTACTGACGCAAGCAGTGATAATTTCACTTGTTTATGCTAATTTTTGGCCCTATTTCGATGGTTAAATAAACAGCACTTCTCAGTAGATAAGTAGATAACTCTATAGGTTCGAATCCTTTTACTGAAATGGGTGTTCCTAGACATTTGCAGAAAGATTCCTGCAGTAGGTACCAGTTTTTAAGCAAAGTATTTTTTTAAAAATGAGACCGTAACAGAAAAAAATATGAAAAAAAAGGAAACATATAGCACTCTACTCCTTTTTATTGCTATTATTATTGCTATTATTTGTTAATTGTTATTTATTTATTTTTATTTGTTTACATTTTCTTTTCTCTTTCATTATTATTGATTAATATTATGTATATTATACTCAGCTCCTAGATTGGACATAATTCAGGATCTTCCATACAAAAAAGTGTTTTCTCGTGCTGTTGACATCTAAAACTCACAAAAAATTGCTTTCTTGCTTAAATTTACCTTTAACTCCGGGTTGGAGTCTGGATTAGTCAGGGTAACACTTTTTAGCCCCACACACGATAGGGTAGGCTGCTCCTTACAGGTACTCTATTAATAATACTCTCTTAATCAAATGAAACCAATTACGTATAATGAAAAAAAATCCTCAGAGATTAGACCTTCTGAAGCGCACCTTAGAATCTGCAAATGGATAATTGCTAAAAGGAATTAATTAGTTGGCATATAGTATCAATTCAGTTATTGTATGCTTAGATTATAAGTAAAATATCATATTTTACAAAATTATCTAGTACTATAGATGTAGTACTACATATGTTATACTCAGCTCCTAGATGGCACATAACTCAGAATCTTCCAAACAGAAAAGCGTTATTGCGTGCCGTTGACATCTACAGCTTACGAAAAATTGCTTTCTATTTTAAATTCACCTTTAACTCTGAGTTGGACTCCGGATTGGCCAGGGTAACACTTATTAGCCCCACACAAGATAGGGTAGGCTGCTCCTTACAGGTGCTCTATTAATAATACTCTGTTAATCAAATGAAACCAATCATGTATAATGAAAAAAAATCCTCAGAGATAAGACCTTTAGAAGCGCACCTTAGAATCTGCAAATGGATATTTGCTAAAAGGAATTAATTAATTGGCATATAGTATCAATTTAGTTATTGTATATTTAGATTATAATTAAAATATCATATTTTACAAAATTATCTAGTACTATAGATGTAGTACTTTATATGTTATACTCAGCTCCTAGATTGCACATAACTCAGAATCTTTGCGTGCTGTTGACATCTAAAGCTTACAAAAAATTGCTTTCTATTTTAAATTCACCTTTAACTGTGAGTTGGACTCCGGATTGGCCAGGGTAACACTTATTAGCCCCACACACGATAGGGTAGGCTGCTCCTTACAGGTGCTCTATTAATAATACTCTGTTAATCAAATGAAACCAATCACGTATAATGAAAAAAAATCCTCAGAGATAAGACCTTTAGAAGCGCACCTTAGAATCTGCAAATGGATATTTGCTAAAAGGAATTAATTAATTGGCATATAGTATCAATTTAGTTATTGTATATTTAGATTATAATTAAAATATCATATTTTACAAAATTATCTAGTACTATAGATGTAGTACTTTATATGTTATACTCAGCTCCTGGATGGCGCATAACTTAGAATCTTCCAAACGGAAAAAGCGTTATTGCGTGCTGTTGACATTACAGCTTACGAAAAATTGCTTTCTATTTTAAATTCGCTTTTAACTCTGAGTTGGACTCCGGATTGACCAGGGTAACACTTATTAGCCCCACACACGATAGGGTAGGTTGCTCTTTACAGGTGCTCTATTAATAATACTCTGTTAATCAAATGAAACCAATCACGTATAATGAAAAAAAATCCTCAGGGATTAGACCTTTAGAAGCGCACTTTAGAATCTGCAAATTTATAATTGCTAAAAGGAATTAATTAGTTGGCGTTAAGTATCAATTTAGTTATTGTATGCTTAGATAATAACGAATTAACGACGAATAAAGTGCTGTTATTTTTGCTGCCTTAATTCAAAGTCTACTCAATCCACGAACGCTACGCTTCATAAATTGGTAACAATACTCTCTTAACCATATGAAACCAATCACGTATAATGAAGAAAAAATCCTCATTTATTAGATCTTTAGAAACGCACCGTATAGTCTGCAAAAGGATAATTACTAAAAGGAATTAATTGGTTTGCATATTATCAACTTAGTTATTGTATGCATATTTTACAAAATTATCTAACTAATAAATGAAAGGAATTTTTCTAGCAAAGAAAAATATGCTGTTGGTTTGTTTTAAATCTATTATACCTACGCACACATGACTATATATAAATTATGAATAAAATAATAGTATGGAACAAGTAATGCAACCATCTATTTCGGTAAAATGCATTAAATAGCAAATGGTTTATGTAACTCTTTTAATATGAATAAAATTGGAAAATATACAAAATTATATGTTTGTGGGACCATTTACGTAGTAGGGATTAACATACAGCCCATTCAAGCCCACACAGTAAACAAATGTATGAATGAATACATTAAAAGGAAAACAATAGCGCCAAAAAAAAGGTAATTCAATATTGATATAATAAACTTTAGAGACCAAAAATGTAGATAATAACCTTTTATATTTTTATATAAGCATAAAAACAACATTTATGGTGAAAGAACGCTTTTAGATGGCTGAAGTAAATAAGATCACATGAAAACATCACATAAAATTTTAATAAAAATTTGTATTTATTAATAATTTATCAGCATTCTGTAGAATAAATAAATAAAAATTTTATTTTTATTTAATAATTCTTTTGGAATAATAATAAGTTGTAAAACATTTTGAATCGAGATTTAATTTATTTTTTCCTTTATTGATTAACAAAATTTATATTTTACATACAAAATTAACTGGAAATTACTGTTAAATATATAATGATATTTTTTAGAATAGAAATCAAAATTTCTCTTTAAAACTCTCAGCTTTTAATAAACTGTGACATAAAATTTAATAAAAATGAAGTAAAATAAGAAATAATAAAATTAAGATGTTCCTTTTCTATTTCTACATATTATTATTGCCCATTACATTTCTAAAGTTAAAAGATTAAATATTATTATTTTCTTTTAAATAACTATGCATTATTTAAGAAGAAATATGCATAATTTAATCACTCAACATTGTTTGAAATGTTAGATTTTTCACGTTTAATATAGTATATCAACTCTTTCTAGTATGTCTGAGTAATATATTTAAAATGAAGCTATTCACAGAAAGTTTAATTAAAGTTGCTATTTAATTGTATTTAACCCTCTAGGCAGTTCGCAAGTACAATTCCGCCAAACCTATGATGACTTCAAAACGTACAATTTTCGACCTCCAAAACCGCTCCGAAAATAGATGCAATGTACATTTTTGCCAGTGCTTTCTCCCATGGAGTTTTGAGGTAGGAGGGCCAGGTCAATTGTTTAGGAACTGCACCCATCTTTCACTGACATTTCTTGAGGGATGCACCCCTAACCCCTGAGGCACAAAGACTCTGATAGCTTTTCATGGCTTTGTAAATCTCTATTTCGAAGTATTTCGTTTGCGGTAACAGATGCGTCCCTAATTGCACCACTTAAATACCTTGGATGACTTTCGTAAAAAATATAAATAAGTCTCTCAAAGTATATTTTTATTTGTACTTTTAGAATCTATTATTTTTTTTTATGGGATAACATTCCAGATTTTATTAGCTTTATGTTATTAAAAATTAACAATCTATAATATCTAGTTATTTATCTATATATAACTAGAAGTAAAAGAACAATAACGAGGGTGGGTTTCCCATATTTCATTCTAGTCGACAAAGGGTGAAGGAAAAAATCATAGAACGCTGTGATGCCTTCAGTATTCTCAATTGAGAGGTATCTTGAATAATGGATCACAGACAAATTATAACATTGGAAATTTACTTTAATTATGGAATAAATACGCTATTTACAAAGGAATATTAATTCCTGCTATTTACAAAGGAATGTAAATTCCTGAATCATCTAGAACAGCAAAGGATGGTCGCCGATAACACTTCCTCACGACAATCACAGTCGAAAGAAAAAACAAGAGATTTACTAATCTCTTTGAAATGGGGAGGCTTTTCAGGGTGCAATCAAACCCAACATATCCCCCTTTCGGTCCCGAGATTCTGCCGCTCCCTATATGAGCGGACTTTACGAATCTCCCGAACTAGCAAGCTGTCGCTGGTAAAAGACGAGAGCCTCCACTAGGTCAACACACCTCCGAAAAAAATGACGAAAAGCCCTGAATTGCAAAATCGTAGGCTTTTTATACTTGGGGGGTCAGTTACGGTCCCGTCACTGTTTTTCCTCAGTTAAGCTCCCAGTTGCATGAGAACTCCAGCCAAAGTTACAGTTATACTTTTTAACTGAATTCTCATTCGCTGGCTGTCTCTTCACGGAATTCCCGAGCGTTCATTAACGAGATCCATCAGGGAGGGTTCGTCCATTCAGTCCGATTGTCAAGATACGAGACGTCACGTTATTGTCCAGGTACAGGTGCACTCGATCAGCTGTTTTGGCGCGTGCTCGGACAAAGGGGAGTCTTCACAACGCTTTGGCCACTGATACAGAAAACATTTAGGGTATTTTTTGAGAATTTTTTCCTCGATGTGATCTCCTCGGAATGTTAATATACGAAAAAGTAAGACATGTAAGACATTTATATAATATGTATATGAAGAATCAAAGATGATCAAATTTAACCTACGCTTCCTGGATTTACACTAAAACGTGAAAGTTACACCAGTCCTCTGAGGCCAGGTTCAACTTTTGTGAGCCAAATACTAACATAATTGCTTTTAACGATGAAAAGAGAATTTGTATTCC
Organism: Pardosa pseudoannulata; assembly: GCA_032207245.1. Classification (NCBI taxonomy): domain Eukaryota; kingdom Metazoa; phylum Arthropoda; class Arachnida; order Araneae; family Lycosidae; genus Pardosa; species Pardosa pseudoannulata. The sequence goes on along the minus strand of CM063505.1, from coordinate 93,279,169 downwards.
AAAATGTACTCTATTAAAACTTTTAAATATATTTCGGATTATTTGAAATATTAATTTTTAAAAGTATTTTAGACTGTAGATATTTTTATTAGCATTCCGAAAGCACAATTATATGACCCACACAATTTAAAAACTTAAATCACATATTTATATTTCAACATTTTAACCAAAAAACGATGTATTTTTAACACCATCTATCCTATGACCACAAACACTAAATAAAAATGCAAAAGTGCATGTGTATGGACTTGGTCCCTAGACACCGAATAATTTAAAAATATCTTTTTCTGAGAAAATTATTCTAAGAAAATTGTGGAAATGTATCTTATTCCGGTTTAGAAGACCTATAAGACAGCTAGTGAAAATTTGGGACGTTTATTTAGATTGGGTGATTTTGTGTGGGATGCTTTAATAACGATCGGCTTTAGAAACCCGGTGCGAGTCCTCGCGGGTTAATGAAATTAACTAAGCAATTCCTACACATAATAAAAAATTGGTAATAAATGTCCAGAAACACCAAGAAAACATAGTTGGAATACATGTAAAATTATTTCAAAAACTCAGATTTAATGAGACATTTTGCAAAAATGAAAGGCATTAGTTGGCAGTCTTGTAGAGGAAAAATAACTGAGGATGGATCTAAGTTTAATTAAAATGAGAATTTTAACGATTTGACTTATATTTTCTAAGCAAATAGTCGATGGAAAGTTTTCTATAATACAAAAATGCTGCATTTTAGTATGCAATGAATAATTTGATTTAAATACAGTTTAATATTTCCTTCTCGTTATGTGTGCATTGGCTTAGCCTTTCGTTAATAAATTTGATTTTTTGTATATCTGAAAGTTAGATTCATATATAAATCTTAACAAATTATTTGTGAAATTTTTAAAATCTAAATCGTGTTGATTCAATATACAAATAGTGGATTCTTAACGTGAAAGCACAATTGTGAAAATAAGCGAAAATTTTAATTCATCGGTTACACAAAATTAAGAGAGAGTTTAACCTTTGTTAATTTTACTTGTTCGAGCTTGCAGGGCAAGGTCCGAAGTAACTACCTTATTAAACACGATGTATTCTGGCTGTTCAATACAAGAGAACCAGAACAAGTTGACGTTGAACTGAAACATTTAGAGCTAAAAATCTCTAAATGCTTTTGACCTTTTGAGGGCTAAGTAGATGACATATTTCTCTGGCGATAGCAGAGAAGGGAAGGATTCGGGAAAATACAAATTAGGCCCGAAGTCATATATATGTATATATATATATATATATATATATTTATATGTATATATATGTATATATATATATATATATATATATATATATATATATATATAATATATATATATATAATATATATATATATATATATATATATATATATATATATATATATATATATATATATATATATATATATAAATATATATATATATATATATATATATATATATAATATATATATATATATGTATATATATAATGTATATATATATGTATATATATATATATATACATATATATATATATATATATATATATATGTATATATATATGCATATATATATATATATATATATATATATAATATATATATATATATATATATATATATATATATATATATATATATATATATATATATATATATATATATATATATATATATATATATATATATATATATATATATATACAAATATCTAGAGAGAGAGAGAGTATTACTTATTGATTTTATATTAATTATTGACTAATTTTTAAAAAACGTTTTAATTGAATAACTGGAAAATTTTTGTTTTATGAATTAAAGAAAATATTTTTTTAAAGGTTCTGTAAATCGCAATTTGAATATATATTATAAAATTCACTTTCTTAGCTTCATTTGTTCATAGTCGATATACCAATTGGTAAGATTGTTTTTTTGTTTTAAATTAGCAACTTTAAAAGAAGATATCAAACATTTTTGTTATAAGTCTTCGTAATATTCGTAAATAACGGGAGTAGTTTTTGTATGATTTAATTAAACAAAAAAATTATTTCACTCTATACTGAATAATGATGAAATTCTGATATTTTTATTTTAACTTCAGAATAGATTCCTGGAGTGTAACTCGATTGTAAACATTTTAGTTGATGTTTATGAAAATATTCTTATTTCTGAAAGAAGAAATTATAAAAAATCATTGATTAGAAAATTTTATTAAACTTAAGCAATGGTTAATTTTTTAATTTTAAAATTAAACCTAATTTTTTTCACAAATGTGTTTTTATTGAGTTTTATGGAAGAATATAATTTAAAAAATTTTCCATAATAAATCTTGTATAATTAAATAAATTTTGTACCTCTGATCACACTTAAAAAGCCATACAGTACAATGGCTGAATATGTAAGGCGTTTTATTTTGATACCGGAGTCTGTAAATTAAAATGTTACTCCTTATATAGATATTTGAATCCATTCACTATAACTAGAAAATCCTGGATATCGAAATATGTACAAAATATTCTTGATAAAGCAGATTGATACGACTGTTTTAAAATTATTAAGAAAAAATAATTACTTCAGAAATATCGGTAGATTTTTCAGGTATTTCTAATATGAATTCAAATAAAATTATTTTTAAACTGAAATCATATCGATTATATTTCGTTAAATTTTTAAAAGCATATGTTGCAGATAATTTCATTATTACATGTATTTTTATTAATATCACAAAAATATCAAAAACAAGGTTTTAAGTTGAAAAGAAGTATTGCAAACTTAAAAAGCATAAAAAAATATATTGAATTTTAGGAATTCAATCCTTCATTGTCAAAGAGAGAAACAATCTTTCAGAACTCGGAAAGAAAGTTTAATTTTTTGAAACAAATATATGTCTTCTGACCTGTCTGTTAAGAAAAAAGAGATTAGACACAATATTGAGCAAAAAAAGAGTAAATAATATGAAATGTGAACTGCAGTGACAGACAGTTAACCGATGAATAAGGTTTCATAATGCAAATCTTTAACTCTTTGTGTCTTTAAAGCTCGGTTTAACATTTTTTCTTTATTATTTATGCATTTCTTTATTTTACTTCATTATAAATTATATTATTGAGAATTCGGGTGACTTTTAAAATAAAATATATATGTATTTTTTGGGAACAATACAAATTTCTTTGCACAATAAGAAACGGCTAAATAAAAAAGGCAGCCTTGTTAATTGTCCAACGATTTATTTATTTTATTTCCTAGCTATTAGGATTCCAATATAAATTTTCAATATATAAAGTCCTACGGATAAACACAAAAAATTATGGATAATAAAAGAGTTATAGTTTTTATGGATTTCGTCTACTATGATATTAAGGTCTGTAAAATGAGTATGACATTCTAAATTTCTTACTTGAATAATATTAATATTAAATTTTATATGTGAAAACATATTTTGTGAAATAATAAGTATGATTTTTGAAGTTCCTCAGCAACATTTGCATTCTTTGATTTCTATTTTATGTAGCATTTATTTTTAAGTCTGACTAATTTTTTTACTTAAAATATAATCATTTCTTGCATAAAACAATTTTTGACTTTTATAACAATTTTTGTATTATAAAATTAAATATATTAAAATAAGCAAATTCAAATATTTTTTACTGTAAACGTTTATTCAAAAATTATTTTATGTAGTACTTATGTATTTTAAAATATTCTTTAATATTTATGGCCGATATATTTAAAACGATAGAAAAGTAGTAATGTTAGTAGAAATATTATATTTTCTTCAACTATTTAAACTCCCAAAGAATGTTTTATAAAATTAAAATTTCATATGTAAAACTCTTGCTTACGACAAATGTAAAAATAATAACTTAACTAAGGGCTGCAATACATCTGTACTACTGTACTACTGTAACTTACTGTAATACATATTTACCTAAATATTTCGAGACTATCATTGTAAGAAATCTACATTTGGTGTCTCAATATATTTTTAAAGGTTGAAAATTCTAATTTTATTTCAATAATATATTTATGAAAAATATAATTTTTATTGGAATTTTACTTTTTTAAAAAGATAAAAATGTAGAACAACGTTTGAAACAATAATTGCAAAATTTACTCTTTTAAATACCTTTAAAACATATTAACTCACTACTTTTTTTTCTAAAGTTGAAAGTTATTTTAATATTTTATTTTCGAATAGGGTTTTCATAGGAATCTTAAACATGTTAAGTTTGTGGAAACCTGGGAAAATTGAGTTAGGATAAGAAATTAAATTTATTTTTATAAATATCTTGTTGCTTTAATACAGACTATTTTGTTCTTGGATAATTTATAATAAGAATGTAAAACGTTGGCAAAAATAGTTTGGATTCAATAAATATAATACTTGAAAATAATGAAAAATAGTTTTTGGGTAATTTATTAGGTGTAAATGCTATATTTTTTACATACAGAACATTTAAATTCGAAATTTAGTTATCTAGAAAATAATATAGAAATATATAAAATTGACAGTTAGGCGCAATTCAAATTAAATCATTTTTTATTACAGTCAGTTAGTTAAGTTATTTTCACATTTGTTGTAAGCAAGAGTTTTACATATGAAATTTAAATTTTATAAAAAATTCTTTGGGAGTTTAAATATTTGAAGAAAATATAACCATCCTTACTACTTTTCTATTGTTTTAAGTACACAGGACATAAATATTAAGCCATATTTTAAATTATATAAGTGCTACATAAAATAATTTTTAAATAAACTTTTACAGAAAAAGTGATTTAATTTTCTTATTTTAATATATTTAGTTTTATAATTTAAAATTTTTATCAAAAATTGTTTTAAAAGTCAACAATTGTTTTATAAAAGATATGAAAATGATTATATTTTAAGTAAAAAAAAATTAGTCACACTTAAAAAGAATAGCTACATAAAATAGAAATCAAAGAATGTAAATGTTGCTGAGGAACTTCTAAAATCATACTTATTATTTCACAAAATATGTTCTCACATATAAAATTTTATATTAATATTATGCACGTAAGAATTTTAGTATGCCATACTCATATTTCAGCTTTTAATAACATAGTAGACGCAATCGGCAAAAATTATACTTCTTTTACTATCCACATTTTTTATGTGTTTACCCGTAGTACATTATTTATATATTGAAAATTTATATTGGAATCGTAGTTGGCTAGGGAATAAAATAAACCTATTGTTGCACAATTAATAATTGCCTGCCTTTTATATTTAGTTTTTTATTATTTAATGTTAATTAAATTGTCATATTTACATTTCTTGTACAGGAAATTTTTGTATGTAAATTTAAACAAAACCTTTCGTGGGGTTTCAATGGATTGATGCAAATATTTTGAAACTGATACATTATTATATATATATATATATATATATATATATATATATATATATATATAAATATATATATATATATATATATATATATATATATATATATATATATATATATATATATATATATATATATATAATATATATATATATATATATATATATATATATATATATAAGTATATATATATATATATGTATATATATATATATATATATATATATATATATATATATATATATATATATATATATATATATATATATATATATATATATATATATATATATATATATATATATATATATATATATATATATATATATATATATATATATATATATATATATATATATATATATATATATATATATATATATATATATATATATATATATATATATATATATATATGTATATATATATATGTATATATATATATGTATATATATATGTATATATATATATATATATATATATATATATATATATATATATATATATATATATATATATATATATATATATATATATATATATATATATATATATAAATATATATATATATATATATATATATATATATATATATATATATATATATATATATATATATATATATACATATATATATATATATATATATATATATATATATATATATATATATATATATATATATACATATATATATATACATATATATATATATACATATATATATATATATATATATACATATATATATATATATATATATATATATATATATATATATATATATATATATATATATATATATATATATATATAATATATATATATATATATATATATATATATATATATATATATATATAATACTTGAAATATAAAACTGCTGAAGGCCTATAAAATACATTTCTGAAATATTTGCTTATTTATCATATATATCATAGATTTACTTAAAATTAATTCTACTACAAAAACTTACACTACATAAAACAGCAGTAACAGAATATGATAAAATCTACTTATAGAATGATTTAGATTTCGAAAATTATCCTTATACGTGAATTTGTCTTTGTAGTGTTCATATAAGAAATTTATAGTATTTATTTTAGTTCTTATAAACGCAGTACACTTAAACTATATAAATTAAACTATATAAAGTAAAATACTTTTAATATCCACAAACCAACAATGAAAAAAATTCCTCACATCTGCATTAATTTTACCCTAAATATTCGCTTTTGTCTATAACATTTAAAAGCATTTAACAATAAAATTATAAAGCATTGATATCTACTTAAAACTCGAGCATGTGTAGATAATGCAGAATATTTTGGCACTGCATGAAAAAAAATGCTGTCGCCAAAAGTCGACAATTTTAATGCACATTTAATTGCGTGCGAATAATTCCGAATTCGATGCAGTCAGAGAATTTTCCGTATTACTTTTGCCGCGACTGCAGCTGAATCTAAAATGATCTCCTCCCTGGGTGCTTCACTAAATTGAAAATCGATTAAAAAAGAGACACTGTACAGTAAGTTAAAATGATACATTTCTTGATATTTCTTTGATCTGTAGCTTTGCATGATTTATAATAGCAAAGAAAATATTCTTAGAGGTAAATCGTTACTTTGTTGGAGTCCCATAATTTAAATCAGCCTAAAACTGGAAAGCAAATGAGAAACATTAAATTTTTTTTCTTAAATAGCACTATTGAAAATTTGTATTTAATATTTACTCTTATAGAATCATGTAATTTAAAGAAGTTTATAACTAGAGTAAATGAGCAATTGTAACAAATATTTATCTAAAACTACTTTATTAAATGAAACACATACATAATGATAAATCTTTACTGTCTACGATTCTAATACTTAAATTAGTTTATAACTTGAAACTAAATGAGAAAAATACTTTAAATAATGTTTTTTTTTTCAATTACAATATTAAATAAAATATATTAAATAAAAAAGAGGTAAATTTTTATTCTTCTTTGATTCTGTAACAACCCTTTAACGTGCATATTCAAATTAACACGAGAGCGCTAAACTGGCCAAACTGTGCACACTCGAGATAATTCGAACGGCGTTGTATTTTAAGTTGCTATAATTTTTCACACTCGAATGCAATCTAGAATAGAAAATAACAATGTGAAAGCAAAGAAAACAAAAAACAAAAACAATCGTTTTATTGATATTTATCATTCACATGGGATTGTAAGCTATAACACTTACTCATTTACGTATAAAATATACATAGTTTTCTACTTATCACTTTGAACTTACATCTTCTTTGTGATCCGTTTTCCTGCAGAGTATTCATAATTCTTAACTATTTTATTAATCAGCACTGGTTGTAAAGACCTTGACTCGAGGCGTCACTCTATATACTTTATTGAGATATGAAACATAAGGGTTTCATTTTTTATACCTACGCATCAAGGAATGACGCATCAAACTCTCAATTGGGGAGACGGCCTACCAATTGAACAATGTACTCTTTCGACAATATATTATTTATTCAATTATAATGTAAAAGAAATAGATTTAGAAGTAACTTCCAGATTCCCTCAGAATTCCATAATTTAAAGCGCTTTACACGAGTGTAGCTACACGATTATAAATATTTTCTAAAATAAATATACTTAAATATTAGAGATGTATAATACAGGTAAATCTTTACTCTTTTAGAGACTGTAATTAAAATCAGCATAGAATTAAAAAGAAATAAGAAACATTAGAAAACCAATTTCTGAAATCAAACTATCGAAAGCTTATACTTATATGTTACTTTATATTATCTTAGAATCATGTAATTAAAATCAACTTATAACACGAAACGAACTGACGTAATGTATCATATATTCTTTAAACAGCTATAGTATCAAAAAAGCCTCTTCATAAGTATAAATCTTCACTCTGTTGAAACTCATAATTAAAATTAATTTAGAGCTTGATTTGGTTTGGTTTGGAGTGCTACGGTCTACTATTTGCAACACGAGGGCTAATGAGACCGGGACCTACAGCTTAAAGCCGATTCCGAACGGCTACGAACATCCATGCCTCAGTGGGATTCGAACCCACGAACTCCGGTTCCGAAGGCCAGCACCCTAACCAATCGGCCATCGTTCGGCAATTTAGAGCTTGAAAACAAATAAAAAACATATCCAAATATTGTTTTATCTACAAATATAACAACAATGATAGAAATCTAAGAGAAAAACATCTACTCGTTTTCAATTCTGTTTCGTTAATGGGTTTAAAATTAGAAACCAATTGAGAATCATTAAAAAAATAGAAGATATAGTATAGAAGAAATATATTTAACCCTCTAAGTGGTTCACACGTACAATTCCGCCAAACCGATGATGTTTTCAAAGCGGTTGTCACGTACAATTTTCGACCTCCAATCTGCCAGTGCTTTTCCCCATGGAGTTTTGCGATAAGATGGTCAGGTCGATTATTTAGGAACTGCACCCCTCTTTGACCGACATTTATTGAGGGATGCACCTCTACCCCCTGAGGAACAAAGACTAATAGATTTCCATGGCTCTGTAAATCACTATTTTGAAGTATTTCGTTTGCGGTAACAGATGTATCTCTAATTGCACCACTTAAATATCTTGGATAACTTTCGTAAAAAATATAAATATGTCTCTCAAAGAATAATTTCATTTGTACTTTTAGAATCCATTAATTCTTAATGGATGATCGTTGAGACTTGACGAGCTTTATGTGTATTAAAAATTAACAATCTATAATATCTATATCTATTTATAACTGAAAGTAAAGGGACAATAACAAGGA
>CM063505.1:93250008-93260008 GCA_032207245.1 Pardosa pseudoannulata | reverse complement strand
AATTTAAAATTACACTTTCAAATCAATGGAGAGAATAATTTATCAAACGGAATAATTTATTGTGTATAAAACTGTAATGAAACGAATTAAAAGCTACTAAGCAAGATTAGTGAATTACACTGAACTGTATAATATCATAAAACTAGGTATCAAAGTTAATTAAAAAAAGTATTCTTGTTTTTAAATGAAAATTAGTTAAAAGACTAATAAGTTATAAACTTTATTTCACTTGAAAGTGTAATAGCAATATTAAAATAAATATTTAAATTCTTTGGTCAGTTAAATTAATTTCATAACAATTATTCCTAGTAAATAACGAAACCTACTGAAAATAATATAACACCACTAGTCTTAAACACTGTAAGAATTCTCTACTAATTTTCCTTCGGATGTCAAAAGCCACCCTTTGCTTTCACTTACAATATTATGAAATTAGGTATTATAGGCTATAAGTAGGTATTAATTAGGTATTATAGGCTAAAATTATGTATTAATTAGGCTATATAATATCATGAAATTAGATATTAAAGTTAATTATGGAAAAATGTACTGAATTTATCCAAATAATAGTAGATAGATCGATAACTGGCAAGCTTTCTTTCACGTATGCCTATAAAAACAGTAATAAAATTAGTAATTTAGAACATGGACCTGTGACATTTCTTTCAGAAAAAATATTCATATGGTTAATGTTTGCATCAACACATTAATTTAAAATTACACTTTCAAATCAATACACAGAATAAATCATTAAACAGAATAATTCATTTTATACAAAACTGTAATGATAGGAATTAAAAACTACTAAGCAAGATTAGTGAATTACACTAAACTGTATAATATCATAAAACTAGGTATCAAAGTTAATTAAAAGAAATATTCTAGTTTTTAAATGAAAATCTATTAAAATATCAATAACTAATAAACTTTATTTCACTTGATAGTATAATAGAAATATTAAAATAAATATTTAATCTCATTGATCAATTACACTAATTTCATAAAAATTATTCTTAGTAAATAATGAAACCTACTGAAAATAATATAACACCACTAGTCCTAAACACTTTCTGTCAGAATTCTCTACTAACTTTCCTTCGGATGTCAAAAGCCACCCTTTGCTTTCACTTACAATATCATGAAATTAGGTATTATAGGCTATAAATAGGTATTAATTAGGTATTATAGGACGTAATTAAGTATTAATCAGGCTATATATATCATAAAATTAGGTATTAAAGTTAATTATGGAAACATGTATTGAATTCGTCCAAAGAAAATTGGTAAATAGATCGATAACAGAAGAGATTTCTTTAACATATGCCTATAAGAACAGTAATAAAAAAATAATTAAAAACATGGACTAGTGACACTACTTTCATAAAAAATATTCATATAATTAATGTTTTCATCAAGACATTAAATTAAAATTACACTTTCAAATCAATGCACAGAATAAATCATAAAATGGAATAATTTATTTATATAAAACTGTAATGACATGAACTAAAAACTACTAACCAAGATTAGTGAATTACACTAAACTGTATAACCATAAAACTAGGTATCAAAGTTAATTAAAAAAATTCTAGTTGTTGAATGAATATCTGTTCAAAGATCAATGACTAATAAACTTTATTTCCCGTAAATCTGTAACGGCAATATTATATAAATATTTAAATGCATCGGTCAGTTACATTAATTTTGATAACAATTATTCCTAGTAAATAACGAAACCTACTGAAAATAATATAACACCACTAGTCCTAAACACTAAAAATTCTCTACTAACTTTCCTTCGTATGTCAAAAGCCACCCTTTGCTTTCACTTACAATATTGCTAAATTAGGTATTATAGGCTACAATTTGGTATTAATTAGGCTGTATAATATCATGAAATTAGGGATTAAAGTTAATTACGGTAAAATGTATTTAATTTTTCCAAATAATATCATATGATTAGTTGCATTAATTTTATAAAAATATCTAGTTTAGTAATGCTATTGAAAATAAATCAACACATTAATTTAAAATGACAAAAAACAACCTTACTCTTTCAAATCAATGCGCAGAAATAAAGCATTAAACGGAATAATTTCATATAATTAATGTTTTTATATTAAAATAAAACTGCGCAGTATAATTAATGGATTAATTTATTTTACATGAATTAAAAACTACTAAGCAGGATAAGTGAATTAAACTAAACTGTATAATACCATAAAACTAGGTATCAAAATTAATATTTAAAAATATTCATGTTTTTAAATTAAAATCTATTAAAAGATCAATAACTAATAAAATTTAATTCACGTAAATCTGTAACGGCAATATTAAAACAAATATTTAAATGCATTCAGTTACATTAATTTTATAAAAATTATTCCTAGTAAGTAATGAATCCTATTGAAAATAATATAACACCACTAGTCTTAAACACTATCTGTAAGAATTCTCTACAAACTTTCCTTTCGATGACAAAAAACACCCTTTGATTTCACTTCCAATATCATGAAATTAGGTATTATAGGCTATAATTAAGTATTAATTAGGCTATATAATATCATGAAATTAGGTATTAAAGTTAATTATGGAAACATGTATTGAATTTGTCCAAAGAAAATTGGTAAATAGATCGATAAATGGAAAGATTTTTTTAACATATGCCTATAAGAACAGTAATAAAATAAATAATTAAAAACATGGAACTGTGACACTACTTTCATAAAAATATTCATATAATTAATGTTTTCATCAAGACATTAAATTAAGATTACACTTTCAAATCAATGCGCAGAATAAATCATAAAATGGAATAATTTATTTTATATAAAACTGTGAGGACATGAATTAAAAACTACTAACCAAGATTAGTGAATTACACTAAACTGTATAATACCATAAAACTAGGTATCAAAGTTAATTTAAAAAAAAATTCTAGTTGTTAAATGAATATCTGTTAAAAGATCAATGACTAATAAATTTTTTTCACTTAAATCTGTAACAGCAATATTAAATAAATATTTAAATGCTTTGGTCAGTTACATTAATTTCATAACAATTATTCTTAGTAAATAACGAAACCTACTGAAAATAACATAACACCACTAGTTTTAAACACTCTAAGAATTCTCTACTAATTTTATTTCGGATATCAAAAACTACCGTTTGCTTTCACTTACAATATTATGAAATTAGGTATTATAGGCTGTATAATATCATGAAGTTAGGTATTAAAGTTAATTAAGGTAAAATATATATGTAATTTTTCCAAATAATATTAGTAGATAGATCGATAAATGACAAGCTTTCTTTAACGTTTACCTATAAGAACAGTTATAAAATAAGTAATTTAAAACATGGATCTGTGACATTTCTTTCAGAAAAAAATATTCATATGGTTAAAGATTGCATCAACACATTAATTTAAAATTACACTTTCAAATCAATACGATGAATAAATCATTAAACGGAATAATTTACTTTATATAAAACTATAATGACATGAATTAAAAACTACTAAACAAGATTAGTGAATTGTGCTAAACTGTATAATACCATAAAACTAGGAATCAAAATTAATTTTAAAAGATATTCTTGTTTTTAAATGAAACTCTGTTAAAAGATCAATAAATAATAAACATTATTTCACTTGATAGCATAATAGCAATACTAAAATAAATATTTAAATGCATTGATCAGTTACACTAATTTCATAAAAATTATTCCTAGTAAATAATGCAACCTACTGAAAATAATATAACACCACTAATCTTAAATACTCTCTGTAAGAATTCTCTACAAACTTTCCTTCGGATGTCAAAAGCCATCCTTTGCTTTCACTTACAATATCATGAAATTAGGTATTATTGGCTATAAACAGGTATTAATTAGGTATTATAGGTAATAATTAAGTATTAATTAGTCTATATAATATCATGAAATTAGGTATTAAAGTTAATTATGAAAAAATGTATTGAATTTATCCAAATAATTGTAGTAGATAGATAGATAACTGGAAAGCTTTATTTAACATATGCCTATAAGAACAGTAAAAAAATAAGTAATTAAAAACTGGACCTGTGAAATTTCTTTCAGAAAAAAACTATTCATATGGTTAATGTTTGCATCAACACATTAATTTAAAATTACACTTTCAAATCAACGCGCAGAATAAAGCATTAAACGGATTAATTTCTATTATATAAAACTGTAATGACATGAATTAAATTACTAAGCAAGATTAGTGAATTAAACTAAACTGTATAATACCATAAAACTAGGTATCAAAATTAATATTAAAAAATATTCTTGCTTTTAAATGAAAATCTATTAAAAGATCAACGACTAATAAACTTTATTTCCCTTAAATCTTTAACAGAAATATTAAAATAAGTATTTATATGTATTGGTCAGTTACATTAATTTGATAAAAATCATTTCTAGTAAGTAATGAAACCTACTGAAAATAATATAACACCACTAGTCTTGAACACTATCTGTAAGAATTCTCTACAAACTTTCCTTCGGATGTCAAAAGCCACCCTTTGCTTTCACTTATCGATTTTACGTGCTGTAATTCAAGATGCTAGACAGCGAATTGCTAACATTAGAAAAGTGAGAGATCTGCACTTTTTTTTCAATTCTTTATCATTGTCGATTTGGAAGCTGTGCAATTCTAGACTCTACAGAAAGAGTGAGTTCTATCTGCCAGATTTCCATTGATTTTGAAATTTCAAGGTTTATTTTTAGAACGAATTGTACTCAGAATATTGTAATAAATTGATATTTAAATTTTTTGCTGTATTTAATTTCAAGTAAACTGCAATAATTCATATTTTAATATTAAAATATAAAACGTTATTTCTTTTGAAAGCAACTTGAGTATTTTTAAAAGTGGGAAAATATCAGAACATACTTTTCAAAGTTATGAAGAATATTGGCGAGTCAAAAAAAGGAACTGAATTAATATTCTCATCAAATCTTTATTCTATTTAAAATCTCTATTAATTTTTATTTTTGAATTGTTATACAATTTTCCAAAAGCGTTGATACTAAATAAATGTCAGAAACATTTTTGAATATAGGAATATTTTAAAATGGATACGCGTTATGACAGACAAGAATTTGAAATTATTACTGGAAAGTTTAGTTGTAAAACCTTTTTATATAACAATGTATTATAAGAGTAACAATGTATTATAACAATGTATATAACAATGTATTTTGTAACAATGTATTATAAGGGTTGCACGTGTGCTCTAATTTTCCAAAAACATGACAAGCATTTGTTGAATAAAAGGAATAATTCTTCTTCTATTAATTGGTAAAGAATTTTATTCCTCAGAAAATAAAAAAAAATACTTTTTCATATGGAAAATTGGCAAAAATACCAGCACTTCATACTTAAAGTGTGACAGATTCTTGATGGCGATTTTAGTGACATATAGATTGGACATCGAGGACGTACATGATGCACTAGAAAATGACTGTATCTAATTCCTTGCTTCTACTAACTATGAGGTAATATTAAAATGCAGACAAACCCAGGGATATTGAAGACTTAAAACTTTCATTACGTTATTTAATAGAAAAAAATTCGGATGAACTCTACCTTAACATCATTTTTGGGCTTCCTAAAAGAGTGAAAAAATGATAAGACATTCATGCTATACAGCTGGAAGTATGGTGATAATGAGAATTGACTGTACAGTAGAATTGTAAGTTTCCAATGTCATATTATTAGAGCAGTTATTAGTGTTTACTACATTTCCAGACTTTAAGGGAAACTCTCTATAGCTTGTCTGTATATTAAAAACATATTAAACGTACGTTGATTGAAAAATTAATAAGATGATTTTTTATACCATTCGATTAGGCTGAATAAATTAGAGAAAATCCCGAGCACATAATATCATAGAATAATTCCCATTCACAAAACAACTCCATTCAGACATATACTTGAAGCGTTTATCAAGTTTCGTTTATCTAATTAACAGAAAATGATAAAACTCATTGACACTAACAAATAGAATAAAAAAACATAATTGAAATATGAGAAGTTAAATACATAAATCACGTAAAGAAACAGTGAAATACATATAAGCCGAGAGACAAGTACACAGCATCAAGTACAAAGATCAAGTACAAAGCACATGGAACGATCTGCATATGAGCCGTTAACCAAGCAGTTATCCTTTTTGTTTCATCGCAGTTCCAAAAAGTTTATACTTGCTTGACAATGGGGTTAGATACGAAATTTCTTCGGGGAGCATCACACAATTAATAATACTATACATTTACATGACATACCATTTTAAATCTATGGGATATGTAGGGAAAGAACATGAAAGCGATTCGACGAGAAATTCCAAATCATATGTTATGCTAGATGCTAAGTTTTGGATATTGTAATGCTAGCATTATATAATAAACTAGAGCATATTATGTAATGATAGATTAAAATTTTACATTAAACTAAATTCTTTTCAGCAGGATAGTTGTTTTTGTCAAAGTCTACAAATAACTATTAGTTTGATGGATAAATCTGTCCCATTTATGCACTCAACCTAAAACAAGGGGGGGAGAGCATAACTCTCTTTTATAAGCGACTTTCCTGTGAATTGTTTATTCAACGGTGCAAATGAAGAAATAACAATACATAGCAATTGTTTTGCCCTTTAAAATTCCAAAACTTTAAAAATACCAAAGCATACTGATAAAGAGTGTTTATAAGCTTATAATTCCAGTCATTATTACCAGTTGGCACTGGATGTTCAAAATAACAGAGAAATACCGATTAACCTGTTGTCTCTAAAGCCCGATTGCTTTATTTCACTTTAAAAAAATAATTTTTTTTGTAAATTATGTATGTTTTTAAAAAAGTAAGGAAAAAATGTTAAATTTTGATATTAAAAAATTAAAATATAAAATTACAATCAGAATATTTAAATTTATTTTATGATTAAACATACATGTTCTTAGAAAATTACATGATTTTTTATAAAATTATTAGAAATAAATTGCAACATTTCGTACGCACAAATTAAAAACTATAAAAATGAGATAAAGTATTTTTTTTGTTGTATACGAACATGATACAAACTGTAATTTAATTAACTTGAAAGTCCATTCCGCTTAAGTTATATTAAAATTAAGGTTGACATGAAAATATTTGCAACTTCATATTTAAAAAGTTGATATTTATTTCATGATTAAGATGTAATATACATGTACTTACATAATTACAGGGATTTTTTTAAAAATTATTATATATAGTGTGTAACATATCGTACCCAGAACTCCAGAACTATAAAATATAGAAAAATTATTTTTTATTATATACGAACATGATATAAACTTCAATTTAATGAACTTGAAAGGTCCTTTTATTATAGTTATAATAAAAGTAAGGTTGCTAAAATATGTGAAAATATAAAACTACGTTAAAAGTGTTATATTTGAAAAGTAGAAAATTAAGAAAACTTTATAATCTTAATCATAGGCAATTTCATACAAAATATGTAAAAAAATATTTTATAGATTTCTTAAAAATACTCAGTTTAAAAAAATGACTACAATAATTCTGAGAAAATATTAATCTAATTATAATAAAGTTTGTTAATTAAATTAATCAGCAGAATTTTAAAATTATTCCATTTACATGCGTGCACACAGAAAGCCTAAAAGTACAAAAAACAAAAAAAAAAACAAAAACAAAAAAAAAAAAAAAGATTGGAAAAATTATACATTATTTTACAAAAATTTCTGTCTATGGATCTCCTCATTAAAATAACTCATGACACCCTTTACGTACAAATGCATTATTAAAAATAAAATTAAAAAATATCAGTAGTACCTAAGTTTTGAGATATGAAAATAACACAAACACACCTCATCAAAACTTTTAATTTGGAAACAAGATTCTAAACAAGAATTATTTTATTTCCTGCTGAAAACTACATTTATAATTTGAAGAATGCAAATTAGAAACTCTGCAAAGTATCCAATTAAATTTGATTAATACAGAAAGAGAAATATTTGTTAAAAAAATGAAACGAAACGGGTAACATAAATTCTGAAGACTGCATAACATTTCAGGATTGCAGTATACATAATTTTGCCAACAGAGTAAAATATAATTTAAAATAAAACAAGAAATAATAACCTTCCGGAAATGTAATATTTTAAGGAGAAAACAAAATTACTTTACCTTATAAAATCTTTGCAACATAAATACGTGCTTTCTTTAAGAAGTTGGAAATTTGAACAATTCTTATTGAATTTAAAATTTCTGTGTATTATAAGTGTATAAATAAACTCATACGTGTGTACATATCATTTGTATATACCCGCCTACTAACACACATGCATATATGCATAAAAAGTATTTCACTTTAATATCTTTTAAAAAATTTCCCTCTCTCCAATTCTATTTCCTTCAAATCAATTTTACCCAACTTCGCCGAACGATGGCCGATTGGTTAGGGTGCTGGCCTTCGATACCGGAGTTTGTGTTTTTTGTTTTATTTTTTATCTTCCTTTTTCGAATCCCACTGTGGCATATAGACGTTTCGTAGCCGTTCGGAATCGGCTTTAAGCTGTAGGTCTCGGCCTCATTAGGTCTCGTGTTGTAAAATAGTAGACCGTAGAACTCCAAACCAAACAAAAAAGATTAAATATTTTTTATTTAAATAAATATACAATAATTGACAGAATTAACTAATTTTTATACTAGAGTAGTACTAAAGAGGACTAGAACTCGTGTTGCAAAAAGTAGATCGTAGCATTTCCTCTAAACCCAAAACCAAACCACGACTTAAAAATTCTCGACTTGTAATAAAAATGGTTTCCCTCGACTTAAAATTCTTCAATCCCTTTTACCCAAAGCTTTCTGTATGCAATAAATATAAACTTTCTGTTCAAGTATATTTCAGCTGTTGCTGAAAAATGGAAACGTTTTTTCCATCCGATCTAAGTTACTTTTATTATTTAAATTGGACGATTGATACTTTATCTGGGAAAAATTTCGTCTGCGTCTCGCTCTGGGGTTCAAAAATGTTCTAGCGCTTGTATTCATGATCATTCTCTCGTCTGCGGTTGAATGGGAAATATATCATTTTTAGCAGCTAATGAATAAAGTTAAGGTTTTTTGCTAAGAACTATGCCTGTTCTTTTTAACAGAATGGCCCTACTGCAGCATCTTCAACAGTTTAGCAGTATATACTTGCTCTTGGCCTGTAGCATGGGCAAATAAAAAACAATTGATACTACAATAATATTGTTACCAGCAGAATAAATTTTTGAAGTGGTTACTACATACACACACCACAACACACACATAAATATATATATATTATATACACACACATTTATATATATATATATATATATATATATATATATATATATATATATATATTAATGATATATATCATATATATAAAATTATTTCACTTTAATATTACTTTACTTTAAATCCTCCTCTCTCCCATTCTAAATCATTAAAATTCTATTTTCCCAGATTCAAAATGTAATAATCAAAGGAATGCCTTCGACTTAAAATTCTTCGAATACTTTTCCCAAAGCACATTTGTCATACATTTGTCTAATAGATGTAAATTTTCTCTCCATTCAACACGTTTTCCATCTGTTGCCGGAAATGGCTCAGCTTTTCTGCTTTTAACTTTTCTTAATATCGTTTCTTGCTCCTTGGGAAAATCTATCTGTCTTCTCTCTTGGGTACACGTCTAATTTAACAATATTCTTTTCTCCTTCTTTTTCTGTCGTTGACTGGTAAAGATCTTAATTTCAGCAGATAATGAATAAATGTTTACGTTTCCCTACGAACTGTTCTTGTTGTATAATTCCTGAATTACACCACCATTACACAGTATATATACTTAAAAATATATATATATATAATATATATATATGTATATATTATATACATATATATATATATATATATATATATATATATATATATATATATATATAT
>CM063505.1:93235008-93247508 GCA_032207245.1 Pardosa pseudoannulata | reverse complement strand
ACTTCTGTTGAGTAAATTGGTAGCACCAGAGATAAAAGCTTGTTCCGATTCCGTAATTGCTACTCTTACTTTAATGGGATGCTTCCTTAAAAGTCTTCCTTCATCATCATGCAGTGCACGTAGTTGTTCCATGGAACAGAGAGATACCAGAATTGTAAGATATATGCCTAGTAAATGGCCAGGAAATCTTTAACACTTCATCGAATTCAACTAAAGAAATAAATGTTATCAGGAGTATTTATGAAACAATTTAAAAGAGTTTGCTTCCTTTTCTGAAAGATAAGGAATGCATAAAATTTCATTTATCATATAAACATTTTCTAAATAGCTTATTTCCAATGTTTGAAAAGAAATATCACTTTAGCTTCGTTATCAAGGAATTAAACCCACATTGGATGAGTTTTTGAAAGTTTTTGCTGATAACATTACTTAATGCTATTCTTGGTATAACGCTCTTACTCAAATGGTATTACTTGCGTTTATTTTTTATAACTGATGAACTGTTTTTAATTTATTGAAGAACAACTACACTGACCCCTGCCATGCATATCCACTGAAATGTTTTATGAAACATTTATACATATAGTTGCATTTAGAAAATTGCAAGAAAATTTAGAAAATTGAGTATAGTTGTAATACGGTCTCATTATCTGTCTACCTGTATCTTCAATGTGATCTGTGAGATATTCAATGTCATCAGCAAGTTCTACAATGGAAGTCTGCAACGATGGGTGACTTAGAAATTCAATTTGCGTAAGCCAAAAGCGAAGACCTCTGATTTTGTTTGCTCTTGGAACTAATATCCTTGAAGGCGCCACAAATTTTATGCTGTGTTTTTATTTTATTACTGTAATTTCTAAATAAGCTTAAATGCTGTTTAATATGATCAGGTTATTTTGCACTCCTTGTATTACAGAGAGGTTTCGGCGGGTACTTTGGGAACACGCCGGGTCACGGGGTTCCAAGAGTAGGTGGTCCTTTGCAATTTTTTCGATACCCCAAAATGCTCAGTGGGCTCATAAAACCTCTCGTTTTCTCATTTGGCCAGACGGATATTGTGGAGAAGGTGCAAATACCCTAAATTCTCTCCCCTACGATTATAACTGATTTTTTGTCATTCCCTCGTGTCTACTGTGGTACGACGAGCGCTGACTACTTAAATGGAGGCCAACCAGGTGGAGAGGTTTGCCACTACCACAAGATCACGCATGGAGTGCTTAATGACCAAATCGGCTCTGTGCATGAATGTCCAGCTAGATAAATTAGATATGTACGTTTAATAAATATGAAGTGTGAAAAATAAATAAGAAAATTTTGTAATAGAATAAAAAAGAAAAAGTCATTACCTTTTAGCTGAAAAATTAGTAGAGAAAATCTTAACTAATACTTATTGAATGTGTATAGTTTACGTCTGAAATGCAAAACATAATACACAGGCTAACATTTAAAAAAGTTCTTCACTATTTTTTCTACATACTTACGCCTGATATCAGATAGCATAGTGGCAGTACTAGCACAACTTTTACAATAATATTTACACGAGACAAAAATAATAACAAATACATATTCTGATTTTGAAGATGTGTTCATAAACCGCAGTTTTGTATCAAAATGTGCCTTACTTATTCAAAAAAATTTAAGCACTGACTCATTTGAAATAATCCTCTTTTTATAGTCAATGCATTATTTCTAACATTTCTTCCTTTACTGAAATCCTCCAAGAAATGATTTTATGGGTTGATGAGGAGGTTTCTTGATAATTTATAAAGGGCTTCCTCCATGCCCGTTGTAAGACGTTTATAATGCCCCTTGGGTTTTAATCTTAGATTTCTCTGGAATTTGTGGCTTCTGACACCATATCTCTTGCCATCATCCCACTGAGGTGACATCTAAACTTACATGCGTTCTCTGGGTTTAGCCGGGAAATTTTAATTGCGTCTGCCAGAACCGAACTGGTATCGTGGGATTTTAACCCAGCACATTCACCACTCGGTTATATTCTTCTGTTTCTAATCTATTATTTGCAAAGAAAATAATTTTGCTATATAAAAGAGATTAGCAACCTTTAATAATATAGGTTGCTAAAATAGTGTGTATGAAGCACAACAGAAATTTGACTTTTTGCCAGATATTTGAGGAGTAGGAATTCAGTCCACCGACGCTGTCTTGTTGCACTTATTGCGTCTTCACAGAGCTTCAACACCCTTCAAATATTCAAAAACTGCCTGGAACTCCTCGTTTATTATCTGACCATTTGGTACAAATTCTTAGTGAGAAATGTCTTTTCAAAAATAAACAAACAAAAATAATACAACATCCATGCATGAACTTACGAGATGATCGCCATAATACATTTTGACAGCTCTGTATCCGACACATACAGTCATCCTATGTTCTTGGGTGCTCTTGCTATGTCTATTTAAAATTTTTACTATGTTTGTAGCAAAAATTAGATTACATACACTTGCACATTGTCCTTCAAGCTCATTTTCACCTTGTTGCTAATCTACTGTAAAGTGTGTAAAACTTCTCCCTACATCGAGACTAACCGCCAAGGTGAAACGAGGCAATTATCAGTTTCTTGTTAAATCCTACCTCTAGGTAAGCCCAATTCTGTCAACTCGATTTCTGGACCTGCTGATGCAGTAATTCGAAAGTTTATTTTTTAAATGCCCTATATACCGGGTGGCCATAATTAAACTGACAGTTCTCACAGTGTTCTGTAGCGCGATCTATCTGCGAGAATGACTCCACATTTTGTAGGAACATTAAACAAGACGGGGGACGAAGGATTCGCCGAAAAAACAAATGAGTTCCAAAAGTCACCGCTAGGGGAATATTTGGAGCTGTGTAATAGAAAAAAGAGTGCTAACAAATGCAAATCAATACGAAGATTAATTTCTTAACTGTGCCAATGGATGTAACGTGAAATTTGAATAAAGAACTTCTTTTCGCATCATTCTCGCAAATAGATCGCACTACAGAACACTGTGAACACTGTTAGTTTAATTATGGCCACCCGGTACATCATCAATAGGTAAAAATGATACTAGAAATCTGAAATATGGAACTATCGTGTGTTATGTCTCTATGAAAATACTTTAAATTTAACAATGAATAATGCAATAGAAAGTATTATATTAAAAACTATAATTAAGCATTTATTTACCTAAATCTAATATCTATTTCCCTTAATCTAATATTATTTCTCTATCTTTAACATAATGGAACTACGATAAATATGTTTAACTACACTAGTAGTATTTTAAAACTAGGCTATTACAAAAATAATTTTAATCGAAGTAGATCCCGCAGTCTTTAGTTTTCATTTATCTCGTATGTGTTCTGAAGTTTAAATGGGAATTTTATAGTAACTGCCTTTTCTGTCTTATTTTACTTTCGGTATTATTTTAAATGAAATTTTCTTTATGGTTAAATTACCTTTGTCTGGTAGAGAATCGTTTAGAAACAACTTTCTGTTAAACTAATGTCTAATATTGATTTTAAGGTTTGTTATATGCTGTGTTTAACTTACAATTGAAAAAAAAATAGCTAACTCTTGTAGAAATACTGTTTCAATTTAGCTGATGTTTTACTATTATAAGAATTTCTTTATACAATGACTTATATTAAATATATATCTAAATTTTGCTAAAATAAAATTTGTTGAATCACTATAGTAACAATTGAGTAATCTTACTTTAACTTACATCTAGCAAAATATAGATTTCTCAGTATTGACGCTTTATTCACTGAATTGTAATACTACATTTATCGACTTCGATAGTTATATGTCAGATATGAGATGCAAAGCCATCATTTGTATAGATATTGTTTAATCTGGTACAAGAGTACTGTAATGCTTTTACCAATATTGAATAACGAACTATTTGATTTATAAATCTCAATATCTCTAGTTATAATAATGATTCTAAGTTCTAAATTCAGATATATATTTATTTAAATTCCATAGTTTCAGTTCTCAGTTTATGGGACAACGTTTAAGGCTAAAAATTATAAAATGAATATTAAGAATTTATAAATTTGATATTTGGTAATTTGTTAATAATTAAATTAAATCATTCATACTTAAATGTAGATGGTGTTGCTGAATTAATGTGCTATTAGTCATTGAACAATTTTAGACTGTAGGATACATCCTATCAAAATACCTATAAACTACTAGGTGCATCCAGAAAGTAAGTTTCTCTATTTAAAAAAAAGAACTCACTCTTTCAAGGACATATTTATTGGCAACAAGTACAGCAATGTTTCAGCTATTTTTCAACATAGCCACCACCAGAATTGAGACACATGTTGTATTGTGGGATCAACTTTTGTATACTCCTGTCGTAGAACTCTGCCGCCTATGAATGGAACAAACCTTCCTGTCCCAGAACACAGTGCACATCCCTTTCCGTACTGACAGCGTCTGTTTGAATTTGGTCCTGACCGAAGATAAACTATGATGCCAATGCATTGACTGCTGCTTGGTTTCTGGGGTAAAGTGTGAAATCCAAGTCTCATTTCCCTTGACGATCTTGTCGAGGAACTCGTCGCCGTCTTCCTGATTACGTTAGCAGAGATATCAGTGCTGCTCCTAAGCGTTGGATTTTGTGTTGAGGTGTCAGTTTCAGCTCATAGACCTGACAGAGCTGACGATGAATTTCAATTGGCGCAATGCTTTGTGCATCATTCAAGATCACTGACTGAACTTTGCAGGCGGTGGGAGAATTAAATAGATTTTCCGTTTCGGACCACTGCTAAACTGCTACTGGCAGGAATCGAGATTGTTCAGCTGGAATATGGTTAATACGTCATAGATCTGTCACACAAGCTCTATTAACCCTCTAAGCGGTTCGCACGTACAATTTCTCCAAATCGATGATGACTTCAAAACGTACAATTTTCGACCTCCAAAAACGTTCCGAAAATGGATGTAATGTACATTTTTGCCAGTGCTTTCCCCCAAGGAGTTTTGAGGTAGTAGGGTTAGGTCTATTGTTTAGGAACTGCACCCCTCTTTCACTGACATTTCTTGGGGGATGCAACCCTACCCCCTGAGACATAAAGACACTGATAGCTTTTCATGGCTTTGTAAATCTCTATTTCGAAGTATTTCGTTCGCGGTAACAGATCTATCTCTAATTGCACCCTTAAATATCTTGGATGACTTTCGTAAAAAAACATAAATAAGTCTCTCAAAGATTATTTTTTATTTGTACTTTTATAATCCATTATTTCTTATGGGATAGTATTCGAGACGTGACGAACTTTATGTGTATTAAAAATTAACAATCTATAATATATATTTATATATCAATATGTAACCGGAAGTAAAGGGGCAATAACGAGTTTGGGTCTTCCATATTCCATTCTAGTCGACCAAGGGGGAAGGTAAAAATCATAGAACGCTTTGGCCACTGACATTAGCGTATTTTGGAGAATTCTTTTCTAGGTGTTCCACTCGGAGGGTTAACTCTGCTAATTAGGGTTACTTTAAAGCGGAAAACATCGGGAAACTTACTTTCTGGATCCGCCTCGGATGCCAAGTTAGAGCATTTTACAGAAGTTTTTCATTATTGAATAAGATGTATTCCCATTTTATAAGAATTAAAAGTTTTGACTTCTGAAGAATTTTAATGTAAATGAGAGTGTGTAGTTTTTAAATTCCTCACAACAAGCTTTGTCACACTAAAACTTATTTCTATATTAACTGCTGTTTTATTTTCAGGTCATTGTTTTTGTAATAAAGGCCTTCAAGACCTTCAAGATGACAGTTCAATAGGATTCCTTCGGCCAAACCTTCTAATCCAAATATTTCTAACAGTAAGAATAAAATGACAACGAGCAGAAAATAAAACAGCTAAAAGAGAAAGAGGGAGATAGTGTGGTGGATACGTGATTTCATAATACAAAAAAAACTAGAGAGTAGGAAGTTTAGATATAGAAAACAAAATATTTTTTGCGGCAAGGAACATCTGTACTCTGCGACGACAAGAAATGGAATTAGAAGTTTTGTATTTCCGGGAAATTACCTTGACATCTTGAGGACCAAGGAAATTTCAAGAATTCATCCAATAGAATTTCAGGGATTGGCGAGGACGGAATTGAGTACGAAAGCATGATGGTTTTGTAATAAATTATGTGCAAGCAGTTTTAATTTGAAAATCCAATATTCTTTACCTGGTAGATATAAAAGATTAACCTTTTGAATCCTTCATTTCTGATCCAATGTTTTGCTTGCATTGCTAACCTGCCTCCAGGGGCACAGCTGCTTTAAGTGTGTACGTGGTTCACAATTCCGGGGTACCTGAGTAATCTTTCTCTAGAGTTCTTCCTAGTAGTCACGAGCTTACCTCTGTAGTGTTTGCTCTTTACCGGGTTGGACCGCATTAAAATCGGACCATGACTGGCCTCTCGTAGATCAGCGGTGGCTTGGTAGCCATTTATGGGTCACTGTTGCCACACAGTCATCAATAGTTTCTGCTGTATGTCTTCGGATGGATCAGCTTAAAACACACATTGCTAGACAAATTACCATTTCCGTCAGTTGAAACACTAAGAGCGATTACAAAAGGAATGTCTAAGATTAGAAAAATAAATCAAAATAAGGTGTAAGTGAACTATATTTGTTCTTCTATAGAACAGTTGGAACTTATTTTGTTTTCAAAAACTGGATTTGTTTAAGAAATACAAAATTGGCATCGCATAGGCGTAATGTGATACTTTTTGGTCATAGTGAAATTAGACAATAATAAAGGACACCACATACGATAATACACATCTAAAATGATTTTTATGAAATTATTATAGTTTATGGTAGGGACAGACGAGTAATAGTGATCGGCCAGAAAGCGCCATCTATGAAGAAGTTAAGTGGATTTGAGGAGAACGTCGGCGGTGATGTTAGACTCGGGACGTGTACTCTAGACTCTTTGGATAGATACTGGAATTGATAGAAGTGTTTAGTGTAAATATTGTGATATTTGTATATTCAGTTGTCCGGTAGTAGTTTGTGCTGTGTCGTGAAATAAATCTCAATGATGAAAAATAAATCTACTGTTTAGATGTGAATTTATACAAAAACTCGGTGAAGTTTGTGTTTATTAATTTAATGTCATTTTTAGAAATAATGCTCGAGGTCTAGCTTTCTTATTATTATTTATGTAATATTTCATATGATAACATAAAATATTATAACAGAAATAAGTATTCCCATAAAAATAATAATGTGAAATAATATAAATATTTAAATATTGTTAATAAACAACTACATTTTTATACTAATTAAAATGGTTGTATAAACATTTTTCTCTCTGCAGTGTTTAAAACATTTCAAATATTGAAGTCGCTATTATCGCCATGTAGTGATAGTTACATTCTTAACGTCCTTTATTTACTTCTATTAATATTCAATTGCTTAATCTATGTAATTACATATAATTAATAAAAAATATAGTGTTTTTGAAAGCTGCTCACAATACTAAACTCCTTCGGATCGAACTTTATCTCAAGGCCTGTTACACAGATATTTATGACAGGTCTTCATGTAAAAACGGATTACAGTGAGACGCGGATGGTCACTCGGCAAAGGCAACGCTAATGTCACTGGATGGTTGCGGGTTAGGATATAAAGAGTTCTAAGATCCATCCGGATCGTTAAAAGTGAATCTTTTCTTCCAATTTACGAGGACTCACTTGAGCATAAGTCGTTCTTTCACCATTGATGTGTTCTTGAAAACGAGAGGCTCATCCTATTTGCCTTAAGCCTTTTTATCCTGACGGTACTTATAAGAACAGCTTCAATCAAACACCTATATATTCCTAATAAAATCATTTTTCCTGACGGTACTCAAAAGGACATGAACGATGCAGTTCCTACAGCAGAACAGAAATGACAGCACCAGTCAGAAATCCTTTTTATTCGCATAGTAGGGCTTTTATAATTGGCGTGCTGCATTCGAAGGTCATTTTGTGGTAGAGTTGATACACGTGTTATTCAATTGAGTAAATTTAGTGGTTTATTTTCAGTTATTTGGTACTATTATTTTTTAGAGACTTCTATACGTCGCAGGTAAGCATTTCATTTGTTTTACTCATAATTTAATATTTTATTTTCTAACACAGACTCAATAATATATGTTGGTACTAAAAAGTACCAACAAAATTAATTACTAAAATACAGTAAAATTTAACTCTTTTTTTTCTATGATTATTCTCCATTAAAACTTATGTAATGATGCAAAAATTCTGTAAGAAAGTTGATGGTGAATTGATTCAGGATATAAAGGTTTAACACGATGAGCATCCTCTTCAATCGTGATTGGTTTGATCAAGTGGCATAAGACAACAACGCCCTACAATGGTTTTTAAATATATTTTAAATTCAAATAGTACCTTGACATAATCTATATAATTGATAATGGGAGGTTCGAAAAGTGATGCATCTGATATACAACACTAAACATCATTTATTCCGTTTCTAGGTGTTTTAGTTATTATTGTAATAAAAAAAGTAAATATCTGTTCTGTTATATTTCATTTTTGTTATGGTCTGTTTTACTCATTGTAGTTGTTTTAAGGTCATGGATGTATAATCAAGCGCCTTTACAATAAAAAATCCATTAATGTTGCATTTAACGTCTTACACTTGAAGTTTCAATCAGTGTCCTTATTGAACTTATTATTAAAAGATTTACACATTAATAATCTTAATTTTTATAAAATATATTAGCATAACATACATTGTGTTAGATCTTCTATATTTTTCATATACGTTATGGCATAAATATTTTATTTCTTATTTTGTGTTTTAATATGCATGATTTTTCTTTTAATAAAACATCATCATAAAGAATAGGATTATTTCTTTTGTCTAACGAGTAAAAAAAGAAAATGATTGAAAAATATTATAAATGAATAAGAAACTAGTAAAAACTAATTTCCATAGTAAGTAAAATTTAATTAGTTCTTTCAAGCTATTTTATTGATCTTGAAAGATAAATATAAAATAAAGGAAACATCAAAACGCGAATGCCATTCTAATACTTTTAAAATAGATAGAAATAATTTTTCATCTACCGAGTAAATTGTTGACTGACTAATTTGTGTTAAAAGAAGATCACCTTTAATTATTCCTATAATTTGACAATTATATTTACGTGGGACGTATAACACATTTTGCATTTTTTGCACGCTATCGTGTGATTTTTTTTCCCTCCTCCCATTAACTTTCTAACTGCCAGAATGTTGACCGAGGTTTCAGCTGTTTCCTCTAGTCGCATGCAAACTTAATAGAGACAAATAGCAAGGTGTATGTTGTTAATCATTATTTTTTCTGAGAATGTCGCTTATATCTTACTTTTTCTTTTTCTTCCACTTGCGGTTGCCGGGGCGGGGTCTTTTCCTCTAACATATCATCGAATATTTTTTTTGACATTATTGGGTTTTTACAAAATTATTTGTGTGTGTAAGATTCAGTAGCTTTTACTTTTCAATGTACTTTCAGTCTATTTTATTAATCTTGAAAGATGAATATAAAATAAAGGAAACATTTGAATGCGAATGCAATTCCAATACTTTTGAAATAGATACAAACAATTTTTCATATACCGAGAAAATTGTTAAATAATTAATTTGTGTTAAAATACTATCACGTTTAATTATCCCTTTAATTTGACAATTATATTTACGTGGGACGTTTAATACATTTTGTATTTTTTTATTTTTCTTTCCCTTGTGGTTGCCGCGGCGGGGTCTTTTTCTCTAACATATCATCGAATATATTTGTGACATTATCGTGTTTTTACAAAATTATTGGTGTGTGTAAGATTCAGTAGCTTTTACGTTTTAATGTTTTTTTTTTGAAAAAATTAGTTAACCTTTCATTAAATAGTAATCTTTAAGCTTTTAAAATGTTCGTTATACATTAATCTTTGCTTATATCTTACTTTCTCTTTTTATAAAATTGAGGTTGCCAGGGAGGGGTCATTTCCTCTAATATATGATCAAATTTTTTTAACTTCATTGTATTTTTACAAAATTATTGGTGTGTATAAGATTCAGTAGCTTTTAAGTTTTAATGTTTTTTACAAAAATCAGTTAACTTTTCATTAAATAGTAATCTTTAAGCTTTTAAAATGTTCGTTATACATTAATCTTTGCTTATATCTTACTTTCTCTTTTTATAAAATTGAGGTTGCCAGGGAGGGGTCATTTCCTCTAATATATGATCAAATTTTTTTAACTTCATTGTATTTTTACAAAATTATTGGTGTGTATAAGATTCAGTAGCTTTTAAGTTTTAATGTTTTTCACAAAAATTAGTTAACTTTTCATGAAATATCAACCTATAAGCTTTTAAAATGTTCGTTATATCTTAATTTTCTCTAATGTCTTACACTTTCTTTTTCTTTTAGTTGCGGATGCCGGGGCGGGATCTTTTCCTTTTACATATCATCGAATATTTTTTTTGACATTATTGTGTTCTTACAAAATTATCAGTGTGTATAAGATTCAGTAGCTTTTATTTTTAATGTTTTTTACAAAAATTAGTTAACTTTTCATTAAATAGTAATATTTAAGGTTTTAAAATGTTCGTTATATCTTACTTTTCGCTTATATCTTAATTTTTCTTTTTCTTTCCGTTGCGGTTGCCGGGGCAGGGTGTTTTCCTGTGACATGTTATCGAGTATTTTTTCGACATTATTGTTTTTTTTACAAAATTGTTGGTGTGTGTACGATTAGATAGCTTTTAAGTTTTAATATTTTTTTTAAAAATATAGCTAACCTTTCATTAAATAGTAACCTTTAATCTTTTAAAATGTTTGTTATTCTTTTAAACTTTAGTTGTTATTGTTATTGTTTCTCATGCCACTTGGAATTAATAAGGAGTATTAAGCCTGCAGGCTCTCGTATTTGGACTTTGGGCTGCGCATTTCGTTTTAATGAGCACCATTAAGGTGGAAGAACGATTTCGCTCAAGTAGGTCCTCGTAATTTAGAAGCAGGGACCAATCAGAAAATCCATAGACTTGGCCTGGCACTCCCAGGGGTATTAATTGAGAACTTGGAGGACATTGTGACCACGAACATATTTTACCTGCCCAAGTCACCTTTAATGACGGTTTTAACAAGGCGGATCTTAGGTCGGCTCGAGTTCCGAACCCTCAAAGTCTCAGTTACAAGATCGTTGCCTTTGCCGACTGAGCAACCACGGCTCGTCCTTAGACTGTTTCCTACGACTGATAATTACCTAACCATATCAGCTATCAAATGTAACATTGAGATTTTCAAGAATCTAGATCCCTATAACTTCTGCAAAAGTTAATAATAAAAGTGACCTTATTTTCAATAACATGTAATCTTCTTCGCTTTTTTCAAAGTAATAGCACTGGGGGATCCCCTACTAAAATTCATTCCATACAATGCCACAACTTTTTTTATCTTTTCATTAGGGGTCACCATACAAAATTGTTAACTTTACTTCCTCTGAGAGGACAGCAAAAACTGACAGCTAAAGCCTTACACAGAATGTAATTCCACAGCATCCAATGTGGCAGGTGGATGCTGTGATCAATATGGTAACTGGAAGAACAAGATTACATCTTAATATATTTTTCCCAGATATGAAAACTTTACTCAATGTTAACCTATATTTATACCTTGACAATCAAATTTTAGGAGATAAACAGAAATATTTTAAATATCGAAATTTGATTATTGTTCATTATACAGCCATAAAAAATTACACACCAATGTATGCTTATTTTTATAGGTAATTTTGCTTTTAAATTGAAATAAAATGAAAAATACTTGTTTATCAGAACACATATTTGAGTCAGTCACACCCAAATGTGAATTATTTCCGTTTTTAAATTAAAGAAAACTGTAGAACCTTATACATTATGATTCATTTCATACTTATTAGTTTTGTTTTTTCGCAGTGAGACCTAAACCTCGGAATAGATCTTCATGACAAAGTTATTCTTTGTTGCTGAAAAGTTAAAATTAGGTGATGTTTGGAATACTAAATTAATGGAAAAAATAATTAGGTGATTAATTTCCTGATAATTGGTTAAAATCATTAGACAATTAGTTAAAAATATAGTAGTCTTTAATAAGTGAAAAGGAGAATGGCAATGAACCTTTTTTTTCTAAGTGAATTTCTTTCTCTGCACGTAAAATCCTCAGCAATGACACAATGAAACCAGAGTGGATAAGTACAGTTATGAACTGGTGTTCAAATGCATCTATCCTAATGCAGTTGTATTTTCAGTGAATTTCTGTAGTGTGTGAATAGTTATCGAAAATGAATATATTTATAAAAGCATAATAGAAATTAATTTCAGGAAGATTAAATCTTATTTTCGAGGCACTATAATTTTTTTTTGAGTTTTACAAGATGTACATGGTGTTTATGTAGTTGTTATGACTAACAGAAAAAAAAGTGTTCCTACTAACAAAAAAAATATGAAAGCAAAATGTTTTAATTAATCA
>CM063505.1:93212508-93230008 GCA_032207245.1 Pardosa pseudoannulata | reverse complement strand
TTTAAATACCTATAATTTACTTAAACATGTTTAATTTTTTAAAACTTATTCTTTGTTCTTATGCCACAATATAAGAATTAAAACTTTTTTATGAAGGTATTGAGCGACATTTATTTAAAAATGCAGTCTTTATATAGTTAAATATTTCTGTCGTGTACCTTAGTTTTTATTAAAAAATTCAGTCTTTCTACAAAGCTTATCCACTTATTACACATTTAGAAAAATAAACTGTCTGAATTAATAAAGAAGACGATAACATTCATCGATTTTCTCATTCTCAAAAAACTACTCTTCAATATCTGGAAACATTAATTTTGTTGCATACCAACTTCATTTACAAATATAAAAGAATTTGGTATCTCAAACCAGACGAAGTCATACGGTTACAAAACAGACCACAACAGATACACGTGATGGTTACAAAGCTGCTGCTAACATACGAGAGACCCTTCATGGTTAGAGTAGATCCCAGTTGAACAAGGTAAGGAGTAAACGCTACAGAGGTAAGCCCGAGAATATCACTGAGAATATAGGAATGATCTCTGCTGTACCTTAGTTTTTATTTAATAATTCAGTTTTTGTATATAACTTATAAATTTATTATTCATTTAAAAAAACAAACTGTCTGATTTAATAAAGAAGACTATATTATTCATCGATCTTCTCATTCTCAAAAAACTACTCTTCAGTATCTGGAAACATTAATTTTGTTGCATACCAACTTCATATACAAATATAAAAGAATTTGGTTACTCGATCCAGACGAAGACATACGATTACAAAACAGATCACAGCAGATACACGAGATGGTTACAAATCTGCTGCTAACATACTAGAGACCCTTCATGGTTAGAGTAGACCCCAGTTGGACAAGGTAAGAAACAAAAGCTACAGATTTAAGCTTGAGAATACCAGGGAGAATATAGGAAGGATCTCTGCTGTACTTTAGTTTTTATTTAAAAATTCAGTCTTTGTACATAACTTATCCATTTATTAGACATTTAGATAAAGAGACTGTCTGAATTAATAAAGAAGACTATATCATTCATCAATCTTCTCACTCTCAAAACACTACTCTTCAGTATCTGGAAACATTAATTTTGTTCCATACCAACTTCATATACAAATATAGAAGAATTTGGTAACTCGATCCAGACGAAGTCATACGGTTACAAAACAGACTACAGCAGATACACGAGATGGTTATAAAGCTACTTTTAACATACGAGAGACCCTTCATGGTTAGAGTAGACCCCAGTTGGACAAGGTAAGAAACAAAAGCTACAGATTTAAGCTTGAGAATACCAGGGAGAATATAGGAAGGATCTCTGCTGTACTTTAGTTTTTATTTAAATATCCATACACAAAAGAACTGTCCATAATCAAATAAGTGCAATTTTCGACAAAAACTGTTTCATAAATACAAATAATCTTCAGTAAGAATTGCATTAATTGGTTCCATACCAACTTTATTATAATGTGATATAATTTTGTATGATTTTATCCAAACGAAGTTATTGCAATAAAACAGATCACAACAAAGAAATATAGGATTGTTTTATGGATATAGTGATATATGGTAAGGATGTAACAGCAACTGAATGTTATACATCACAACTAATATGAATTCGACGTAAAATGTACATTCGTTAAATATCTATGAACGATATTTATAAAAAAACTTATTAAATTGTGGAGAGGAAAGAAAAAGTAAGGTACAATAAAATTCATTATGGAGTTTAATATTTTATTACAATATAATACATTCTTGATCACATATTTTAAACATTTAAAAGTTATGATTTTATGATGCTAAATTCAAGATAAAATTAATATACATTTAGAAGAAAAAAAATCTGTTATGTTGGATTCACTGTATTTAAGAATTTTTATAGTGTTTTTAATACCGGAAAAATAAAATGAAAAACTTAAAAAATTAGAAAAAAAAGTAAGGTATTTAAAAATTATTTAAAAGACAAACATTGATAACATTTTAAACATTTAAAATTCGTTAGTAGCCCATATATTCAAGATATTACACTTTGCATGAAAAAAAAAACACTGTGTGCCCATATAATCACTGTCACTAAAAATCAAATAACATTTCTAATATTATGGTAGGTTTACAGTGCTTTTAATCTTTTTTCTTTCAATATTGACACAAATTTTAATGCCTTATAAACATACCAAAATACATTAAGCTTCAACAAATATGAAATATATTGATTTTATAAAACTTATAATTTTACGTCAATATGTAAAAATGCACAAGTATAGAGACACTACAGAGGTAAGCTCTAGAGTAACAAGAAGAACGTAGAGAAAGATCACTCGAGTACCTTGGGATCTCTCGAAAGTTCACTCGAATACCCTTACTCACCTAAAGAAGGTTGTCCTCTCAGAGGCACATTCAAATATGAGAAACCCAAACCCAAACTTTGAAATAATTTACAATTTAGTTTAGTCTACTTTTTATAACTCATCCTACTCACGTGCTTCTCTAAGAAACATCTGTGTCCCTCTTAGGCACTTACATAATAGACGAAAATACTAGTCACCCTTCAGTAAAACTAAAGGGCAAAATGACATCATAATCGTACTAGTTTTTAAATATGATTTTGATGCCTGCTAGTCTTGGAGATATATTTTTTTTTACTGTTGTTTACAGTTAATATAAGTAAATAAAAATAGTTTCGTGTATACATATCTCGTGTCACCGGAACACTTTTTGAAAAACATCTAGTTGCACTTGTGCCACACGTTTGCCATTACTGCTCTATATGTTAGTATGCAATAAAAGCAATAAAAATTAATTTTATATCATCTTAAGAAAAGCAAAAGTACATAATATTATAGCTTAATTCTTTTTTCTACTAAAAATAAATTTTTTTTTAAAAGTAAATTTCCACTTAGATAAATTTATGAACACAGATTAATAACGGAGTGAAAGTTAAACTAGCAATTTAATAAATAGGAACTTTTAATTTTCATCCTGAATATCATATAAAAATATTTGAAAAACATAGCATTGATAGTTTTTGCTGATTACTCAATATTTCTTAATATTTAATCAGTTTCATATCAGACTATTGATATGAAAGAGACAAGTTTATTTATCCCAGTCTAGAGTTTCAATTTAGCAAATACTAGGAATAACATATAAATAACATATTTATATTGCTATATATTGTCTGAAGTAGGCGAAAAGTGTATTTCATTTTTCTTGACATTCTGCAGACAGAATTTAAATCGAAATTCAAAGTTTAACAATGTTGAAATATATTTTCAATATATAAGACAGAAATCATATCAGCATGTAACATGATTGCTCTTGAATTGCATTAAGAATTCTATATGGAATTATATGACATTTAAATACGTTTTCTTTCAATGAAATGTCATCGGCATAAATTATATGAAACTATATCAAAAGTTTCTTGAATGAATGATATATAAAAGATTTATTATATCCGGTTATCATAAATGTAAAATAAATTTAATTTTTGAGCTGCTATATATTTTTATATATTGTTAAGAAATCTTTTTTTTAATTGTAAAGTATTGTATTAAAATACAATATCATCTCTGAAATGTATAATACCATTTATTTAAAAGATATTGCTAAATTTGTTCCGTCCGTTTTCTTATGAGAATTCATGAGAAAATTATATTGAAAATAATAGAAGTATGATCATGGAATAAAATTTTTGGAAAACAGATGTCTTCAGAGTTATTTTGTGATGAAATTTAACGTTTAGTAACAATTTAAATTTCTGGGAGTAATATTTACTGCAAATTTCAAAGAGTATAAAAGTGAAATTTCATCACTACTATTATGCAGATGTTTTGTATGAAATGTCTTAATTTCACATAAAGTCTTCCAATTAAAAGTTAAATTTCTTATACAACAGATATAAAGAATAAAAATGCATTCAATAGTATATAGAGGCATAAACACAAAATCATCTTTCTTATTCAGCAAAAAATCAAAAGAAGAAATATAGCGAAAATTCAAAATTTATGGTTTTTTATATGTATATATATATATATATATATATATATATATATTATATATAATATATAATATATATATATATATATAATATATATATAAATATATATATAATATATATATATATATATATATATAAATATAATATTATAATATAATATATATAATATATATATATATATATATATTTATATATATATATATATATATATATATATATATATATAACATTAAAGGCATATATAACATACATTATTGCTCTTTAATAGTATAATATAAATTCTTGAATTGCATATTATTTATACAGATATATACTATAATACGAGGAATGTTGTCAAGTCGAAAATAGAATTATATAACTGTATAAACTTAAGATCTGGGTTTTTGGTCACGAGGAATATTGGCATCGATTTTGACGTGCTAAGGTCATAATTCTACAGATATTCGAACTACTTTTTTTCTCATGCGTAAACCAAGTGAAAATTGGTACCCGGGGTTTTCGACCACGAGGAATCGATTGGCTGTAGTTCTGACGAATTAATAATAATAATAAAAAAAGTCTTATTGATTTGTCTTTATTCCTTGATATCGGTTTATTTTATTTCTATCAACTCTAAATATTAAATTAATGTAGCAAAGTATATATATAACATAAACGATATAGTAAAAAAAAATAATGCAAACAAAATTTTGAAAACCAACCACAATTTAAAAAATAATGCTTCACTAACGTAAACAATGTTCAATTTCCAAAGCCACACTAAACACAGAGCATATAATTATCAAAGTACGTGTTAGTGCGTCGTCGGCATACAGAGGTTCTGACGCGCCAGTGCGTCGGTGGCAGCGAACGTGTTAAGGAACTGATTTCGATTTCAAATCACCGTCAACTAAGTTCGACATTTCAACATTTATCAGATTTCAAGCTACATTTTCAACATGCTGAACACCTATACATGAAATGCTTCAAGGAGCCGGAATTTTGGAACAACAAGCAATCAATCAATTATAAGCAAATGGACAACTAGAAGATACCGTCATTGTCAGAATGCTTCTCCATTACGCCGAACAAGCTTACCCGACCGTCAAAGAGCGGAGCTCGTAGTACTAGTTAAAATATAAGGTTATATTATTCTATATACCGGTGTTCAATGTAGGTATTTGATATTTTACGTTTAACAAATAAGTACTAGACATATATTTTCCTCAGTCATTAATATACGTTTAATTATTGACAGGGCTGCGTACCTTACAAAGTGGGATTGTAAATTGCTAACTTAAACATATGTAACTTTGCATATAAAATTTAATTTTCATGAAATTAATCACACTATGTTTTAAAACAACATAATTATTAAAAATAGGTACAAGATTGAAGAAGAAATTAGGCTCTGAAATGTTTCTAGCCTTTTACTGTTTAACTCTTAAATTTTAGTTATTAGTACTTATATAAATCAATGCATTTATGAATTATTTTTAAAATTGATTTAATAGTTAATTTATAGGTAATATTTTTATGTATGAACTCTAAATTTTTCTGAAACTTTTTTGACTCTTTATCAATTTTAATTTTGTTTAAATAATATACATAAAATATAAGTTAAAAGTGTATTTAAATACGTGATTTTATTTTTATGTGTTTCAGAATACTTCTGAAAAATCTTGCAGGAATACAAGATTTGTATGTTAGCATTCCTGTAAAGTGGAAGATTGTTTAAGTCATACTAATGTCAATATTTTAATTAAGTAAACAAAAAACCTATCTAGTGAAAATAGCGGCTCTGGTATGGAGAATAGTTCAATCCTGTTTTTAACTTAACATTGAAAAAATATGTTCGCTATCTATACACATTCAAAAAAAGAAAAAAAAATTCTGCTCCTTAGACGTTATTTGATGAAAACAATGCCTTAAAGCAACAATATTATTATTCCAATATAAAAGAATATAATTCCTAATATTAGGCCAAATTGAAATATATATTTCCAATATATATTTTAATATTCCAATAGTATTTAAATTATGCATCCAATTAGGAATAAAAGCGATATGTAGTACGACTTACGATGCAAGTTCACTTTGTTTTCATTTTTCTAATTTCCTAAAAATCATATATTTAAGAGCTTTTCAAAAAACAAGAAAGTTTTTAGTACAACTTTCATAACAGATATCAGATTTTTTTTCTTTCTAGGTTTCTGAGTACTTCATTATATATTTTTAAAAGTATGAATTCAACAATTTTTCTATTTGTTGTCATTTATTTCAAATTCAAATTTTTGTAACTTCTTCTTCTTATATATATATATATATATATATATATATATATATATATATATATATATAATATATATATATATATATATATATATATATATATATATATATATATATATATATATATATATGTATATGTATATGTATATATATATATACATATATATATACATATATATATATACATATATGTATATATATATATATATATATATATATATATATATATATATATATATATATATATATATATATATATATATATATATATATATATATACATATATATATATATATATATATATATATATATATATATATATATATATATATACATATATATATATATATATATATATATATATATATATATATATATATATATATATATATATATATATATATAATATATATATATATATATATATATATATATATATATATATATATATATATATATATATATATATATATATATATATATATATATATATATATATATATATATATTACTTTCCTACTGAAATGTTTTATAATGTAACTAGTAATATTGTACTAATAGTAAAGTTATCACTTTGAATATGAAAGATTTGTATCTAGTAAAAATGTATTTCCTTTTAGCTAAAAATATCCATCGACAGTCGCGTTATCCTTAAAATTTATCAAAATTTATACGGAGCTTTCAAGTTAAATGATTTTCAATAAAGACACCTATGTATTGGATTTCCCTTACTCCATTTCAAAGAGAGATTGATGGAAAGGAGATTACCGTAGAAAAATCTTTCTTCCTTTCTATATTTCTGTATTAAATCTCCTGATTTAGGTAATATACTTCAATAAAGTTTCATAGTATTTCCAGCAACTCTAATGGTTTCAGAATAAAGAAAAGCCTGTAATACTGTCCACAGAAGAAAACAGCTTAGTTTCTATTTTAAAATGCATTGTAAATCATCTTTGAAGGCTTTTAAAATAAACTGAAAAATTTTAGGTTATTTTTAAAGCTGCCAGAAGCAAAATATTGAATGGTTACTTTATGACACAACATAACTTTGCTTCATCTAAAAATAAAATCTAAAAAATAGAAAGAAATATTTAGTAACATTTTTTTAGATAGACATTTAATATTACAATGATTATTTATCATACATTATGCAACTGAAAAATTGAATAAATATGAAATTGTACACCACATATTTTATTATTTTTAATGCTTAGCAAATTAAAATTATACGTTTACGATTTTATTTCTTATAAAAATTTATTACATTGGAAACGGATTATTTCACTAGTTAATTAATTTCCTTTACGTACGTACATACTAGTTAGATAGGGAAGCAATTAACTGTCTTGTTTTAAAATATCTGATATATTACTAAAATCGTACAATATTTTATAAATTAAAAGTATATAATTGATTTTTAATAACTGTCAAAACAATAAACTGAAAATTTTTTGATTATTTTTAAAGCTACCAGAAGGAAAATATTGAAAGGTTACTTTATGATACAATATATCTTTTCTTCATCTAAAAATAAAATCTAAAAACTAGGAAGAAGTGTTTATTAACATTCAGATAAAATGGTATTATTACAATGATAATTTTTTATGAATTATGTAACTTCAAATTTTAATTAGTATGACATTTTGGACCATTAATTTTATTAGTTTTAATGTTTAATAATTAAAAGTATATGTTTATGATTTTATTCATTATAGAAATTAATTACTTTGGAATCTGATTATTTCACTACATAATAATTTTTATTTCCAGTAATGTATATAAAATTTATATAGGAAAGCGATTAACTTTCTTGAAAATATTTCATACATTTCTGATACCTTATAATATTTTATACATTGAAATTTATTGATATTTGATTTTTGATTTTGATATTTTTTGATAATTGATGTTTTATTTCAAATAATTTTCAAAACAATGTCCATCAAAGGATTGATATTAGGATAGATAAATAAAAGTGATTCAAATATGAAAGCTGATCTATCATTAAAAATTATTTTATGCTATATTTAATAAAAGTGAGGTTACAGTAATATCAATTACTAAGAATTAAATTAGTCTAAATACGTTATATTTCGGCTATCTTAACCCTCTAAGCTGTTCGCACGTATAATTCCGCCAAAGCGATAATTTCTTCAAAACGGTTGTCACGTACAATTTTCGACCTCCAAAAACGTTCCGAAAATGGATGTAATGTACATTTCTGCCAGGGTTTTCCCGTATGGAGTTATGAGGTAGGAGGGTCAGGTCAATTGTTTATGAACTGCACCCCTACTCCCTGAGGCACAAAGACGCTGATAGCTTTTCATGGCTTTGTAAATCTCTAGTTCGAAATAATTCGTTTGCTGTAACAGATGTATCTCTAATTGCACCACTTAAATAGCTTGGATGACTTTCGTAGAAGAGATAGAAATCATTCTCTTAAAGAATATTTTTATTTGTACTTTTATAACCCATTATTTCTTATGGGATGTCTTCAAGACTTGATGAACTTTATGTGCGTTAAAAATTAACAATCTATAATGTCTATTTATATATCTATTTATAACCGGAAGTAAAGGGACAGTAACGAGGGTGGGTTTCCCGTATTCTAATCTAGTCGACAAAGGGTGAAGTAAAAAATCATAGAACACTTTGGTCACTGACACAATAAAACTTTAGCGAGACTTTTTATCCTCGGTGTGTTCCACTCGGAGGGTTAATTCCTTTTATTGCATATGAGACTATTTTTATGAGTAAATTTATAATAATTACATTTAAAACATATTTCGTGCATATATTAATATCAATTTCCAATAAAGTAAAGAAGTATAGTTTTAAAATTTCTGCATCATAATTGATGTTTGGGAGATTTAGATTAATTTTAAACAGTATTTAGCAAGAAGACAATATTTTACCCTATGTGTTTAATAACTGCGAAAATTAATCAGCCTGTTAAGAGCGATATTAGCCCCTAATGCTCTTAAATGCCCGGGCTTGCTGGACAATTGGAGCGCTAAAGACTTGGTAGTCGTCGCTCTATCGGAGAGAACTCCGAGTCCATAATGGAACTTTTATTTAAAGCCTAAGAACCATCTTTATCTGTCGAAAGCAGAATATGGAATAATACACAAACACACTTGCACTTACGAATGTTAGCCCCGCAGGGAGAGATTATTTCTGAGGAACTGGCAGATTAGTTAGTGAATTTGATAATCCGGAAAGAACTTAAATCAGTTGAAAAACTGAACCACTCGCTGGGGTCGCCTTCAAAATGTGGCAACTGGTCAAAAATTTCACAAATATTTCAGAGTTAGCTTTGGGAAATGGTTTGGAATAATTCCATTCGAGGACACTTCTTTAGATAACATATTTTGTGACTGAAAAAACAAATATGAAAGAGTTGAGAAAGAAAAAAAGTGAGAATTTTAGAGAGATATTTGAAGTGTAATAATTATGATATATTACATGTATATATGTATGTATGTATATATATATATACACATATATATACATATATATACATATATATATACATATATATATATATATATATATACACACACACACACACACATATATATATATATATATATATATATATATATATATATATATATATATATATATATATATATATATATATATATATATAGTTATTAAAAATAATTCTATTGAATTATCAAAGTTATTATTCTTTTTATTGATATTTTTTTGAAAAAAAATCTTTTGTCTACTGTGAATTGGAATAAGTCATAAAAAGACGTCAAATTTATGTATATTTCAAAATGTGAATTAACTGTACTGTGACATAAACATAAACATATATTTTGCTCTAAAAGGTGAGTCTTCATTAAAATACTTTTAAATTTTTTTGATACGATCAATTTTAAATACTAGATCAAACATATTTAAATTCAATTCGTTGAACTGATAAAATACACCAAAAATTTGAAATTACCCCTATTTAACATATGAACGTTACAGCATGCAAATAACTCATCAGTTCTGTAGAAAATATGTAATATGTCCTACCCTTTATTAAAGTAATATTCAAAATTTAGAGCACTTATTCAGGAAAATGAAGGCTCAGAGCGATAACTTGACACTCTTTCAAGTTTGAAAATGAAAACTATAATGAAATGTCAAATCTTAAGGCATTTACAATATTTCATCTATACCTCTTTTGACAGAGGAATAGAAAACATGATTTTCCAGTGTGCTGAACGAGTGAAAAGATTTTTTAAAGATAACACGCATTGTAAGATGAAAGAAATGTCCTTTCTTTTTTATTAAATAAAAGTTCCTCATTATTTTTGGAATCCTTTGGACACATTGTGATATTTGAGACTTTGAAAGCATATTAACAGAAGAAAACTTTAACTTCGGGACTTTAAAGAAGATCGAACACATTGTATGCTAAAGATTATTTCTTCTACAATTTTTTCGCAGATAATAAAATTGAAAAAAAATGATCGAAACGTTTATTATATAAACCTCCTTATTTGTAGAGAATTTTTTAAATTTAATTTAATTTAATATTTTTTTTCAATTTAATTTTTTTGAGAAACTGGCGGCTTAGTCAGTGAACTTGATAGTAAAAAAAACCTTAGTGAAAACATTGAACCATTCGCTCTGGTCTGGAAAATGTGAAACTAGACAGAAAATTCACAATTTTTCAGCGTTAGCTTTGGAAAATGGGTTGAAATAATTCAAGACGAGGACATTTCTTTAAGTAAGATATTTTTTGGCTGGAAAAAACAGATTTGAAAAATTTGAGAAAGAAAAATTAAGAATTTTAGAGATATATTTAAAGTGTAATAGTTATTATATATTTACATGTATATATGTGTCTATATAAAATTATTAAAATAATTATTATACACCAAAAATTTGGAATTACAACTTTTTAGCATATAAATGTTACATCATGCAAATAACTCATCAGTTCTGTCGAAAATATGTAATATGTCCTACCCTTTATTAAAGTAATATTCAAAATTTAGAGCACTTATTCAGGAAAATGAAAGTTCAGAACGCAAACTTGACACTCTTTCACGTTTGAATTATTAATGAATAATTATAATTTATTAAATTATTAAAGTTATTAAATTTGCTTAACCATATTATTTAAAAAAATAGCTTTTGTCCACTGCGGTTTTTCAATGGGTCATATAAAGACGATAAATCCATATTTACTTCAAAATGTGAATTAACTGTATTATGACAGAAATGTAAACCTATGTTTTTGCTTTAAAGTGAGTCTCATTAAAAATACTTTTAAATTTTTTTTATATAAGTAATTTTAAATACTAGATGAAACGTATTTAAATTCAATTCGTTGAATTGATAAAATAAACGAAAAATTTTGGAATCACCCCTTTTTAACAAATGAACGTTACAGCATGCAAATAACTCATCAGTTCTGTAGAAAATATGTAATATGTCCTACCCTTTATTAAAGTAATATTCAAAATTTAGAGCACTTATTCAGGAAAATGAAGGCTCAGAGCGATAACTTGACACTCTTTCAAGTTTGAAAATGAAAACTATAATGAAATGTCAAATCTTAAGGCATTTACAATATTTCATCTATACCTCTTTTGACAGAGGAATAGAAAACATGATTTTCCAGTGTGCTGAACGA
The DNA here is from genome assembly GCA_032207245.1 of Pardosa pseudoannulata. Classification (NCBI taxonomy): domain Eukaryota; kingdom Metazoa; phylum Arthropoda; class Arachnida; order Araneae; family Lycosidae; genus Pardosa; species Pardosa pseudoannulata. The sequence goes on along the minus strand of CM063505.1, from coordinate 93,218,079 downwards.
GTGAAAAGATTTTTTAAAGATAACACGCATTGTAAGATGAAAGAAATGTCCTTTCTTTTTTATTAAATAAAAGTTCCTCATTATTTTTGGAATCCTTTGGACACATTGTGATATTTGAGACTTTGAAAGCATATTAACGGAAAAAACTTTAACTTCGGGACGGTAAAGAAGAGCGAAACACATTGTATGCTAAAGATTATTTCTTCTACAATCTTCGCAGATTTTGTAGAAATAAAAAAAAAATTATTGGAACGTTTATTATATTATTTGTTGGAAAAATTTAATTTACAATTTTTATTTAAATTTGAATTTAATTATACATTTCTTTAGGTAATATTTTGTGCTGGAAAAACAGATCTGAAATATTTGAGAAAGAAAAATAAGAACTTAGAGATATATTTAAAGTGTAATAGTTATGATATATTAAATGTGGATATATGTGTCTATATAAAAATTAATAAAAGTTATAATTTATTGAAGCGTTAAAGCTTTGGGTTAATTTGCTTAACTATATTATTTGAAAAAATAGCTTTTGTAACTGCATTTTTCAATGGGTCATATAAAACAGATTTGAAATTCATATTAAGAAAAATGTGAATTAACTGTATTATGAGAAATGTAAATTAGGTTTTGCTTTAAAGTGAGTCTCATTAATAAGACTTTTAATTTTTTATGTTATATAAGTAATTTTAATACTAGATGAAACTATTTAAATTCAATTAAACTGATAAAATACACCAAAATTTGGAATTTTCACCCCTATTTAACATATGAACGTTACAGCATGCAAATAACTCATCAGTTCTGTAGAAAATATGTAATATGTCCTACCCTTTATTAAAGTAATATTCAAAATTTAGAGCACTTATTCAGGAAAATGAAGGCTCAGAGCGATAACTTGACACTCTTTCACGTTTGAAAATGAAAACGATAATGAAATGTCAAATCTTAAGGCATTTACAATAATTCATCTATACCTCTTTTGACAGAGGAATAGAAAACATGATTTTCCAGTGTGCTGAACGAGTGAAAAGATTTTTAAAGATAACACGCATTGTAAGATGAAAGAAATGTCCTTTCTTTTTTATTAAATAAAAATTCCTCATTATTTTTGGAATCCTTTGGACACATTGTGATATTTGAGACTTTGAAAGCATATTAACGGAAGAAAACTTTAACTTCAGGACTTTAAAGAAGAGCGAATACATTGTATGCTAAAGATTTATTCTTCTACAATTTTTTCGCAGATAATAAAACTGAAAAAAATGATTGGAACGTTTATTATATAAACCTCCTTATTTGTAGAGAATATTTAATAATAGAAAATCCTTGTAACTCTGTCGAAACAGCACGACTGAGGAACTGTGATCACCGGTGCATAAAAACCCCCCGCTTTACAGTAAATCTTCCCCCTGATCCTCAAATGTCTTTGAAACAGGAAACCGTAATAATTATGTTCCGTCAAAGAGAGTACCGGCACTTGAAATAAGGGGAGTATATATATACGTTTGAGAGGGCTCCGTTAAGTAAAATCCATAGGAATTCAAATGACATGTAATGGGAAGAAATCCTTTCTCCAAAGATTATGTACGGGGGAAAGGACATAAGTGAAACTTTAGGAAAAGAAGGGGAAAAACACAGAATCGGTAGAAGCTTGACATCCATAGATTCATTGCATAATTGAAGGCAGTGTGTTGAATTTGCAATTTTAAGAGAGCTCAATGTATCAATGTCGATCGATAAATTATATAAAATAAAGATTATATCTATGTATATGGCAATCATATTTTACTCATTCTACTATCAATGAATCAATGCAATTTGCAAGCAAATAATAAATAAAAAATAATGCAAGGAAATAAAATACATTTCTCAAAAGTGTTAGGAGATGTATAAAAACTGTTGACTGATTTTGTTTAATTTCAGGTCTGTGTCACAAATATAAATATTATTGAGGTGAAAAGAAGGATAATTATGAAGGGAAAGTATAAGTAAAAAGTAAATTAAAATACACAACAAGTGCTATTCCAGAATAATATATTACATTTGAAGAACCTTTACATTCATAGATTCATTGAGGTATTGAAGGCAGGGAGTTGAATTTGCAATTTTAAGTGAACTAAATATATCAATGTCATTTAATAAGGTATATCAATTAATAAACAGTCTATAGCTATGCATATGACAATTTTATTTTACTCATTCTATTGTCACTGGATGAATGTAAATTGCAAGCAAATAATAAATAAAAGTATTTTATACAAGGAAATAAATTAGATTTCTCAAAAGTGTTAGGAAGGGAAATAAAAGAAATATTGACTGATTTTGTTTAATTTCAGGTTTGGGTTACAAACACAGATATTATTGAAGTGAAAATGAAAGATAGTTATGAAGGGAAATTATAAGTAAATAGTAAATTAAAATACACAACAAGTGCTATTCCAGAATAATATATTACATTCCTAGCAGCTTTACATTCATAGATTCATTGCGATATTGAAGGCAGGGAGTTGAATTTGCAATTTTACGTGAACTAAATATATCAATGTCATTTAATAAGATATATAAAATATTAAACAGTATATAGCTATGAATATGACAGTTTTATTTTACTGATCAATATTGTCTAGTGATAAATGCAAATTTTAAGCAAAAAATAAATAAAAATGCACAATAAATACTATTGCAAAATAGTAAAATATATTTCTGGAAGCTCGATATTCATAGATTCATTGCATAATTGAATGTGTTAAATTTGAACTTTTAGATAAACTCAATACATTACTATCAATCGATAAGATATTGAAAATGCTAAACAAATTATAGCTATACTAATAACAATTTTATTTAATTGGTGTTACTGAACGAAACTAAATGGCAAGTAAACAATAAATAAAAGCACATATGAGTAATTATTGCAATGTCATATATTAAATTTGTCTGGATTACTAGAAGCATAAAAGAAAATTTTAAAGTTTCTTGTCTATTTTTTATGTTTTTGTTACAAATACAACTGTTATTGGAGTTAAGGGATGAATCATGAATAAATAGTCATCAAAAATACACATTAAAAGCTATTATAATATAATAAAATACATTTCTCGTTATTATAAGAACAACATATAAAACTATTTTTTTATTCTCCTAAATTTTTCCAATTGATTGTAACATGCACATCATTTATTTTCAATCAGTGTAGATTATTTCAAAATTGTTAAACAAATTAACAAAAATCATTAACACCATAAAAATAAATCCAATTAAATAATTGTAATTGTTACTGGCGATATAAATACTCATCATTTTACATAATAAGTGTATTCCTAACAGTACGATTTATTACTATTTATACTCATTATATAATTCATATTAAATAACAGCATTAAAGAAAAGCTGAGTTTTGAAAATAACGATATACTTTTACTTAAAAGAAGTTAAGTACATTTTTATTAATATATTTTTAACGAATTTAATTATTTAAATAAGAAAAAATAAATTTATAAACCCCCGTTTTACGTAAGTATAACTTTTCTTGCTAAATCTTGAAAGGATTTATACAGTTTTATATACATTACTTCTTCAGGTTATCTTTATATTTATAAGCAGAATTAATTTTTTTTTCATTAGCATAGCAAGGATTACATTTAAATTCTAGAAAAAAGTCTATCTCACATTGCATGCTTATCTAGAACTTTTTCTTGCATTTTTAGATTTATAGCTTATATAATTTCTAACCAGCTTTGAAAAATATTCCATAATATTTGCAAAATTCTGTGCATATTAAGATTTTTTTTCTTATTAACTAGTGTAAATATTAACCAACCTTTTAATCTTCTACAATTAAAAAAACTAGTCTCTTTGAAAAACTTAAACTTTCACTGAATAGTAAGCTGTCTTTTTTTTAATGCAAAATATTTTAAGAGAAAATTTAAACTACATAATATAGGTTTCTACCGATTACCAGTAATGTGAATATTATATACAAAATTCACATAACAAAAGTAAAACTTTCAGACAATATTAGCCACTCTACTGATTATCCCGAGTTATATCGGGTTCGTATATATTGCAGTTAATTATTATCCCGAGAAATCTCGGACGTAGCAGAATTTGTGAGTACGATTTGTTTTATCGCGCTTTTACTCGGCTTGGACTAAATGAAAGGGAATATTCAGCTTTGAATGGCAGTTTTGTTGGTTTCACGGTTCTTTTGGCAGGATTGGTCACGTGTTTTCCCGACTGTATAGTACACTTCGGCTTGTTGATTAGTAGCGTATAAAGAAGGATATTTCATCGTGACGAGTTTTCTGCTACATCAGGAAAACCCATCATTAGTCCTTCACCACTCAGGTAACCTCAATGCATTTTACAGATGTTATTCATGCTTCTGCAAAAAAATCAAATTCAACGGGATAGTGTACTCTGTGCTCCCGTAAAAGAGATTTCAGAGATAAGAAAAGAGACCACATACCAGTGTACAGAATGTCAGGTATCACTTTGTGTCGTCCCTTGTTTCAAAAACTATCATACAAAGACTAATATTTAACCTTTTTCATTTGCCGAGATATCTCGGGATAGTAAACTAACATTAAAACTAAGTTCTTTTACATCTGTAAAAATTATTAATTCAACTTAAAACCTACTCATTTCATTTTGTTCCTTTAGCTCGTATTTAATAATAAAATTTAAAAATGTGATGATTTTTTGCAAGTTTTGTTTAAAAAAAATGTAAGGAAAGTGGTTAAAATAACATAAATTCAGTGACGTATAGAGTATGAGAAGTATTTTTGTGAATGTTACTCCCGAACTAACATCGCCCTCGAGCAGCAGTTGAGTAACAAAATGTCAGAAGGATGGCTGACTGTATGTATGTTCAATTTCAGTTGCTACTGTTATGTTTTATATTTAACCATTGAAAAATGTAGCTTTAATATAATTCAAATAAAGAATTAAGGTGCATTGGTTATATGAAGATACAAATTATTTTATGATGAAATTGAAAGCAAATAATTTATAATTAAACCGATTAACAATGAAATTAATATTAAATGTTCAATATTAATTTTATATTAATAATTATTAGATGTCATCCGTGTAAAATCAGACAATATTATAATCTACTTAAATTTTCTGTCTTTTTGCGACATAATTTTCATACATTCCTGAGAAATGTTTATCAAATTTTCTTAATAGGAAACATTTTAGTTGCGTGTGTTAATTTTAAGATTTGGCTTCATTTTATTTATTAAAATGCAATTTAAATACAGAACACATCACAGTTTTTATGAAAATTCCAGATACAAATACAAAAATAATTTCTAGGAAAAAATTTGTTTGAAAATGTTTATGAATTATTTAAACATATCTTAGTGTTTATGGGTACAAGTTTTCATATTTTTAAGTTTAGAATATACAATAAAAGCCTTTAAACTCTTGTTTACATAAACTTCAATACCTAGATGGAATGACACAATTGAGATGATATTCCGTACTAAGTATAGCGTGTTATGCAAAATTCGGCATACATGTGTGTGTTGAGCAGCGTTATTGCATTGATGATACAACCATATT
>CM063505.1:93192508-93197508 GCA_032207245.1 Pardosa pseudoannulata | reverse complement strand
AAACTAACACATGTTTGTTGACAAGTGATAAGCAAAAGTTATTAGTAGGCGTCAATGACAATATACAGTGCAATGATTCATGCTTGGTCAGTCACATCACTGCTAAAACGAAACACACATATATGTATTATATCAAAATTACTGAACTTTAATATTTCCTTAAAAACCTTCTCTTTACCATTCTAATTACTTAAAATCTATTTTCACAGCCTTAAAATGCTTTAATGAAAGAAATGTTCTCAACTGCATATTATTTCAATACATTTCCTAAGGCTGCTGTCCAATAGATGCAAATTTTCTGTCCATTCAACACGTTTTCCAGCTGTCGCCGGCAAATGGCTTAGCTTTTTACCTGATCTTAACAGTTAAATTAGCTTCTTTTTCCTTGGAAAAATTCTATATCCCTTCGTTCTTGGGTACACCCCTGTTCAAACAAAGTTGTGTCTTTTCTCTGGTCTGCCGCTGACTAGTGAAGATATCCTTTTCTAGCATATCTTAAATAAAATTTCAAATAGACTTGGACTTATGTACCGTTTTCTTCAGTGTGACTAGACTGCATTTTACTTTATTTCTGCTAGCTGATTAGGCTTCTTTTTGCCCAGCAGCCTGGGCAATTAATAACAATAGGGGCTGCATAATTATTGTGAGTAGAGGAAATAATTTTACATTTTTATATATATAATTCAAAGACTCTTACTGATCACTGTATCCGAAGGACAGCGATGTCATTGTTTTTGGGAATAAGTTTAAGTTGAAATTTCCGTATCGATATTAATATTATGTGAAGCGTGTAATAAAATACTATTTCTCAAATTTTAAATTTTTATCGATTAATTGGGGATGGAATAACGAAACACTTAAATTCTGCAGATATCCTTTCATTTCAACAAAAAGATTCATCAATCAACTTACTTGAGCAATGAAACGAAAAATTTTTATGCATAAATGAAATATCATGTATATCTCACAAAGCGTCCTTTACTTCGAAGGTTGTAAAGCGTTTTTGTGGTACCATAATGGATATACTCTTCACATTTATAATTCACTGTAGCTCAGTTGGCAAAGGCAGTGATCTGACAGGTTGCAGGTTTGGAACCCGGCCGACTCTTACTGATCACTGTATCCGAAGGACAACGATGTCATTGTTCTTGGGAATAAGTTTAAGTTGAAATTCCGTATCGTTATAAATATTATGTGAAGCGTGTAATAAAATACTATTTCTCTAAAATTTTAAATTTTTATCGATTAATTGGGGATGGAATAACGAAACACTTAAATTCTGCAGATATCCTTTCATTTCAACAAAAAGATTCATCAATCAACTTACTTGAGCAATGAAACGAAAAATGTTTATGCATAAATCTGAAATATCATGTATATCTCACAAAGCGTCCTTTACTTCGAAGGTTGTAAAGCGTTTGTGGTACCATAATGGATATACTCTTCTCATTTATAATTCACTGTAGCTCAGTTGGCAAAGGCAGTGATCTGACAGGTTGCAGGTTTGGAACCCGGCCGACTCTTACTGATCACTGTATCCGAAGGACAACGATGTCATTGTTCTTGGGAATAAGTTTAAGTTGAAATTCCGTATCGATATTAATATTATGTGAAGCGTGTAATAAAATACTATTTCTCAAATTTTAAATTTTTATCGATTAATTGGGGATGGAATAACGAAACACTTAAATTCTGCAGATATCCTTTCATTTCAACAAAAAGATTCATCAATCAACTTACTTGAGCAATGAAACGAAAAATGTTTATGCATAAATCTGAAATATCATGTATATCTCACAAAGCGTCCTTTACTTCGAAGGTTGTAAAGCGTTTGTGGTACCATAATGGATATACTCTTCTCATTTATAATTCACTGTAGCTCAGTTGGCAAAGGCAGTGATCTGACAGGTTGCAGGTTTGGAACCCGGCCGACTCTTACTGATCACTGTATCCGAAGGACAACGATGTCATTGTTCTTGGGAATAAGTTTAAGTTGAAATTCCGTATCGATATTAATATTATGTGAAGCGTGTAATAAAATACTATTTCTCAAATTTTAAATTTTTATCGATTAATTGGGGATGGAATAACGAAACACTTAAATTCTGCAGATATCCTTTCATTTCAACAAAAAGATTCATCAATCAACTTACTTGAGCAATGAAACGAAAAATGTTTATGCATAAATCTGAAATATCATGTATATCTCACAAAGCGTCCTTTACTTCGAAGGTTGTAAAGCGTTTGTGGTACCATAATGGATATACTCTTCACATTTACAATTCACTGTAGCTTAGTTGGCAAAGGCAGTGATCTGACAGGTTGCAGGTTCGGAACCCGGCCGACTCTTACTGATCACTGTATCCGAAGGACAACGATGTCAAAATTGTTCATGGGAATAAGTTTAAGTTGAAATTCCGTATCGATATTAATATTATGTGAAGCGTGTAATAAAATACTATTTCTCAAATTTTAAATTTTTATCGATTAATTGGGGATGGAATAACGAAATACTTAAATTCTGCAGATATCCTTTCATTTCAACAAAAAGATTCATCAATCAACTTACTTGAGCAATGAAACGAAAAATGTTTATGCATAAATCTGAAATATCATGTATATCTCACAAAGCGTCCTTTACTTCGAAGGTTGTAAAGCGTTTGTGGTGCCATAATGGATATACTCTTCTCATTTATAATTCACTGTAGCTCAGTTGGCAAAGGCAGTGATCTGACAGGTTGCAGGTTTGGAACCCGGCCTAAGATCCGCGTGTTCGTTAAAGGTAACTGGGGCATGTAAAATATGTTCATGGTCACAATGTCCTACAAGTTCTCAGTTAATACCTCTGGGGGTGGCAGACCAAGTTTATGGGTCTTTGCTTGGTCCCTGCTTTATAATTACGAGGACCTACTTGAGCGAAGCCATTCGTTCAAGTTAAAGAGGCTCTGTAAAACGAAAGTCTCATCCCTTGGGCTTAATACGAGAGCCTTTAGGCTAAATCATGCTTGGTATATCCAAATGGAATGAGAGAAAAAAGTTTTTAAAAATATTCCTTATGTGTGAGAATAATCATGAATATGGACGCACATCATATATCAACATACTATTAAATGTTAAAGAGGTATGCATAAAAAGGTGATTCTTTAAAATAAAATTGAAACACAGAACTACCTTAATATAGCATGCACTTATATATTTCATCTTATTATTCTTTTCAAGACTTTGTATTATAAGGCATCTGCATTTCAAATTATTTTATAATTAAAATATCTTACAGTATATTTTTTATGATAATTTTGGACAACTCAAGCATCCAAGTGAATACCACATTTATGGATGGATCGAGTAACAGTAAGCGAGTTACATTTACACAACGTGAACGTTTAACAAAAGCATCAAAGTTACTTCTTCCCAATAATGAACTTATGAAATGGTTAAAAGCATAAATGTCACTATAATCCATGTTTGCTAAAAGAAGTTTTTTGTTACGTCTGCCGGAATGTGCATTGTTATGCAGAACGATTTTCATTCACAATTGTATGAATCCTCGATTTCGAATCTTTCGCGAGACATATGAGAAATATAAAAATGACATTCACGTCATCTGTGAGGACCTTAAAAATGAAACCCGTGCTCCTTTTTGGCATTCTTACAAATAAATGTCACCCAAGTAGGGCATCTCTTTTTCGTAATAAATAGCTTAAGTTTCCTTTTCTAGTGTGTGCATCGTATTAGCAAGACAAATGTATCGTTTGATGGTTGGAATCGATATTGAAAAAGAGCTCTTATTCCTGATTTTTCTTAATTTTGCTGGGCAGACAGCTATTTGTGATGCATCCTTCCATCTCACAGATTTATGAAGAACAAAGAAATAGCGACCTCTGGGGTGAACACTTGACTTTGAAAGTGAACTCCCAATCGATGTATGTGATAATATTCGGGTCAATATTCTTTTTATGGAACTGCATTGTATCGTAATTGTTTGGAGTTGAATTGCTTTTAACTGCAATCAAATTGTCGTGCTGTTAAGTAATGCTTTATAAACAATTATTGCATGAATGATTTATCACTGCTTCCAAACATAAAGTATAAATACTATAACAGAGCATAACCTTAATTTGTCTAAAATATCAAAGAGGATATGTTGAGAATACCCGTTTATTCACTTTATTCTTATATGATATCAGTTTATAGCATATAATAAATAAATAGTTCCCTTAAACTACAAAACATTTGTCATAAAAGGAAAACTTTAGTAGAGGAAAAACATTAAATATTATTTTAACATTTAACGTTGAAAGTAATTTGAAACGCTTATATTAAAATTTATCAAATTTAAGTCAAAATTTTGAAGTAAATATAAGTATATACTGTAAAATGTAACTGAATATTTATTAAAACACTAAATTCAGGAATCATAATATAAATTATATTTTTGGAAAAAAATTGCTTATTATTTTTTTTCTACTTAGAATAGAACACGGGACATAAATATGACAAAATTTTTCAGACAAATTTTAATAAGTTATTTTAATGGCTATATATATACTTTGAAACAAAAGGTTTAAAATACGTTCAAATTCGCAAAAAATATTTATAATTTTCTCAGAAACAGTATTTTTTCGTGTACTTTTAATCTTCTCTGCAACGAAAGTATAATTCATAATATTATATCAATTTTTATGTTTTCCAAGAATGATGGATATGCTTACATTTTTCAAGTAAATTGGGCATTTGTACATCTTTATGCTGATAAGAGCGTTCCAGTTTATCAAAAAAAATTGAAAGACTTTTTGTTCAAATTTACCAATAAAATCCTTGTAATCCGTGTCTTTTATGATATTTTTAACATTTTTTTTAATGCAATAGGAAAAATGAATTGTATCATTTTCTTATTTGTTACTAAGGAGTAACGTAACCTTTCATTATCGATACATAATCCGTGGGCGGGTTTGTAGGCCATTTTATTTCGTGATCATTATATACTTGGTGTCAGTTAG
>CM063505.1:93162508-93190008 GCA_032207245.1 Pardosa pseudoannulata | reverse complement strand
TCTTTTGTCGAAACGAGATAGTGGAAGATAATAACTCCTTTCTGTTTTATTGAACCGAACCTATAAATATCTTTATTTAGGGTGATATTATCAATTATTGAATTTTATCAATTTTTGCTAATGAAATAAATACTACAGTATTTTAATTTGGGCGTTATTGCTTTTCTGCGTTACACAATCTTACAGTAATTATAAATTGGATAGAAGTTCCTTAACACTTTTAAGGACAGTGGTTTCGCAGTGAAACCACTTGTTAATACTTTTTCTCTGTTTTAAAAACATTAATTTTTCCTTTGTTTTTGACACTTTAAACTATAAATAGATGGTATCACTTCAATTAATTTATTTCTTTTTGAAATATACATTTTGAATTTGCTTTACATTTAAGAATCAAGAGTTCGCTTTTTTCAATATCTCATATGAAAATATGTACCTAAAACATTATTTATAATTTGTTTAGCTATTTATTAATTACATTATTTTAAGGGTAATTATTCATTGCTCTCCTAAAGTAATTAAACTTTTAAGAAAGAAATATTTTCCTGCTGTACAAGGGGAGCATTTTACAGTTAAACTACCCTCCACCCCCACACAAAGAGTGTAAAAATATTTTTTCTTCATATATTTCAAATCTATAAAGATCATAGATAAAATTTATAACGTAATTGTATTATATACCAAAGGATTTGTAATCGTGATCTTCAAGGGGTTAAAATAGGAGTTGTATTTTCAATGGTGAATAAAACGAAAAGTTCAGGAATCCTGAATTTATATTCTATTCTTGCCTCTTTTTCTATAAAGGATTTAATACAAGGATTTTGGAAAAAATCGGGAATTATGAATAATAGTAAAGAATACAGTATTATAGATGCAGAACACAATACTGATAAAAGTCTATTATTATTTCTGAAACATTAGAAATGTTTCCTTGTGCGACAGTAAGATAAATGCATGCATATGAACGTATTTAATCATCGAAAAACCCTGTGTGACAGACGTTATTTAACATAGCAGTATGTAAAATTATGCTTCTAATTGGAAATATGCCAGGTGTAGGGAGAAAATATGTTCTCGTAGTACCAGAAGAGGACAGAAGAAATGGAACAAAATTACTTACAAAAATATTAAAAAAATAAAGGCAAAATTATTTATTTATGGGCCTTACAAAGGCATAATTACGAGAAAGATGGATTGCTTCATGACTGCAGAAGATCATACGGTTATAAAACGGAGTGTTGGAATATCAGAGAAGAAATTGATGGAGTGAATACCGTGAGACGTGACTTATTTACGGAAGCCTGAGAAGTTGACAGGTGATAGTGAACGATATGTGTATCACTGAAGCGGGGGTGTTTTTCTTGGAGGAAAATGGAATTAACTTGTTCAAATTTATTAAAATGATGGGTGGTAAGTTAATTTTGAAATTGCCGTACAGTGTGCTTATTATTCAATAACTTCATGGGATTTTTAATATCATGTTTAAATTTATTTAATACATTGTATACGGGACACGTACTAATACGTTTTCTGATGATTAATACTTGAGCGTGGTTCAACGGGTTAGTGTAACAAGAAGGTTTGTTTGTGGGTATAAAAATAACGGTATATACAGGATAACGAAGGCGAATGTTCTTATGTACTGGATTTTTATTCTATAAAAATTTAGATAAATAAAAATTAGCTTTTACATAAGTAGCATCAACTGATGTAAAACTAAATAATTTTAGATCTATTCAAATTTAACTGAATAACTAAACTTACGCTCAAAACTCACGCTCCTGGTACAAATCCGCTGCAGAATGTACCCGCATACAATGTGTTAATATTTTTGATATATTATTGACACTTTCTTTTCACTATCAAAAATGCCTGTTATTTTGAACAAATATTTTCAATGGGGAAAGACTCAAAAATTTCAGATATAATTAATCTGTATTCTATTCTTGCCTATTTTTATATAAAGGGTTTAATACAAGGATTGTGGAAAAAAACGGGAATTATAAATAATAGTAGAAGGCAGCATTATAGATGCAGAAGATAATACTCATAAAAGTCTATTATTATTTCTGAAACATTAGAAATGTTTCCTTGTGAGACAGTAAGATAAATGCATGCATATGAACGTATTTAATCATCGAAAAACCCTGTGTGACAGACATTATTTAACATAGCAGTATGTAAAATTATGCTTCTAATTGGAAATATGCCAGGTGTAGGGAGAAAATATGTTCTCGTAGTACCAGAAGAGGACAGAAGAAATGGAACAAAATTACTTACAAAAATATTGAAAAAAAATAAAGGCTGAATTATTTATTTATGGGCCTTACAAAGGCATAATTACGAGAAAGATGGATTGCTTCATGACTGCAGAAGATCATACGGTTATAAAACGAGTGTTGGAATATCAGAGAAGAAATTGATGGAGTGAATATCGTGAGACGTGACTTATTTACGGAAGCCTGAGAAGTTGACAGGTGATAGTGAACGATATGTGTATCACTGATGCGGGGGTGTTTTTCTTGGAGGAAAATAGAATTAACTTGTTCAAATTTATTAAAATGATGGGTGGTAAGTTAATTTTGAAATTGCCGTACAGTGTGTTTATTATTCAATAACTTCATGGGATTTTTAATTACATGTTTAAATGTATTTAACACATTGTATGCGAGACACGTACTAGTACGTTTTCTGACGATTGACAATTTAAGAGCGGTTCAAAGCGATAGTGTAACAACATGGTTTGTGGGTACAAAAATAACGGTATATACAGGAAAACGAATTCGAATGTTCTTGTCTGCTACATAGATTTTGGAAAAATTCAGACAAATAAAAACTAGTTTTTACATCAGTCGATACTACTGATGTAAAACTAAATAATTTTCGATCTATTGCGATTTAACTGAATAACTAAACTTACTGATCAAAACGCACGCTTAAGGTACAAATCCGTTACGGGATGTACCAGCTTCCAATGTGTTTATATTTTTTGATAGATTATTGACATTTTCTTTCGACTATCAAAAATTCTTGTTATTTTGAGGAACATTTAAGCAGCATAATTTCTGCTATTTTTTATGCAAGCATAGCTGCCTGTGCTTTGCCACAAAAGGGTCAAAGTATTGATGTTCTTGACTTTCTGGTATAAAGCTGCAAATTCTTGACCAGTAGAGATTAAACTTTTGTGAGATAGGCCAATACAAAAATATAAACATGTTCGAACTTCATCCTGCAATTTTCGAACCAGTAATTTAGTGTTGTACAGGGTGATTTACTATTCAACAGACAATTTCAGATGTGTGACAGCAAGAAGATAGAAAAATTTTAATAGAATTACAAATTTCAAACCACGTTCAATCAAAGAAAACAGCGAAAATAGTTATGAAGTGTATGACGTCAATTGGAGCACAATAGTAAGAAATAAAACAAAAGGAAACTTATTTGATGTGAAGCTAAATTACAGACTGTCTATCACAATTACTGTGTATCAAACTTTTGCATTGAAACCTTGATGTATGCCAAATAAATTTATTTCTACTGTATATTGGCTCTTTTTTAATTCTACTTGATATTCAATCATTGATGAAGTTTTAGCAATTTTCAGAGTATAAACTTAGTTAAAAATTATAAATTTAGTTTACAACCGTGTTGTATCGTTATATTTCACCCACTTGATGCCCACTAGTAACCCTGAACGTGTCTATCAAACTCGGCAACTCTCTCTACATTAAATATAATTTTAACTGTGTAGTTAACGTGATGTTAATAACTATTGTACTAATAATTATATTATAATCAGTTGTGCATAATACGAGGGTTGATACTTTAATAGTGCCAACTATTTATTTACATGTAATACAAAAGTGATTCCTGGCACCATGATTTACAGTCCTTCAATATAGTCGCCAACATTGTATATAACCTGTTTCCAACGATGTGGGAAGTCGCAGAACAACTGAAGCAGCGGACTGGACTATTGCCGAAAGAATCTCTGGAACAATTCTGAAGTGAATGCCACAAACTAGTTCTTTCATCTCGGGATTTAAGTAAGGGCTTAAAATGTGCAGCACAGTCGTAAGTGCAAATCCTATCTGTCGGGATAGCTCACTAATTGTTTGTCGTTGATCACTTGGTCGACTTGACCAATGCATGTCTGCCCCATTTTGGCGTCCTTTATTGAAGGCTTTTGCCCATCTTGCTACAGTTCCTTAAGGCCATGCAGGTTAACCAGAGACATCTTGAAGCCCTAGATGACATTGTTGTGCTGTACAACTATAGCACATTCAATTTTAAACAAACTTCGTTGTTTTTGTTTGAAAAAATCCGGGCAACACTTACTTTAGACTGAAAGCTAATACAAGGATCTGTTCTTCCAGTCACTAACCATCAGAGTGACGAGTCTTTTTTCTGACAGGTAATGTAGGTATGAAACTTACTTGTGGTGTACACAACTTTCTTTCATGTGGTTGGGTTGAATTTTTACAAAAGTGTTGCCTCTATTAATGTTCCAACCCTTATAAAATTATTCGAATATATTTCTTATCATTTTTATTTTGGTCTTCATATTTATTTAGAAATTATTAGATGTACAAATTATAGAAAATATTATTTATAAATTCCAACCTACTAAACAACAAATATTTCTAAATTCCAAAGATGCAAGTATACATTGAAGACTTAAATAATATGAAAACAATAAATTCAGAATTTTTTTTAATATACTATTAGATGAAACTGAATATAATTTTATATTTTCTTCAGCTAGATTATTGTATAGTATTTCCCTCTTATTATGATTATATTAAGAGATTTGCTATTGTACTTTCTTTTATGATTTTTCTTATTATGATATTTTAGAAGCTCAATATAAGAAAAAAAAGTATAATTCCGAATTTTAAAATATCTTGCATCTAATACTTATTCTCTTGAGATCGAAAAATTAAACTAATTTGAAGCCTTTTTTATAAACAGTGAGTGAATTCCAATGCTTTTGAAGCTGTACAATTCAATTTCGGGAATGAAATAACAGTCATCTAATATAAAATGTAAAATATATATTTGTACAGCTATGCATATGATAGGGGTTTTTATGCAATCTAAAAAATTTCATTTGTTTATACTGAAAATAGAATAATTTACTTTTAACTCAAGAAATCTTTCGGTGGAAATTGAAAGCTCGTTGGAAAAATGTTTTGCGAAAAGCAATAAAGTAGTGAAATGTTTTGAAAGGAATTATATGTAAATTGTTATTTTGGAGACTTATTTCAAGTGATTTCTCAAAAACACATAATGTGTTTATTTATGGCAGAGGATAATGTGTTAGAACTTCAAGTAGTGAAAATTTACGCCATTTATATTGTTACGAAGAGAAAGAATGTATTTGCAACAAATTTATAACAGAAGGTATAATTGGTTAAAAGTTTTTTGATTATTAAAGATGATTAAAGATTATAAATTTGATTTTGTTACTTGTATTAAAATTGGAAAATTAGAAATTTTTATAATTAAGTTTTCTTAAAATGAACTACGTATAAATTAAAATCGTTGTCTATATACTTCTTCAACATTCTTTTTAAAATATGATTAGAATAATGAATTAATTTATAATTAAATTATATTTCGTTTAATTCTGATAACCTATACTAGAGGTAGGGCACTTCGGCCTTCATAGATGCTAGCTTTGCATTCACTATCATTTAATTACATAGATAACTATGGTTTAAAAATTTAACAGAAACGTTCTGTTGACAGTTTTTTTTGTAATTAAATATTTATCCATTGCATTCCTTAGCAATGTAATACTTTTATTTAGAAATACTTCTACTTTGTTATCGCTGAAGCTTTATTTAACAATGCAAAAATTAAAAATCAATGTTATAATTAGTTATGTGAATGCAAACATATTTTAGGTTGCAAAATTTTATGTTGAATAAATTTCTTATTGAATAGTTATATGTTCTTCGTAGAATTTTTAATAATGTAGTAAATTATGCATAAAAGTATAAATATTTCACAAAAACTGCATTTATAGTTCGAGTCCCGAAACCTCCACCCTCCAGTTACGAGTTGTTTGACTCTTTCAACTGAACTACCTCGGCTTTTCTGTACCGCAGTTCAACATATCTACTTTCACTGTTGGCATGGAAGTGCTCGGGCGTTCATAATAGTCTTCAAGCAGCAGGTGTCAGTACATTAAATTATGATACTTCAGTATGGGAATAGAAGTCTTAAAGGAATTTGTTTGTTATTAGCCCTTTATCCGGTTTATTTTAAGTAAGAGATACGGATAGTATGAAGAGCTTTTGGAATAACCAGTTTCCTGGCTTTACTTCGTTTCATTCACTCCTAAACACATTGAATTTTCTTCAAAAACCCACAAGATTAAGTTTGGAGTAAGGTAAAACTTTTGATTAACAATTTTACTGTTATACCCTACACTTACATATCCCATTGCAAACACTTATAATTTGATTTTTTTTTAATTTATCATACTATGAAATATTTTCTTTAAATAATAAATATCCAGTATATAGTAATAGCCTAAGTTATCTGTCTGTCTGTCCTCAAATTTATGAAGCGGTTGTACCTGGAATGGATACAGGCATCCATATTGGATTCTTGATGAGTTAGGATTAGCAGTTTTCGAAATCCCCCCTTCCCCTTTTCTAGTACGTAATGCCATTGTTTCAAGCCCTATTTTCTCTGGTTAAGAGAAGGATATTAAATTTATCAATCTGTCACATAATAAATATGTAAAAATAACATTTATTCTAGCATTATGACGTCATTTCTTTCACCATCTCATTTAATCATTTCTTATTTTAAATTACTTAAATATTATCTGCATTATTTTCATACGTTTTATCACTGAATTTAGATATCAAGTAAATAATTTTATTTTACATTTGACTTAAATAATAGATTATGTGATAATTTTAAATTTAATCATGGATTATATTTTGTTTTCAATGAAAATTCTATCTAGGGTATTAAAAACAAATTCTATCTGACTTTAGGATGCAGTGGAAAATGATTGTTTTATTCCTTTACTTCCATTAATTACTGTGGCAAAAAAATGGGAAGAACTTATGGATAATTTCGACATAGATAAGAAAACTTTGACTTATCTTTCTAAATGAGATCAACTTGATTCTAAACTGCAATCATAATATCGTTAGACTTTCGAGGAGTAAGATGATAAGCAAAATACTGAGAATGTACCAAATATTTTTTAGCCAGAAAACGAACCATTTTTTCCTGCCTCATAGGGTACTTTACAATTCTTTAAATTAAAAGTTTTACTGATCCCGTGTTACGACGGGCTATATGCTAGTAATGTAATAAAAATAGGAATGAGAAATATGTTTAATTTACCGTTGAATCTTCATTATTTTCAACCACACTGAAATTACTTGTGTTTTCACAAACGTAGAATAAAAAACACAGTAAGCCAATACATTTAATTAGATATTTTGAATCATCTTATCCCTTCCTATTGGCATCTTAATGAAAATGCTTATTTTTTTTTAAATTTAATCATCGAATATTTATGCTGCAATGAAAATTTTATCCATGGTATTAACAAAAAATTATATGTACCTTCAGGGTGCTAGGGAAATGATTGTTTCATTCCTTTACTTTCATTAGTTACTGTGTCAAAAAATTGGGAAGTAGTTATTTATAGTTTCTACATAGATACGAAAACTTTGAATTATCTTTCTAAATGAAATCAACGGGATTCAAAATGGTATTCACAGTATCGGGAGTATAAAGATAAGCAAATTATTGAACGTGTACCAGATAATTCTCAGCCAAAAAACAAACCATATCTTTACCTGCCTCATAGGGTTCTTTACATTTCTAGAAAATTGAAAGTTTTACTGGTCTCGACATATGGCGTTTTATATACTAGTAATGTAATAAAAATAGGAATGAGAAATATTTTTACTTATTATGATTTACTTATTAATATTTTTAGCTTATTATGAAATGTTTTAATTTTAACAAGAAACGTAGCGTAAAGCATAGTGTAGCAGAAATTGTTTTCATTTCAATTCGTGTTTATTTATTTATTTCTCTCCACTCCGAAAATTGATTTTCAGAAATCTAGAGTGGCAACCACAAAAGTAAGACAATGCTTTTGATTAACTAACTAGGATCCTAAAACTGTACATACCATTGAAAAAAAATTAGCTTATTATGAACTTGTAACTGGAAACACTACTAACGTAATGTAATGTGTGGTGGAGAATTTGTTTTCCCTTTCTCCCATTTTTTATTTATTTCACTCTACACCGAAAACATCGATGTCTTCTCAATTTGAGAGTAGAAACAACCAAAGTAAGCCAACACTTTCGATTAACTGTTTTGCACCTCTAATACCCTACACTTTTCCATCTTATTGAAATTGCTGCGATTTTTTTTCAAAATTGAGCTTATTATGAAATATTTTACTTTTAACACGAAACATAATGTAATGGAAAACGCGATGGAGAAATTTCCCCAAAAATAGCCTCTTGCAGAGTTTTTTCTTTTAAATCTGCGATGTTAATATCAATGAAGCTTATTAAAAGGATGTCACGTTCTACCTAAATTGCATTTTTAAAAATATCGATTTCCGATTACCAGGAGACTTTGCGCAATATATTTTGCGAACTTATATTGAAGAATAAGCATTATTAACAATCATGAGGGGAAGACGGCTTAGACGTTATGCCCATTAAATGAGTAATTATTCACTGAAGTCGCTGTTGTGAAGAATTTCATTTCAATTTATCTCTCGTGATTTTGAAAGTATGAAGATTATACTTAGCATCTTGTTTAACGTTAAATAGTTATTTCGTTTAGTATTTTTTTTAAATAAATAGAAAAAAGAATAAATTAGCCTCAAGAAATGATTATACAATTTTACTCAATTTATCTGTATAAAAGGACCTAATTGAAAGTTTAAAAAAATCCTTCAATTTTGACTCCTTTAATCCTTTACCCCTTTATTCTTTTATATTGCCAACTAAGTCCCAAAACAGGAAGGTATAATCTTCATCTGGAGATTTAGTGAGGGTTTTCAAGTTCTTTAGAAAGTTGGCCTGTCCGAGAAACGTCTTTCGGGCCACACTATCTGCTACGACAATCCTCTGACTTAACTTACGAGATACAATATTCTAAACCTACATCAAGAAGCAGAAAAACGAAATATGTAGACCATAGGATTAAAACGAAGTCCTAATATGATCTAAAATTACTAGTAGATTCTCCAAATTGTGACACACGTTAAGGATACGTGTATTATCCCTGGAAAATCGAAGTGCACCTGACCCCAGACACGTTAAAGATCGAAAGTTACAAATTAGAACAGAAATGCTACGAAACTAATTATTAGACTAATCTTCTAATAAGCTATTCTTCTAAGTGGCTATTGGAAAGCCAGTATATGTAGGAGACAGCTATTCTGAGAAGGGAGCAATGCTGCTTTAAGCCTCTAACCGTGAAGTAATCTGTGGTACGGTTGCTATCACGCCTCTCATGAATGCTACAGATCCCAGAACTGCTGTAATTTTATTCATTTCTTATATTTCTTTAGTTAATTCTAGAAGTTACTAGAATATTTATCATTTTACTGGAACGGTATTCCAGTATATTCCATTAAGGTATAAGAGAGCAAATAATTCAGTTTGTCAGTCAGTTCTTCATTCTTACGACAAAGAGTTGAGCATTAAAATAAGCGTTTCACGCTTCTGCTTCTCATTCTTAAAGTCCCATCCAGAACCAACAATATTTTAAATTGTAGTTTTATGTATGACAAGAATATTTCAAATAAACAACTCAGAAATTCATTTAATTATCATTTCTGTTAAAAAATGAAGTATAAATGTCACAAGTTATTTTTGAATAGTGTTTACTTCTTTTCCGTGTATGCGAAAAAGTTGAATTTTCAAATTCAAAAATAAATAATGCTTAAGATTTAATTGAAAGTAAAATACAAATTCCTTTATTTTTGACTCCTTTAATCCTATAATCCTTTATTCTTTTATATTGTCTTTTTAAGTCCATACACAGGAGGGTATCCTCTTCACCTGGAGATTTAGTGAGGATATCCACTTTTTTTAGAAAGTGGACATATAGGTTAGAGCCATATAGATTCTTTCGGGCCTTATAGGTTCTACGACAATCCTCTGACTTAACTTACAAGATACAATATTATGAACCTACATCAAAAAGTAGGAAAACGAAAGATGTAGTCTATAGGATTAAAACGAAACCCTAATACAATTTAACATTACCAGTAGAGCATCCATATTGTACCGCCGGGTAAGAAAACTTCTATTACCTCTGGAAAGTCGAAGGGCGCCGAAACTCATTCACATTCAAGATCGAAAGTTACAAATTAGGCAACCTAGGAACAGAGATGCTACTATACTAAGAAGTTATTAGACTAATCTTCTAAGAAGCTTTTCTTCTAACAGGCTATTCGATAGCTAGTAGCTCTAGGAGACAGCTATTCTAAAATGGGTGCAAAGGTGCTTAAAGCCGTTAAACATGAACTATTTTGTGGTACGGTTGCTATAGCGCCACACTTCAGTTTTACAGCTCCCAGCACTGCTGTAATTTTGTTTATTTCTTATAATTCTTTAGTTAATTCTAGGATTTACTAGAATATTTGTCATTTTACTGGAACGGTATTCCAGTATATTCCATTAAGGCATCAGAGAACAAATAACTCAGTTTGTCAGTTAGTTCTTCGTTCTTACAACAAAGAGTTGAGCATTAAAATAAGCGTTTTACACTTCTGCTATATGAGTGTTCTCATTCTTTCAGTCCCATCCAGTTCCAACAATATTTTAAATTGTAGTTTTATGTATGACAAGAATATTTCGAATAAAAAACTCAGAAATTCATTTAATTATCATTTCTGTTAAAAAATGAAGTATAAATGTCAAAAGTTATTCTTGAATAGTGTTTACCTATTTTCCGTATAGGCGAAAAAATTGAATTTTCAAATTCAAAAATAAATAATAAGTAATGCTTAAGATTTAATTTAAAGTAAAAAACAAATTCCTTTTTTTTACTCCTTTAATTCTTTAATCTTTTAATCATTTATATTGGCGTTTTAACTCCAAAAACAGGAAGGTATCCTCTTCACCTGGGGATTTAGTGAGGATATCCACTTTTTTCAGAAAGTGGGACCGAGAAACGTCTTTCGGGCCATATAGGTTCTACGACAATCCTCTGACTTAACTTACAAGATACAATATTATGAACCTACATCAAAAAGCAGGAAAACGAAAGATGTAGTCCATAGCATTAAAACGAAACCCTAATACAATTTAAGATTACCAGTAGAGCATCCAAACTGTACCGCCGGGTAAAAAAACTTCTATTTACCTCTAGAAAGTCGAGGGGCACCGGAACTCAGACACGTTCAAGATCGAAAGTTACAAATGAGGCAACCTAGGAACACAGATACTACTATACTAAGGAGTTTTTAGACTAATCTTCTAAGACGCTATTCGTTAGTTAGTAGCTGTAGGAGACAGCTATTCTAAAAAGGGTGCAAAGTTGCTTAAAGCCGTTAATCATTGTGAGATGTTAAGAAATAGCGGAATGTATAATAAATAAGAATAATGTGAATGAGGGGGATGGGATACCAAAATATTTAAACACAATGAAATAGAATTGAATGAATATGGATTGGATCAACTTTGAGAAAATGACAACCCAATAAGATTTATGATTAAAAGGAATAAAGCACTTACTTACAATGACTTCGAATATTCTCACTCCCAACGTCTTCCAAACCATCCACTTTAAAGAAATCCAAGACAAAAACAGAATATCTGGCCAATTTAATCCCCTCGCTCTCAGCGAACACTATTGTATTACATATATTTACAGTTGGCGCTACACTTCACGGTTACAAAATAAAAGCAGTTTACAAAAAATATTAAGCAATTGCTGTCGCATCATGGCTGTTGGACGGAACAACCATGAAGTATTTATTCTGTGGTACGGCTGCTGTATCGCCACACTTGAATGCTACAACTCCCAGCTCTACTGTAATTTTATTTATTTCTTATATTTCTTCAGTTAATTCTAGAAGTTACTAGAATATTTTTCACCTTACTGTAACAGTATTCCAGTATATTCCATTACGGTATAACAGAGTAAATAACTCAATTTGTCATTCAGTTCTCATTTCTGACAACAAAGAATTAAGCCTTAAAAAAACCGTTTTACGTTTCTATGAGTGTTTTTATTCTTCCAGTCCCATCTGATCAACAATATTTTAGATCGTAGTTTTATGTATATCAAGAATATTTTGAATAAACAGCTCAGAAACTCATTTAATTATCATTTCCCTTAAAAAGTAGAAGTATAAATGTCAAAAGCTACTTTTGAATAGTATTTATTTCCTTTCCGTGTATACGAAAAAGTAGAATTTTCAAATTCAAAAATAAATAAGAAATAATTCTTAAGAATTTCTGTAGATACTGAAATATGATGCTTGAAGCTAGTTGACTTTTAATTTTATATGTTATATCTATATTTTTAAAATCAGTCCTGATGTTTGTCAACTATTTAATCTGTATCAAGGACTGCTAATAATGTGTTGTTAAGAAAGAAATCTAAAAACAAATTATCGTAATTAATATATTTAACATTTATAAATGTATGAAACTAAACAAATCTAATTAAGACATCTGAACCAAAAAGTTAAGAGTGATTATTATATAAAACATTTTATACATATTTATATATTTTATTGTTTATTTAACAAGATTAACTAATTTCTTGTGACGTCAGAACTCAGTTGGGTCACAGCTAATACGTCAATTTTGGAATGCCCGTCTTAAGTTCGGGCAAGAGAAAAAAAGTTATTTCAATTCCGTAAATCCATTAATGCATAATATTTAATTTTAAATTTTTTAAAAATAAATACAGTTTCCCGGAAAATTTCGGCAGTTTCGCGACATTTGTTGCTATTTCTAGGATACTGTAAAACATTTGTAAAATTCAAAAGCGTCTCGGGTGCTTGGAATTCATGACAGTTTATATAGATAATAATATTCCTGTATTAGTTTATTATTTTTACCCAGAAAAATTATGTCATATGATTTATTTTGTTGCAATTGAAGCAAAATTTAATGTAATCAGTTAACATTTCCCATGTATCTAAAAATATTGAAAATAGTTTTTTCGTTTAAAATTTTATTTTATTAAAAAAATAATCTATTTCTAACAATTTGATGTTAATAACGAACGAAATTAAAGATATTTTTTGTTTTTATCAAATATATTCCAGGGCAAGGGGTTAATTAAACATACCTAATTTAAATATATCAAAAACGAAACCCAATATAACTAAATAATTTCATTGTATTTTAAGTTATTAATCTGAAGACTAATATTACTCATATACAATTACATAAGCATGATAAGAATGTTTATTTAAGTATTAAATCGTTTATTTTAAGATTGTAACAATATGCTTTAGTGTGCAGACTTGTACAGTGATCCCTCGTGTTTCGCAATTAATCTGGATCAGAACCTTCCGCAAAAGCTGAAAAATCAACTCAGCAAAACCGCAAAGTAGGATTCGCCAATAGGAATTTTCGTGTATGCGGATACACGAATGTTTTAAATATTCAAACAGTATTTATACTTTACACATTTAAAACGAAAATGACAACAATATAGTATTTACTTAAACGTGCATGTGCTAATTAATAAGGTTAATTACAAAACCGTATAGAGTAATAGGCATTAATCAATATTGCTTTCTGAGAGAGGCGAAGAGTCTTGTGTTGGTGGCGGAGGAGAAGCTCTCAATTGACTCGTAGAAGTTTTAGGCACACTTGGAGACTTTTCTGCTAGAGGCCCTGACGGTATAGCCAGGGGGCTTTACTTTGGAGAGAAACATGGTGATGGGTGGTTGTTGTCTTTGTTTTTCCTTTTCCTTCGAAATTCCCCTCTACAAGAACATAATAAAGTCAACACAATTTCTGAAGTTGACAGCTCGAACCATATTGTCGCCAATGTCTTGTGCAATTTCTTTCCATGTTGCACAATTGTTGTAGATTCCTCAAGGTTAATGGCCAAGCTTTTCAGTTTTTTTTCTTCGTCTTTCTCTTCATTTTCTTCCTCACTTGCAGACTTTATCATCTCAAAAGTCCGTGGTACGCATTCTGAGTCAACTCATCTCAACTCTTGTTTGACTTGCAGGAATCATTCTCTCTCGCGCATCAACAAGAAACAACGCTCTTTTCCGATTGGTTGCCAATGTAGCTGCCGACATGGTTGTATTTTTTAATTTTTATTTTGTGATGAATATTATGGAAATTTCTGAAAAGCGCACTGAAGCCGTAAAAAATGAAGTACAGAGTTGCGAGAGAACACTGTTTGAATGTTACGCAATTCGTTTTGACAAGCTTATTTGTAGCAGAAAATTATTTTGACATAGAGCTGCTTTTCAAAACTGCATAATATTGCATAATAATATAATATGCAATAATTAGGTTGTGTAAAATTATAACCAATGCGAAGTGTAAAACTATAATTAATAATATCTGCAGGGTTTTAGATTTGCTAATTTGATAAGCCGCCGCCACATGTGTTTTTTGTTTCTTAAATTACAAAAATTGATTCTCTTAGTCCCAGGTTATAATCGTAGCTCAGTCGGCAGAGGCAGGAATCTCGTAATTGAAAGATTGCGGGTTTGGGGCTGGAGCTGGCCTAAGATCCACCCTTGGTTGCCGCCAAAATGGTCAAGCATCACTCTACAGTGTTGCTCAGACACGTGTCTTGAAAAATCAGCACTTATTGGCAACACATGAATCCTTTACTATGTTTTTAACAAGAGAATAAAAATGTCGGAACACAAATTCTACAAGAAATTAAAATATTCCACATATGAATTTTTAAATAAAATACAAATCTTTCTCATTAAAATATAGTCTCTCAATAACATTCTTTTAATAATATCCCGAGTGTCTCTCATATTAATCAACTGACTTAAATATTTTAGTTTAGTATTTATTTAGCAACATACATGAGTATAGAAAATATTAATGATCATTAATTAAATTTATTATGTAAAATATAATATATTATGTTATATGATTAGTAGTTAAAACATTTGTGTGAATGAAATAATTTGAATTTCACTGTATTTAACATGGCCGTTGTATTGTTCTACTGTATCACACATTTTGTAGTAGGTCAGTTGGCAAAGGGAACTCCCTTGTAACTGGAGGGTTGCGGGTTTCGATCCCGAACTCGCCTAAGATTTGCAGTGTTCATGAAAGGTGCATTGGGACAGGAAAAATATTTTCGTGGTCACAATGTCCCCCAAGTTCTTATACCTCTGGGCATAATGTTAACCATTTGACAGTTTCATTTTTTTTTCCAGAATTCGGTCAATAAAATGTCACATTTTTTTACTGCATATTTTTGTTCATTTTATAAAAATGAACAAAAATATGCAGTAAACAAAACAAACATTTTTTTAAAAATGTAAAACATTTTTAAGTAGAAATATGTTATTAAAATTAACATTTGTGTGAATAAAATAATTTTAATTTCCTCTGTATTTAACATGACCACTGTATTGTTCTACCGTATCACACATTTTGTGGTAGCTCAGTTGGCAAAGACTACGCTCTCGTAACTGGAGGGTTGCGGGTTTCGATCCCGAACTCACCTAAGATTTGCCGTGTTTGTTAATGGTGATTGGGACACGTAAAATATATTCGTGGTCACAATGTCCACCAAGGTCTTATACTTCTGGGCATAATGTTAACCCTTTGTCAATGGTTAATTAAGTTTACTTAATTTAAACTATCAAAAGTGAAACTAAATATAGCTAAATAACTTCATTGCATTTTACATTATTAATCCGAACACTAATGTTACTCAAATACAATTACATAAGCATGATAAGACTGTTTATATAAGTATTATTTAAGTATTGAGTATTTTAAGAGTAATAATGTGATTTAGTATGCAGACACATTATTAATCATTATTAATCCGAACACTAATATTACTCAAATACAATTTCATAAGCATGATAAGACTGTTTATTTAAGTATTATTTAAGTATTGAGTATTTTAAGAGTAATAATGTGATTTAGTATGCAGACACATTATTAATCATTATTAATCCGAACACTAATATTACTCAAATACAATTACATAAGCATGATAAGACTGTTTATTTAAGTATTATTTAAGTATTGAGTATTTTAAGAGTAATAATGTGATTTAGTATGCAGACACATTATTAATCATTATTAATCCGAACACTAATATTACTCAAATACAATTTCATAAGCATGATAAGACTGTTTATTTAAGTATTATTTAAGTATTGAGTATTTTAAGAGTAATAATGTGATTTAGTATGCAGACACATTATTAATCATTATTAATCCGAACACTAATATTACTCAAATACAATTACATAAGCATGATAAGACTGTTTATTTAAGTATTATTTAAGTATTGAGTATTTTAAGAGTAATAATGTGATTTAGTATGCAGACACATTATTAATCATTATTAATCCGAACACTAATATTACTCAAATACAATTTCATAAGCATGATAAGACTGTTTATTTAAGTATTATTTAAGTATTGAGTATTTTAAGAGTAATAATGTGATTTAGTATGCAGACACATTATTAATCATTATTAATCCGAACACTAATATTACTCAAATACAATTACATAAGCATGATAAGACTGTTTATTTAAGTATTATTTAAGTATTGAGTATTTTAAGAGTAATAATGTGATTTAGTATGCAGACACATTATTAATCATTATTAATCCGAACACTAATATTACTCAAATACAATTACATAAGCATGATAAGACTGTTTATTTAAGTATTATTTAAGTATTGAGTATTTTAAGAGTAATAATGTGATTTAGTATGCAGACACATTATTATCATATTAATCGAACACTAATATTACTCAAATACAATTACATAAGCATGATAAGACTGTTTATTTAAGTATTATTTAAGTATTGAGTATTTTAAGAGTAATAAATGTGATTTAGTATGCAACACATTATTAATCATTATTAATCCGAACACTAATATTACTCAAATACAATTACATAAGCATGATAAGACTGTTTATTTAAGTATTATTTAAGTATTGAGTATTTTAAGAGTAATAATGTGATTTAGTATGCAGACTTCTATTCCTGTTAGGCAATTTGACTTGATAAGCTTATTTTTAGCGAAATTTATTTTGACGGATAGTTGCTATTCGAAACTGCATAATATTACATAATAATTTAATGTGTAATAATTAGGTTGTGTAAAATTATTACCAATATGAAGTTTAAAACTATAATTATTACTAACTGTAGACTTTTAGATTTTCTAATTTGATAAGCCGTCTCCGCAACAGTGTTTTATTTTTATAATTAAAAAATTGATTCTCTTAGTACCTGGTTATAATCATAGCTCAGTCGGCAGAGGCAGGAATCTCGTAATTAAAAGGTTGGGGGTTGGGGGCTGGAGTCGGCCTAAGATCCGCCCCTTGGTGCCGCCAAAATGGTCAAGCATCACTCTACAGTGTTGCTCAGACACGTGTCTTGTAAAATCAGCACTTATTGTCAACACATGAATCCTTTACTCTGTTTTTAACAACGGTTTTGCATAAAAATGTCGGAATACAAATTCTACAAGAAATTAGAATATTCCACATATGAATTTTTGAATAAAATAAAAATCTTTCTCATTAAAATATAGTCTCTCAATAACATTCTTTTAATAATGTTCCGAGTGTCTCTCATATTAATCAACTGACTTAATTATTTTCGTTTAGTATTTATTTAGCAACATACATGGGTATAGAAAATATTAATGATCATTAATTAAAATTATTATGTAAAATATAATATATTATGTTATATGATTAGTAGTTAAAACATTTGTGTGAATAAAATAATTTGAATTTCCACTGTATTTAACATGACCGTTGTATTGTTCTACTGTATCACACGTTTTGTAGTAGCTCAGTTGGCAAAGGGAACTAACTCCCTTGTTGTGCGGGTTTCGATCCCGAACTCGCCTAAGATTTGCCGTGTTTGTTAAAGGTGACTGGGGCACGTAAAATATGTTCGCGGTCACAATGTCCTACAAGTTCTTATGCCTCTGGACATAATGTTAACCATTTGACTGTTTCATATTTTTGCAGAATTTGGTCAATAAAATGTCACATTTTTTTACTGCATATCGTTGTTCATTTTACATTTTTAAGTAGAAATTTGTTATTAAAATTAACATTTCTAATATTTTTAAGCATTTATTACAACTTTTTTTTTCTTTCTATGAAAGCTTCATAGAAATGAAGTTTACCATTAATCTCATCGATATCCAAGTTAATTTTTGGAATTCCTGTGAAAGCAAATCTAGGAGGCGGATCCAAAGGATTATCACAATTAATTTTAAAAAATTGTCTTGCTTGACTGATACCATCTGTACTACTATCAGAGTTAATACTACCCAGGTCATCTAGTAAAATTTCGGCTACTATCATTTACATATAATTCAGTTTCTGATTCCGAGTCACAGTTTGAATCACAAGAAATTAGCTTCATATATGCTGTGAATTATCTGTTATTTAAAAATAAAAATATATTATTCGACTCTTACATCAATAAAATTATCAGGTGGTTAGTAAAATATAACCCGAAATCTATACACTGAAAGATAAAAATTCGTCTTCTGATACAAAACATGCGAAAAAATACGGCCGTACGGGCAAATTAGTAAAGGCCCAAAAGCTGTGCCCGTGCGTCGTACGGGCAAAACAGGGAAGGTGTTAAGATGCCTCTGGTGATGACAGGCCAAGTCTGGGTGCTGTTCTGCTTAGTTTATACTTCTGTATTACTAGGACGCGGGTTTAATGTTACACGTGTTCGTAGCATACCTTAAATACACGTGCTCCTAGTTTGGTGCTAAATGGGTAACAGATTCGCAGCCTTGTATTGGCATAAGCGCATATAGTGTCTGTATTTACAGTTGCGTTACGATAAAAGATTATAATCCTGTTCATATTACTGAAAAAGTGTAATTTATTTTCATGACTTAATGACCTCACTCTATGTAGAAGATAGTCTAAAACCATTAACTATTTAACTTTATTATTCTGATGCGTAAGATCGCTAATGATTTGTGAAGAATCACACAATCCGCGCTCAGAAAAAAAGTATGAAAATTTGCCTTTTATAAGAAAGCAATTCCGTATATTCAAATGATATATCTTATACTTTTCTCTGGAGGATTTAATGAGATTATATACGTTCCTAAAATAACTTTCTATTCTCAGCTATCAGAAATATGATTGATAACATGAAAATAACAAGATATATTGCAAATATTTTGTTTTCTATTTCATTTCAGAAAATAAGACACGTCTATCTAAAATATTATAGATCAAAGTTATGCGTTTACATTGCTTCTTTCTTCTTTTTTAATAGAATATGATATAGCCTCATTTAATCATATTATTAATCCTATGTTATGTTTTTGACAAAAAATTCAAATAAACAGCTTAAAAATTCTCTTTCATCTACATTCTAATAAAAAAGAAGAAATAAATGCCTCATTTGAAAGGTGATTATCTCATCTGAAATTGCATTTAAGAAACTGTAGAAATTTGAAATTCAGATAAAAAATACGAAATAATATTTGCCGATATTTAAAGATGAAATTGCTTGATAGACATTCATCTTTTTAAAGAAATCAATATGTACTTTATAATTAATTGAAACTGTTTATTTTGCATAGAATATTACTGGTACCGTATTTTTATTAAACTGCTTAAAATATTAAAAATCACAATACGTTTAACAGTTTAAAAGTTTGGAATGAAATACATTTAAATTTCACCTTTAAATGAATAACTATGAATATAATATGGTTGTTTGTATGATTTATTGAGAGTATAGAGTTAAATCTTGTGTTAGTCTCTGTTAAACTTCGTTCATAATTTGACAAGTTTGGTTCTGTATATTTAGTATAAGTCTCTTATTAATTAATCAATCAAATACATTATACAATATGCTATATATTTACTTAGAAACTAATGTTATATATCATAACCAACTCCACAGAATAGACAAATTTCATTTGAAAATAATGTTATCTAATAATAAGATTTAATACTATGATGTCCGGAAATATAACTCAACTATTTTGACAAGCTTAGTTTTTGGCGTAAATATATTGACTGATAGTTACTTTTCAGATACCCTCCTAATTATTTTCAATGTAGGATTATGATATGTAAAATATTTAGCAGAGGGAGAAAAACAACTTGCAATTAATATTACTTACGATCTATTAGTGGTGACACGGGCAAGCAAAATAAGTTCTTGGTCACAATATCCTTCAAGTTCTCAAACGCTACCTCTTGGCATGACAGGCCAAGCCTGTGAGTACTAAAATACGAAGACTGTTGTTGTTTTTTCTGATGCCATTTGAACAATCCAGTCATGATTGAGCCATACTCTACTCGTATTAAGGCAAACGAATGCGTCGTTTATTTTAATGAGCACCCTTAAGGTGAAAGAATGACTTTGTTGGAGTGGGTACATGTTTGAAGCAGGGATCAAGCAGAAGCTCCATAAGCTTGGCATGCTATACAGAGTATAGAGTGAAAACTTGTATGACATTGTGACCACTAACATATTTTACGTCCTCCAGTTACATTTAACCAATACAGCGAATCATAGACCGGTTCGGTTTCCAAACCCGCAATCTCTCAAGTTCGAGATTAAACGAGCCTTTAAACGAATTTTATTTGACCGGCCCTTAAGATGACTATTTTGTCTTAGGTGTTAACGAGATTAAAGTCTCTCTAAATTTAACTTTTACTCTCATTTCTGTAGTATAGCAATAAGAAATGTGATTCATTACATGAAAATAATAAGATCTATTGCAAATAACTTATTCCTACAATTTATTGGAAAATAAGACATACCTGTCTAAAATATTGTACAACTTAGTGATAAGAAAAGATAAATTTTGTGTATTTGAGAAGTATCTACAGGGACATTTAATTATGCTAAAATTACAGTTTCATGTATTTGACAAAATGATTTCAAATAAAACACTGAGAAATACTCTTTTCTAAATATTTTATTTAAAATATAAAAGTATAAACATTGTTTTAAATATAATTACCCTATATATCAACACATATGAAACTTAGTTTAAGCTTCACGAGCTCTCTAACGCATTTATGAAACAGGAAGTTTGTCGTTTAGAAGTAGTTAATAGAAAAGAAAAAGGTAATTGCCAAGGCTACCAGAAAAAGATACTGCAATATTTATATGCAAAGATAACTCCAGTAAAACGATTAGACACACACACACACACACACATATATATATATATATATATATATATATATATATATATATATATATACATATACATATATATATATATATATATATATATATATATACATACATATATACATATACATATATACATAATATACATATATATATATATATATATATATATATATATATATATACATATATAAAATACATATATGTATATATATATGTATATATATAAATATACACATACAATATATACAATAGATAGATAGATAGGTTTTTTTAAAGTTTGATAGAAAGAATTGCAGCATTCTAATTCTTTAAAAAATATCAGAAGTATTAAGTATTATAAAATATCCTGCTACTGAATTTATACAAATCTGTTTTATCGATTACAACACATGTAATACCCACATCTAATTATATTTTACGAAATAAATGTAGTTATCACTTTTGAATTAATTAATTATAGTTACACTATGCATCTGATTAATTTGTAAGTATTTATTTTTAACTGTTGTGTTAGTTTTCTCACCTTTCATTCACCATATTACAAGATTGAATATTAATATTTAATCTAAATATATCTTTTATTAACTAAAAGTTTTATAATATATTATGTATTAAAAAATAATATTATATTAGACACCTAAACAGGAGTAAAAACATTTTAAAATAATGCTAAAATAAATAACATATATAATGTAATATACATAAATACCCATACACACACACACACACACACACACACACACACACACACATATATATATATATATATATATATATATATATATATATACGTGTGTGTGTGTGTGTATACATAAAGATTAATATTTATTTATCTCATTAAAGAATTTGTAAGGATGTGAAATATAATATTTCCAGAGGAATTATTAATTATATATCTTATTAAAATATAAAGTACATCATCATTTTAAATAAGATATGATTTTAATCTTCATCTATAAAAAACTGTATAAAGAAAAATTTCCAAAATATTTCTATCTGTACTGGATATAAAGAATATGAAATTGCTTATAAAACATTTATTTATTTTTTTTCTAGCTGAAATACCATACTTTTCCGAGTTACAGTTGCTTATATTTGATTGTATGTGAATAGTGTAATATATATATATATATATATATATATATATATATAGATAGATAGATATATGATTATATATATATATATAGATATATATATATACATATATATATATACATATATATATATATATACATATATATATATACATATATATATATATACATATATATATACATATATATATATATATATATATATATATATATATATATATATATATATATATATATATATATATATATATATATATATATATATATATATATATATATATATATATATATATATATATACATAGAGAGAGAGAGAGAGTATTTAACTTCAAAAATGATATATTATGCACATAATGTCAAATATGAAGTATGAAACATTACAGTTCATAAATCTTCTAAAGCTTTTAACACCACGTGATTAGATATTTTATGAACAGTTAATAATGAGATTCTCCCCCCCCCCAAAAAAAAACAATTAATTAATCAAATAAATTTAAAAAATAAAGTATTTAAACTTCTCAAAAATTCAGTCTTATAAATAATATTTTCATAAATCTTAAATGCATTTATTAACAGCTAAATAAACAAAAAATTATCATTTTTCTTAAATCCCATAATTAAGTAAAATTATATTACTTTTCAAGTAATTCTATAATATATAAAAATAAAATGCATTTCTAGGAAGTTCTGTTAAATATATGTTTAGTTAAAATGCATATAATTCTTCTTCCCATAATACTAATATATTTAAATCAATTATAAAGACAGAAATATCGGCTTTGTATGAGTGAAATACATTTATACTATTGACATTTTATACAATTCAAGAAAAATTTCTTTTTTTCATAAGATGAAAAAACCTTAAGAATTGGCTTATAAAAATGAATAAATGACAACTAAGCAATTTGATGTTACTCAAAAATCCAGTATCGGCGAACAGCTTTTGGATATTTTTTCCTAGCATTTGAAAATTCTGCAGTTTCATATATGTCGAGATATGAGATAATCACTTTAAATAGAAGGCTTTTATTCATCATTTTTGAATAGAGAATACCCTAACAAAGAGAATTTCTGAGTTGTTTATTTGAACTCATCTTGACAAATATATGAAATGGTGATTTATAATATGATTAAATGAGACTATATCTTATTTCGTAAAAAGAGATATGCAATGTATGCGTATTACTTTGATCTATAATATTTTAGATAGACACGTCTTATTTTCTAAAAAAGGGAAGTAAAAAATAAAACATTTGCAATACATCTTATTATTTTCATGTTATCAATCATATTTCTGATAGCTTTGCTTCAGAAATGAGAACAAAAAGCTATTTTTGCAGATACTATAATCTCGTTAACCTCTCTTGAGAAAAGACAGAGCTTCAGGCGTCTCATTTGAATAAACGAAATAGCTTTGATATATAATACGAAATTCTAAATCATTTTTTCTTCTTTAGAGATTTCTGTTGAAAATGGTGAAAACATCATACTTCATTAACGAGTTTATTGATAGCTAAAAATTAAAGAAGAATGCAGTTAAAAATATATGAACCCTGGAGATTTTCCTTTAAGTTAATACCTAAATAAAAGAAAAAGCCATTATCCTATATTTGTGTATGAGAGTCATATAAGATATATAAATTAATATGTAATGCAATACGCAATATATTTAGAACTACAGTGTTATAATGGAAAATATGTTTAAACTATAATTAAGTATTTATATTATTATATATATATTAAGAAGGTAAATTTATAGAAATTAAAGCAAATATTAAATATGCCCAAAAAGTTACTCATAATAAGGAATTTAAACCCAATGATATTAAATTTAAATAACTAAATTATTAATTTCGATCCATATATTAAAAGTACATTTGTACAATTTAGAAAATTATATGGCATGTAATCTCAGATTTTTATATCAATACATATCGATATATATCTATTTAAAAATAAAGGAGTATATATATATATATATATATATATATATATATGTGTGTGTGTGTGTGTGTGTGTGTGTATGTGTATGTATGTGTGTGTGTAAACAAACATGCATATATATATATATTATATTTATTTATTTATTTGAAGATGTTTATTTATTTTTTATAGCTCAGAAATCTACGCTTGACAAGAGGTTCGAACTGTTTTAAAATTTCCACCTGTACTTTCTAGCAGAAATTAAAATTGAGGACTAAATTTTAGAACAAAATTTTAAATATGTTATTACTAATATGCTACTTAAATATAAATATTACTAATATGCTACTTAAATATGCTATTACTAATATTTTACTACCCTTTTACTTTTCCGTCATGCAAAATAGCGCATTTTTTAAATTACGATTTTGGAAAATTTATAAGAAATTGTTTTGAAAGCAGGATTTTCAAATCTTTTTACAAATTAGATTTTTAAAGTGTTTTGTACCCTTTCTGTAATTTTTCTAATCGGTATGTCCGTGCACCGTGGAAATGTTAAAAATTATTCTGTCAACAATGATTGTTGAGAATTAAAAGATTTCAACTGAAGTGAAGTGATGCATACATATGTAAAATACGCTGATACTCAACAAATCGGCAGTTAGCATATATATATATATATATATATATATATATATATATATATATATATCGAATTATATATTAAAATTTTCCATTTAATTTAATTTTTTCGCTTACAAAAGAATAATAGAATCTTCATTAGTAAATACCGTGTTTTCTAGTAAAATGCACAAAATAAGGCAAGCAATCAAAAAGTAACAAAATAAGGCAAATGATTCGAATGTGCATTATACACGGCTTTACTAATTTCCGTATATATGTTACTGTGAATGTCCAAAATTGGAGAATGTCGACCTACACCAAATACCTCGGTGAAAGACTGAATATTGGATTATATTTTTTATATCCCAACTATAATTGCTGTATGTCGACAGTCACCATGCTATGATGGTGAATGTTGAAATAAAAGCATTTTGGTTACTTTTTTAAATCCTAGTTAGTGTTATAACTTATTATCAATGATATATGTCAAAATAGGATAGATTTATAGTAATAGCACATGTAACTCTTGAACTTAAAAGAAACAGAACATTCTGAGAACAGAAAATAATAACAATATTAAATTTAATTATGTGATTGACATATTACTATCTTATTTGTTATAATAATTTAAAATGTTATGGCACTTTGAATTTCATATAAGCCCCTTGCTTTTATAATTTTAATTAGTTGTCAAACATTTCTTTTTGCAATGACAGTGTTTATAGCCTTGCCCTCTGCTTCTCTTAATAGCTACATCACCTTCTCTCAGAGACATTTATGGAGAGGATATCTCACATATGAAAAGTAACTTTTCGTTGCAAATTACAAACTAATTAAGTGTATAAAACTGCTTGTGATGTTATTTTTATTTGCTAATTTATAAAATTCGGAATCTACTACTCCAACAGCCAACACATTTGATTCATCTGTACTACCACGGTTGACATTAGGGACTTGTATTCACACAGTGTCACCAATTTGAGAAGAAGGAAATATCTTTCTTGGTAACTCTTTTAGAAGAAATAAGTTCCTGTTGTTCAGTAAGGTATTGAAATGAAGTTAGGATATAATGAATATCACTTTCAATATTTTACATCTGGAATGGGCACTACGGTATGGATACTGCTCATATTTCTTTCAAAAATTTCTTTCAGCTGTTCTTCGGTTTCAAAATTTACAATTTTCAAAATTTACCAAGCAAAGATGACGATGCTATGCCTGTCTTTGGTTTAACTCCAAACGTGGATTCATAAGGAATTTGGAGTATTCCTTCATGGTATGTACTATTCTTGACAAATTGAACAAGAACAAACCATCTGACCACTTATTTGTATCATCATCGTTCATACATGCAGTTAACATATTTTGTATATCCTGATTGGCCCTTTCAACTGAGCCTTGTGTTTGACTCTGAAGAGGCTTTCGATACACAGTTGCACATGATATTACTATAGGTTTCTCTTATTTCGAAATATATTATTCATAATATGTTTTAATAATAAAGCGTGATAAAAGTAACAAAAATATTTTTTTCAACATTCATTATTAGTTCATGGTGATTGTCGATATACACCGATAATAGTCTGAATATATAAGAATATAATCAAATATTCAGTCTTTCAAAGAGATATTTGGTATATTTCGACATTCTCTATATTTTGGACATTCACAGTAACATATATAAGGCATAAATATTCACAAAGAGCAACAATTTAAATGTAAAACATTAACTTATCACATTTAAAAATTTATTCAATGCCTTAAGCCGTGAAAACTGTATCGTCTGAATTGCACATAGTAGCGATATAAAAGAAACAGTATCTGGGGTATGGGATTTTAAATGAAACAGTTAAAATCATTCTTTAAATTTTAAGTGATCAAGTGTTTTATGTTTCTAGAAAATAAAATATCCTTTGCTCGTAACAAACCAAGTTCACCAGTTATGATTAATGCAATATATTTAATTCTTCTTTTTCTCTGATGTTCATTAGGATATCATCCTTTATTGGATTTACTTTTATTCCGTACTGCGCTATAATGAAAAGAGTAATTGGGTGAGTTAAAACCTTTCTTCAAATCACATATAGGCAAAAAATAAATATATACGATAAAACCGATTATACGGGGAAATAACCCAAATTTTTAATTGTCAATGCATATATTAGAATGCAGTCTTCGTTGCA
Source organism: Pardosa pseudoannulata (assembly GCA_032207245.1). Classification (NCBI taxonomy): domain Eukaryota; kingdom Metazoa; phylum Arthropoda; class Arachnida; order Araneae; family Lycosidae; genus Pardosa; species Pardosa pseudoannulata. The sequence goes on along the minus strand of CM063505.1, from coordinate 93,162,798 downwards.
AAAAAAACTCGTATTGAGGATTAAAAACCAGAGGAATTACTTAGTAAAAATCACTTATTTTCATGATAATGGTGGAGAACTGTCGGACACACTTACACCGAGAGATACAAACGTGCATGTCTGATCTACAAAAAGGCCGCTTGAAGAGGGAAAAATCACATGGGTGATTGCTCATAAGAAGAATTTTAGATCAGAATATCTTTTGCAGCTTGTTAAAACAACAGTGGTGAATCGGCAAACAAAGGGATTAAAATTGTAACAAATTTTAATGTTACTTTTGGGAAGAGACA
>CM063505.1:93152508-93157508 GCA_032207245.1 Pardosa pseudoannulata | reverse complement strand
ACTTTCGGACTAGCCTGCTTCAACACGTTAATAGCTCGAATTAATAACTTGAAAATAGTTTTTCAAGATTTACTTTATCAACAATTGGAATAAAACCATAAATAAACATAGAAAATATTTTTTAAATTTGAAATCTATTTGGAGTCAAAATGACTATTACAGCTATTCTAGTTAAAAAAAATTCGTATTAAATAAAATTAATAAAAGCAAATAAATAAGTTTTTACTATTTCATTACTTCAAAAATGTTTGTTGTGTACCCTATTACAAAATTCTGCTTTCAAATTAAAATTAAATATTTATCCTTCTGAAATAGAATTAAAAATTACATATTTATTTCATATGAAAATTTTGAAAGTAAGCGCCTATTGCCATATTTCTAGTCTCAAATACATGAAACGTTATGCAGCGGAAGTTCGAGTACCTGAACTTAGCTAATTTACTATTTTCTTTTAAGCTTCTGCTTATTTTAACGTATTTGTTTATTTAATAGCCAACGAGAGATATTTATGGGGAAAATGTATCTCACAAATTAGCAAAGTTATTTTAATGTCTTCAAAATGGGTTGAAAATGGAACCAAGAGATTTCAGTCTAGAAAGGAATTGTAAAGTGTAAATTGAAAACCGGCAAATAAATATTTCATATTGACGTTCGTATGTATATAAACTATTCTGTTTGGAGAATGAATATTTATTCATCAACAACATTAGCTCTAAACTTCATTCTCTATTTTGAAAATTAAAGAGCAGCGAGATGAATAATTTTATTCAGATTATAAAGCGCAGAATTTAATATTTTTGGAAGACAGGTTATTTCTCGGAAATGTTTTAGCTTTTGAATGTACATTAATTATAAATTAAGGTATTAATTTAATTTACTTGAGTCGTACTCGAAATGAATTATTTCTAACACGAAATAAATTACTATATCAATTATGTATATTTGTTACATTTCGTACATGTTTCGGTATATTTTTATTAATTTACATAAAAAGGCTTACTGTATATTTATTCGTTTTTCTTTAAAAAGCATTAACTTATTTGCACCCTCATTACATTAGTAAGTTAAAAATTAATTCCAAATGAAGAACAAGTATGCTTCATATTAATATTTAAAAAATTTGTTGTTGATTTTATGGTATTACTTCTTTAAAATAAACTAAAAAAATTAAGCAAATTTTCCATTAGCAGGATTAGATACATAAATATCGATTTTAAAATATTGAACTGTTAATTCTATTTTTAATAGGAACATAAAAGGTATTTTATATAAAATATATGAAATTAAGTATATATTGATTTTACATTGCATTACATATTAATTTTTTTTATCTTTTAATTATAAGTTTTGACGTATATATATACATATATAGATATATTTCCATTTGTTTAATAGATTGTACAGAAAATAATTATTTGAATGTGTGGAGTATATTTTGTACTAAATTTAACTATTTAGGTATAGTTCATATTTAAAACAATATACTATGTTTAGGGCTATAATAAGAGCCTGAGGTGCTCCTCATCTTTTAAATGCAATTTGATTACCATATATGAAAAAATTCAACAAAACCTACAATAATATACGAAAAATTGTCATTTTTCGTCGAGTTGGTATAACTTAAAAATAATTATAAACTGTTGAAATTTTGTATTTAGGACTATTATACCATCCAAGTATGCACCTCTCTGTAAGTTTGCATTCTGAACTCGAAATATAGAAAGATTTAATATAACGTGATTTAAGGTTATGTTGTACAAAATGTTCGTTAACTCAAAATGTTTGTATTTAAGATTATGATACTTTCTAGCTGTGCTCTTTTTTCTTTGATTGTCATCTAAATTCTTTACAAAAAAATCAATGTAACGTATTTTAATACTATTTGGACGTAAATAAAAAGCATAAATTAAAAAAGATTTGTCGCAAATTGTTGAAAAATTTACTTAGGTCAATTATATGATCTAGATTTCCTATATATGCTTTGTTATAGCAATTTTATATTTATATAACAAAAAATTTAACAACAGCGTATATTAATGCTTTTTGGAAAAATCTGTACTTGTGTATTTGGGAGATCTTTAAAGCCTGATTGTTCATCTCGAGCTGTTTTATTGCAATTAGCGTAATTTTCAATATTACGTGTATTACAAAAGTTGAAGCTTTGAAATTTTAAATTTAAAACTATAATAACATATAGTTGCGTTTCTCCTATTTTAAATGCAACCGTCATATTTTTTAAAGAAAATTTAAACATCAGGTATATTATAGATCTAGAGCATGACTCAACAAAGAATAGATGAAAATATCAATTTGTGTTTAGCATCAATGTAACACTCTTTCTGCAATCGGAAATCTGCAGAATGTGAAATTTCATTAAAACGGCTATCGATACCTATATTCAACAATAAAACACCAAGATCGGTGAATGCATATTCATTGGTAATAGCGCTTGTTAACAGAATAATATTTAAAATCTGTTTTTAAGCAATCACAATACGACGTTCAATTATGTACTCTGAAAGATTGAATTTACCTACATAAAGTGTAACAGGAATGTGTCCACAATTTAAAGCTCGATTAGTAAAAAAAAATGTCAACTGCTGCTAATCTACATGCACGTTTTAGGTTCAAAGACCCATCAAGAGGCGTCAATATTTGTGCTTGAGGTAACCCTGTATAAATAAGTTCTTTTACTCTTGTCAACCATGAGCAACGACGATTATGTAGTGATATTATGTAGTTATTAACAACTTTAACAAATCTCATAGGCACTAATAAATTGTTTCAGTGAAACTGTCTGTAACGATTCTATAGATATCAAGAAAAAAACATCTCATACGGGAATGTATATCTGTTGAGTTAGAGAATTCGTGGTACAGTATTTAAGGATATTGTAAGGAATTTGAACCCATGACGTGTATTTCGCAGATGCACATCTTTCACTCCATCTGTCCCCTTCCATCCCTCGTTCTTAGGATAAATAAGAGGCGGCGGCTAAAAAGGCTAAGTTTTTCTAAGTTTTTTTTTTTTTTTTAAAGGATGAAAGTGCATCTGCAAGGATGATTCCCTTTTTGGAAAGGATGAATTTTCTAGAAGTTGATTCCCCGAAAAAGTGAGAAAAGATCTGCGGGCAGTTCAGTTGAGTTCGGAGATAGAGCCTGCGACCTGGAGAGACCTGTCTGTTTGGAGTTTTTTTTATATGGAATGGTCGTCCATCTAATCTATTTACGTCAGGCTCTGAGACTCCGAAAGAATATGTTTGTCCCATATTTAATTTACCATCAATCTTGTAAATAAAATGTTTTTTGTTGTCCTTAAAGTTTTGGAGGAAATTTAATGCATCCCAGCGACGATCTACGAACAGAAAGCATACCTGAAGTAAGCTGGCAAGTCATACGCTAGAATAGCTCCCCAGAAAGTGATGCTTTACAAACGTAATGTCAATTTTTATTTATAGATGTAATTTGTGTAATTAAGAGAGGCATTAACAATATAGTTACTACTTAAAAACCAATACAGAGCTTTTAAATCTAAAAAACAAACACTGAGCCTTTTAACCTTTTCTAATTTGTTTTTTTCCTAATAAGTATCAGAGAAAATATAAATAATATTTTTACCAAACCAGACAACACTTTCATCAGCAGTAATCACTCGCACAGTAAATTGTAAAAAAATGCTTATTTAAGCTTTGAATTTCAAGTGTAAATAGAAAGTAAAATGTATAGATTATCATTTTATCTGACGTTGATATAATATATTCTGACGTGATCCTACAAAATAAACTTGCAATAAGCTTGGAATAAATAGTCATTTAATTAATAATACATTTTTCTTATCCATTAGATTTACTTAAATACTCAGACTAATTACAAAAAAAAAAATAATATTGATAGAAAAAATGAAAGACGTCACGGAAAAACAAATAAAATTTAAATTTAGAGAACTATCTATCATCATTTTTTTCATATCCTAGGAAGATAAATACAATTTTTGTCAATAAATGCTCGAAAATCATACATCTTCTTTCATGGAAGTGTAATATATCTATCGATTACCTTACATGGTTCGCTTATTTATAAACTATTATTATCTCATTTAAAAGCATTTGTTATAAAAAAGCATTTTATTCCAGTATTCTTTTGCAAAATCATTAAAAGTCCAAAATAAAAATATGCAAAAACACATTTATTTTGATACACAGTGAAAAAGCATCATTTAGAGCAATCGATATTGAAAAACGTTTCCAATCTCGATATTTCCTTTTCTGGGACGCAAAATACTACGGTCGTCTGTCATCAACAAATATTGATTTGTTTACAGCGATGAAAATAATATCAGTGATGACATTCCTGAAACACAGAAAGAAAATCTCAGATTAAAGTGGAAATAATTTTCCAGTTCGTGACTTTGTATTCTCCGGGTATATACATGTACGAAGTAATATTTTCGATGTAGAATGATCAAATGATTATGATTTGCTTTGAGATAAGCATGACAAAAATCGCGAGTAGATAAAAGCATTCTATTGTTTAAAACCTTAGTAATATTAGTATGTCTCGTGTTTTTTAACATTAGCTCCGGTGCTACAGCTATCTGTAGAAGTAGGGTTTATTTATTGCGGGTTTAAAAATAGCGCATATTCTACTAAAAATGACGTCTATGATCTGAAAGAACCAACAAAATCAAAGATCAGGAGCATGCCTATTGGGTTTGGTTTGGAGCGCTACGGTCTACTTTTTGCAACAAGAAGGCTAATGAGACAGGGACCTACTGCTTAAAGTCGAATCCCGAAGGCTACGAATATCCATGCCACAGTGGGATTCGAACCCACGAACTCCGGTTCCAAAGGCAAGCACCCTAATCATTCGGCAATCGTTAGGCAGATGTCTATTGGGTTTAGAGTTTTAGGGTTGAAGTCTACATCAAAATAGGTTTTTGACCCATTTTTACTATGAGTTTTTTTATATTACTCATTTTGGGGAAAATATTACTCAATAACA
>CM063505.1:93140008-93147508 GCA_032207245.1 Pardosa pseudoannulata | reverse complement strand
TTCTATAAAACTAAATACAAGTAATATTTCTATAATTATATCTAAATGAGTTAATTTTACACATGTGACTTACAATGTTTGTAAAGTATACGTTGAAATTTTGGAAAATTTTCTGTATCTCAAATATTAATGTTTCTTGTTCAGAACACTTTTTAATCGTTAGTTGTAAGATGTATGTCTTTATACTAAGATAAAATCTATTTCTTTAAAACTAAATACAGTTAACAAGTCAATCAATATATCTAAATGATTTAATTTTACAAATGTGACTAACAATGTTTGAAACGAATGCGTTGAAATATTGGAAAGATATCTGTATCTCAAATATTAATGATTCTCGTTCAGATCGCTTTTTAATCGTTAGTTGTGAAGTGTATGTCTTTTTAATAAGAATATATATCTTTAAAACTAAATACAGTCAATAATTCTATCAATATATCTATATGAGTTAAGTTTACACATGTGACCTACAATGTTTGAAACGCATGCGTTGAAATTTTTTTAAATTATCTGTATCTTACATATTAATGTTTCTTGTTCAGATCACTTTTTAATCGTTAGTTATAAGGTGTATGTCTTTACACTAGGAAAGAATCTATTTCTTTAAAACTAAATAAAGTTAATGTTTCTATCAATATATTTAAATGAGTTAATTTTACCCATGTGACCTACAATGTTTGAAACGCATTAAAATTTTGGAAAATTATCTGTATCTCAAATATTAATGTTTCTTGTTCAGATCATTTCTAATCATTATCTGTAAGATGCATGTCTTTATACTAAGAATCTATTTTATTAAAACTAAATGCAGTTAATATTTGCATCAATATATCTAAAAGAGTTAAGTTTACACATGGGACCTACAACGTTTGAAAGGCTTGCGTTGAAATTTTGGAAAATTGGTATCTTAAATGTTAATGTTTCTTGTTCAGATCACTTTTTAATCGTTAGTTGTAAGGTGTATGTCTTTATACTATGAAAGAATCTATTTTTTGTAAACTAAATAAAGTTAATGCTTCTATCAATATATCTAAATGAGTTAAGTTTACCCATCTGACCTCCAATGTTTGAAACGCTTGCATTGAAATTTTGGAAAATTGTCTGTATCTCAAATATTGTATCTTGTCCAGATCACTTTACAATCGTTAGTTGTAAGATGTATGCCTTTATACTAAGATACAATCTGTTTCTTTAAAACTTAATAAGTTAATATTTCTAATATAAATCAATATATCAAAATTTTTTGATATACATGTAAAAACAAATATATAAACTAAAATAAATTACATTTTTATCTGTCATCTGCTGGTTCAGTAATGCCCTTCATGGAATAACAGTATGTCATAAAGTAAAAAATAGAGTATGTACCACAGAAAGAGTTAACAAAACCACATAAATATGTATTAATTCCTTATTTATGCTAGTATTACATAAATAACGAATTCATAAATATGCATTAATTCTACTCAGGTGGAGTTTTTCACCCATTGTGATGGAAAAAATAGTCTTCTAGATAGAAATTGCAGATTTTAGACATTTCTTCAAATATGTAAAACATATTTTACTTTGCTGGAATAAATATTAATATCTGCTTTATACATTTTTGATAAAAGAGTAAAATATGTTTTCATTTATTTGAAGAAAGTTAATTATGGGAAGCAAACTAAAATATGTTTAACATTTTACTAGTTTAAAAATATAATTTAAAATAACAGTGTTTCTTTGACAAAGCAAGTTACGGTTAAGAGTAAATTTTTTATTGAGAGTGACATATTTAAAACCTTTAGTATATGTATTTAAATATATTTTAAAAGAAAATATTTTGTTTTGTTATAGGACGTTACAGCTCACGCATATATTTTCTTTACATATTGCGAATAATCTGTTAAATTTTGTGGGTTTACATAATTGTACTTACATTACAAATATATAATAATCAGAAATGTACAAAATATAGCAAAATTATTAAATGTGATAAATTCAAATAAGGCAATGCAATAAAAAAGAGATAGAAATGCAGTTACAGTTATCTATAGGATTTTATAAATTAACCTATGATATACAAATAAATACTTAACCCTATTAAATGTATTTATGTTTAAACTGTCTTACAACAAGTCTCTAAAATTTACTATATATTTAAGTAAAATACTTAATTAAACCTTTGCACATTGGATGAAAGAAAGAGAAGTTGCAAAAGCTATATCATAAAAAAAGTATGCAAATGCCATAGTAATATCATACGTAATTTTAATGATAAATAAAAATATAATAATATTTGATAATAATGAAGTTTTTATTCTTTACAAACTCTATTTATGTTACACCATTTTTCAATTCCAGCTAAGGTAGAAAAATAGAATACTTTATATTTATTAAAAAAAAAGGAAAATTGCAAATTTCTGAAAATATCTACGATGAAAATGTCTTTAGTTTTTAACTCGTAGTTACCTATACTGTCAGTATAAGATCAATGAATCAATACTTTGCATTAAGATTACACCTGATATCTACAAAAACTTTTTTTCTCTCTTCGATATTTTTTAATAATCTTTTATCATCATCTTATTACTTTTCTATTATATAATGCGCTGTGTTTTCTCTTTAACCGCCTTGCACATCTTTTCTTGTTAAAACTTTTTCCATTAGTTACTGATGATTTCTCTTAAGTCAGAGAATGAACTTTACTTTCTACACTACATGTACTTAATGAATAATTTGCTGATTTTATGAATTAAAATAATTTTATATTTTTAGCATTTAAATTCACATCAATTGTAAATCTTAGTCTTAGCATAACAAATTTATTTAATAGTTAAGTATATACTGTTAAATCAGCTCAGCATTTCTGATATCAAATACAAATGAATAATATATATATATATATATATATATATATATATATATATATATATATATATATATATATATATATATATATATATATATATATATATATATAAATATATATATATATATATGTATAAAATATATATATGTATATATGTGTATATATATGTATATATATATATATATATATACATATATACATATATACATATATATACATATATACAACATATATATACATATTACATATATACATATATACATATATATATATATACATATTTATATATATATATATATATATATATATATATATATATATATATATGTATATATATATATATATATATATATATATATATAAAATGAGTATTTGGAAATTACGTTATAAACCATTTTAAAAAGGGAACTCTTTTATAATAGTAAAATAAATGAAAAACACTCACGCTTGCTTAACCTTTTGGAGTAATGCGATCAGGTGCAGAGATATTTTACAGGAAGTTGATGATTAGTCAAGTGATAAGTTCAGTCAGCGAGTGGACATAGATGTCAACACATTTCCATGTTTATCTTTGCCACGAATAAATGAAAATGGCGCAAGCCATGTCTCAAACTGAAAATCAAAACTGAATAAAGAAGTGTGTCTACTACGAAAGACTAATTATTCCATTTGCTTTAACATATATGTATATATCTAAGCGGTTTGCACGTACAATTAAATATATGTCTTCAAAGCGGTTGTCACGTACAATTTCGATCAAAATTTCGATAAATATATAATGTACATTTCTAATTTTTTATGTAGTTTTATGTGCGATAAGGTCGATTGTTTAAAATTATACCTACTCTCTGAGGCACAAAGATATAGCTTTTCATATTTGTAAATCTCTATTCGAAGTATTTCGTTTGCGGTAACAGATTATTCTAATTGCACCATTTAAATAGCTTATATATCGTAAAAAGATATAAATATATCTCTTAAAAAATATTTATTTGTACTTTTAGAATATTATTCTTATGATCTTCGAGATTGACGAACTTTATGTGTATATATAAAAAATTAACAATCTATAATGTCTATTTATATATCTATTTATAACCGGAATATAAAGAGACAGTAACGATGGGTTTATTCCAATCTAGTCGACAAAGGGTGAAGTAAAAAAATTATAGAACACTTTGGTCATATACAATAAACTTTAGCGCATATTTTTGGAGACTTTTTTTCCTATGTACCACTCTATAAATATATATATATATATATATATATATATATATATATATATATATATATATATATATATATATATATATATATATATATATATATATATATATATATTATATATATATATATATATATATATATATAATATATATATATATATATATATATATATATATATATATATATATATATATATATATATATATATATATATATATATATATATATATATATATATATATATATATATATATATATATATATATATATATATATATATATATATGTGTGTGTGTGTGTGTGTGTACATCTATACATATAAACATATGTATATATTTACATACACATATATATACATATATGTGTGTATTTTTTTTAAATAAATAAAGGTGATAAATTATTATCCAATGTGCAATAACTATTTCAAGCTTATCGATAGCTTCGAGATCTCTAACAAGTTATTAAATATTTGATTTGCATCTTTAAGTAGCATAATTAATTGGTAATGTGAAATTAATTCAAAAAGTAGCCCAATTATGCTCTTGGATATACCATAAGTTTCTTTTTTAAATAATATTATTTAGAAGATGCAGCACTGACAAACTTCACGCACAGTACTTAAAACGTACTGAAGAATTCATATAAAATTTCTGGAGCAATCTCAAACGGTAATAAGTATCATTTGTTCACAAAAAGTTCCATCTTTTATGGTAATCGATATTGAAAAAAGCTTTAATCTCAATTTTTCTTCACGACATCAGGACGAAATTCGAGAGGAATCATTACTAAACATTGATTCCTTTTTTTTATTTAAAAATGACTCGAAAGTCTGCAGGTGTAATTCTTAAAGGATGAAGCTAAAAAAATTTTTTTTATGCTTCATGTTTAATCTTCTAATGTTCTGAAAATTCAAACTGCAGCAAATAAATTTCCAGAAATAGGTAACTTATCTTTCTTTAATACATTTCGTTTTTTTTCTTAGAATCACTGTATATTTTAAATATTTTTAAACTTTCTTAAAAAAGTATTAATTGTTATAAATATGTTCAGGACATAATTGAAAATGTTTCTTGCTAAATTTAATAAGTTTAGTAATAATTATGGCGTTAATCATACCATTTTGCTATTGAATTTGTACATATCTGTACATAGTTTATTCTATTGAATAAAATATTTAGTCAAGAATACCTAAATTTCTAGCCTGTTTCATTGAAGGCCTCGCCTACTTTATTTCCAGTACGTTACAATATATATATATATGTATATATATATATGCATATACATATACATATATATACATATACATATATACATATATGTATATATATATATATATATGTATATATATATGCATATATATATATATATATATATATATATATATATATATATATATATATATATATATATATATATATATATATATATTTGTATACAAATATGTACATCTATACATCTATATATGCATACATGTATATAATATATATATATATATATATATATATATATATATATATATATATCTATATATATATATATATATATATATATATATATATATATATATATATATATATATATATATATGTATATATATATATTAATCTCCTGTTTTTTATATACAGTTATTTCAAACATTTTTTCAATATTACAAAACAAAACAGTAATTAATATAAAATATTTTGCAATTATTTAATTTTAAGATTTATCAATTAATACGATTTCATCCTTCAATACAATAAGGTAAAAATTATTTTATACAAATTGTAGTAAATAATTTAAATTCAGACTTCTGATTTCAAAATTACTGTTCATGCAAATTTATGCATGTCTATTTATTTTAAAACATGTTCTTGAAAAAAAAGCCATTTTTGTACATAAAATATTTTACTGCAGTCAGATTTTTTTTCTATTTATATATAATTACTAACAAATATGAGAATAATTTGTCTTTAAAAATGCTTAAATTAATTGTATTTCTTTGATTAAATTAATTTAAACAATTCAATCTTTGATTATTTACGAAAAGCCTTTATGAAATATTTGTGTTTTGTGTAGGTATGTTACGGGGAAACATTCTACGTAGAATGCAAATGCCATTAGTGAATCGAAATTATAATACAATATTTGTAATTATGCAAGCATGAATAATATATATCGGATTATTAAATTATTTTCTTCATAAATCTCAATAATTTTACTGAATAAAATAAGCATATGCTAAAAATAAATTAAATAACTCAATAAATCTCTTTCATATTTTTAACGATTTACATTCTTCACATTGCATTCTTGTGCAAATTTTGTTAACATAACATTTAATGTTCTTTCAAATTTATCTTCATTACTTTATTAGAGTAAGCAAAAGTGCAAAATAAATTACTTTAACATTTTATAATAGTAATCTACAATTTTGATAAATTTACAATTAATTTTGTATTATTTATATCCATCCTGTGTTACAAGTTTAAACAAAAATACTTTCTCTTCAATCAAATTTTATCCATAGTCTTATATGGATTGACTTTTTATTTCTTTGTTTGAATAAATATGAAGTACTGTGATTGTGGAAAGTTTCTGCCCTCTGTATTACACATTTATTAGTATTACGTGTATTTCTAATTATACATTTATAAGCATCCCTTTTCTTTATATATACAAACAATGTTATATTTAGTGCTGCCTGAGAAGCATGGTAGACTGAAAACTAACTTAAATGTATTCTGAAACCTTTCACAATGAAGTGTTCTAACTAATCTTGATTTGAACAGTTCGTTGAAATTCAGAAAATGGAATTATGCAGTCGAATACCTGTAAGAAAACCTCTCACATCTAAAGAAATCTCAAAGTTATTTTGCAGTGTATTTAGAAAAAAGGAAACTGGGAAATAAAAAAGTGAAAAATTGTTATGTGATCAGATGAATCATGCAATACTTTATTTACACTGGAATACACTGGCAAGTTCACTGTGAAGACATGAATCTATTTCGCCGTATTATCACAGTGCAACAGTCTGGTGAAAGTATGAATGTGTAATAATCGTGAAGTGGTCTACTGGTGTTTGTGAAAGATTAACATATAACCGCAGTATACATGGATTAGTAGATGAAGTTTTTCTTCAAATGTCCCATTTTTATTCCTCGTGTGAACACATACTATATGGACGATAGATAATACAACCATACATCCTATTAATATTTTACATTCTTTTACTAAATTTTACACAGATTTCCAATAGCTTCCACAGCTGCCTCAAAGGCCAGTTTTCCATCCTCTAGAGAGTGTTTGAGATATTTTAAAAGCGTTATCCAACATCAATTTGGTCTTTTTTAAAGCCAAATTTCAAGAGTATTGAGAAAACGTCGAGAAGCTTGCAAAATTGGTACCTCACAATAATGAGATCTTTTTCAGTCAAAAGAAGT
>CM063505.1:93130008-93135008 GCA_032207245.1 Pardosa pseudoannulata | reverse complement strand
TATATATATATATATATATATATATATATATAAATATATATATATATATATATATATATATATATATATATATATATATATATATATATATATATATATATTTATTTATTTATTTATTTATTCATTTTTTCATATATCTAAATCATACCGAAGAATGATATCAAAAATCAGTTTACATCTTACATAGCTTAAAACATGTTAAACTAAAGTATTGAAAGACCAGTGAAATTTTTGAGACACTCAAATTATTCCTTTAAAAATACTTAAAACGAAGCATTTTTACTTAAACGTGTTTTGACATAAATCTTTGGTGATATTTTAATAAGATAGTTTCCTTTTCTAACATTGTATCCTAAAAGGTTTCATTTTTAAAAACAACTTCTTTTATGATGCTAAAAACAGTTTTTATTATTAACAGCGTATTTGCTTTGAACTCGAAAACAGTTTCAATTGTTACGAAAATACTTGAGTGCAAACAAGTTAAATAAGATAGAAAGGAATTTAAAGATAATTTCTGTTTAAATACAACAGATTCAAATAATTCTAAAAGTTGCATGATCCATTTAAAGCCTCGTATGTACACATTACATATTGTGATTGGCTTGCGAAGACTTTTGAAATATAAAAGGATTTTCATTGAAATAGATTTATTCATCCCTCACCTTAATAGCTCTTTCCTAATTTAAAAGGATTCGAAATAAAATAAAATAATAATATACTTCATTTTAACATCTGCTTACACTTATTTCTAAACACGATTCCGAAAGCACTCTCAAGAGAAAAGAATGGAATTTATGAAAAGATCCTTTTGTATAACTGGATTATAAGACAAGTAAATTCTTTTGTACTTCCCATCTTAAAATTGAATAAAATAATTAATTCAGCGTTCGCCAACGTTCTTGAAAATCGTGAGCTATGTTTCGAAAAGGGATACCATAAAATGCTGGAATAGGTAGTAAGCATTAAGGAAAGTACTTGAGATAATTTTATCAACCGTCACTCCACGCATTACAAATTTATCCACCATTTACTTGCTTGAAACTTGAGTGATGGAGACGGCAAGAGCTTGCATATATCTTTTAAATATATAACATGGTAAAATCAAACATAACCGGATATTTTTCTCTTTAAAAACCTCTTTTAGTGGTGGAATGTTTTATATTTACAAATAAACTTTAATAATGATTGTTGAGTATTTATATTAAATGAATTTGCTTATATTTAACTTAGTTTATGTAGTTCCACTTCCTCCATAACAAAGGATGCCTTTTGAGAGCAAGAATATCTTGCTGAAAAGAAATTTATGCAAAATCCTTTTATAAAGGAAATATTAAAATACAAAATATACTTTATGTTATTATGATATATTTATTTTTTAAATAGTTTGACGAAGAATAGTACCTATCGATCTAGAATAAACTTCACCGTAATATACATATTTTATTTACTTTAATATTTATGCTTCTCTTTAAAAACCTCTTTTAGTGTTGAAATGTTTTAAATTTACAGCTAAAGTTTAATAATGAATGTTGAGTATTTATATTAAATGAATTTGTATATATTTAGTTTATGCAGTTCCCCTTACCTTAGTCTTAGCTGAAATATATGACGTTTACCTTCCTGTTTACACAAGTCTGAGTTTTGAGGATACTTCCTAGTGTATTTTTAAAAATGTTCAATAAAATTCTTAAAATCGCAAGTGACTTGTCGTCATTGATAATCTTGTATGCCTATATATCTTTACCAGGTTGATCACTGTTCAGAAAAGATTACAATCTTTTTTTATGGTTTGATAGTGTTACCTTTCAATGGAACTATTTATAATAAACACGAAGCCCTCTTACTTCACATAAAAATTAACGAAGTCAGTGTATACTATTAAAAAGCATTTGTTTCACATAAAAAACACAGTGGGTCACATTAGGTGAAATTATATTCTTATTGTTATTAGTGTCTCGGCAGAAGAGTATTTACCTTTTTCTAGCATAGAATATTGTTATAGTTTTATTTCTATGCTTTGTGTAAATGTTTAAAGGGATCGGATAATTTTAGCTTTAGAAAAGATGACCGTAGTAGAATTACGTTTTCTTTTTCTCCATAAAATCTGATATCTAATAGAATCGAATACTGTGGTTTATCCTTATTACAGCATTAGATATTTTTCTTCCCACTGATGTCCTAATTCCTCCTTTAAAGTGTTTTAAAGATACATTTTGTGTTTTTGAAGAGTGACAATAATTTTTCTTTCGGTTTGTGAAGTAATGAAAAGGGATAAATAATGTACTCTTAACACGTGTTATGAAAGAATGTAACTATTTTTAGACCTTTCCTTTGTAAAACGTATTTTTAAATGAGATTTATACATTTCATTAGAAACCTGTACTTATGCAATTTACATATTTAATTTAATACATACTTCATAGTAAGAGTTCTTAGTAAATTATTTGCATCAAGGGATCAAAGGGAATTTAAATCTTATTAAATCTTTATTTATAAATTTAAATCTTTCCTTCTGTTTCACATGGAAAAGAACAGCCTGTCTCCAACTACTTTAGAAATCATGGAAAGTTCACAAAGTTTGAAGACGATATTCAAGATATTTATTAATTCTTAGACTATTTGAACCACAGTTCTCTCAGATTGATTTCAATAATCTAGTACACTTGATGATGTAATCTAATACTACATAATTGCAAAGCTACTTATTGTAAAGCAAGAATCTTCTGGAATGAAGGCTATACACTCAAGAACCAAAACATTATGACCACCTGTCAATAACGAGTTGGCCCACCTTTGGAGCTCAACACAGCTTAAACCCACCTTGATATCGATGCCACAAGTCTTTAATAGATGGCAGGAGACAGATTGTACCAGATGTTTAAGCAACTGTCGTGCAGTTTCGGGAATACATGTTCCGAGCCTTCGAGCCATTACAATCTGCCCTCTATCAAAATCGTTTAGATCTGCAGCCTTTCCCATAACACACAGTAAGTGAAAAAATAATTCTTCAGACTCTCCAGCAGAAGTGAAATACCACTTCCACCTGATCTTGTGTCTTCCACGTCATCCAGGCGAGTCCATTGCAAAATGTTGAGGTGGTGGTAATAATGCTTTGACTAGAGTGTATTTAACATGATTCAAACAGAAAAAAGTGAATTATTCATTTATTTTTACAGAATTATTGTTTGGTTGTCCTTAACTTCATAAACGAAAGTGGGGAATAATTCTTTGAATCGTCTAAGAGGAGCCTCAAAAATGTATTAGTGCAAAATGGGAATGTATGTAAGTTTAATTCTTCTAAACCATTCAGATGAAATGAAATAGTTACTTGGAGACATAAAGGGAGTTCTATGAAATATCCAGTTTGAGAAATACATATTCGTACATGGCTTATTTGAGGTAAGTATATAGTTACAGTAATACTATAAGTCCAATACACAATGTAATGTCTTATATGTGAATGGGGCAGTCGTGAAAAAGAAAATCATCAGAAGTTTTTTTTTTTTCCCCAGAGCGTAGAAATTTTGTTTCTGAATTTAAACACAACCTGCACTAATCCCTTTTTGACTTCCAAAAAAAAATCTTATTTCAATATTTCTACATCAAACTTTGCTGGTGAATTAGTTTATACGGATTCTGGCTCGACATTAGCCATACAAGACTAACAACATTGACCAATAAGAATTGACAATTTGTACGAAATTTTCCTTCATTACACAGAAGAAAAAAATTTGAAAAAACATTGAAAGCATTTCTTACTTTGTTACTCAAATAAGACAAAAACGGATAAAGAAAAAGTAATTTTAACGCTTTGAAGGTCACGAACATAAATTCTTTGGAATTTAATGAAATTATTTTATAAATGTTATCTATGAACCTTATGAATGTAAAATATATAAAAAAAAATTTTTCACCATTTCTTAGAGGGGTATATATTTAGGAGGGTATGAGAGGTAGTTAAACTGATAAAACCCTCCCCATGTACAGCGTGAATATAATACTTTTTAAAATTTTAATTATATTGTAAGAACAAAAAATAAGTATCCTTAAAATAGTTCAATAAATAAAAATTTTAACAAATAGTACAATAAATAAAAAACTTAACAAATAATATAATAAATAAATAGCTTAATAGATTGTATAATATATAAATAACTTAAAAATAGTATAATAAATAAATAGCTTAACAAACAGTGTAATAAATAAATAGTATAATAAACAGCATAATAAATAAATAGCTTAACATAGAGTATAATAAATAAACAGCTAAACAAATAAATAAATAGCTTAACAAATAGTATAATAAATAAATAGCTTAAAAATAGTTTAATAAATAAATAACTTAACAATTTACAAAAAGTGTTGTTTGGTAGATACTTTTATTTGAAGTTATAAGTCAGAAAAATTCAATTACTGACTTTCCAGGAACGCAAAGTTTAATTATATATATTCCAAAAAAAAATTAAATGTAGTACTGTCATATATTAAGGTTTAAATTGTTAAAACATAAAAAATTGAAAAGAAGCATTCCTATGTCTACAAAAGTAAAGAAAAAATTAAAATATTTAAATGTGGTCTCATTGCGAAACCACTGTCCGCTAAAGGGTTAAAGCGGAGATGGATGAGACAGGAAAAGACGTGTAACCATGTTTTTTAAAACTTTCTTTTGGGTAATGGGGTAACAAGTTACATGTATATTACTAAAACAATCTTGGAACATTTAAAAAAATCTGCATGTATTATCAGTACAAATATGCACTTTTTACTGTTCTTCCTTATCTACTTCTTTCTGGAAGACCTTCAACATAATAGTTTTGAGAACTATAAAAACACTTTCACTGAAATAGGGAAGGGAAGGAAAATAGGTAAGAGAAAATATGGAACGAAGTAGGGTAGTACACTGTATACAGAAATGATAAAAAATACATGCAGATAAGTCAAAACTGAGAAAATGTATTTTATTGAAGACTGATTGTTTCTTTTTTGTGAAATTGTAGTCA
>CM063505.1:93117508-93127508 GCA_032207245.1 Pardosa pseudoannulata | reverse complement strand
TATATATATATATATATATATATATATATATATATATATACATATATACATATATATTTATATATATACGTGTGAGTGTATTCAATAATTTTTGCGCAGTTACTTTTCAACTGAATTTATTTTAATTTGGGATTATTTAAAGATGAAAAGTTTGCTCTAGTAAAATATATATATTTGTCTCCTTAATGTCGCAATGTAATAAAGGAACTAAGCATTATGAGTTTGCTCGCATTTTCTTGAGAAAGGATAGACAATAATAGCATAATGGGGCCTATTGGAAAACATTTTGTGACTCAAGGAGCAATGTAATTATAGGAACCTAGCTATCTTAAACTATTGTTAAGCAATATGCATAATTTCCTTTCAATGAAAATTGTGTTTCTTTACACTGATTAATATAAAACTGATGCCATATCATTTTTGTTCTTAGTGAAATATTTCAAGTTATTGTACAAAATAAAAAACTTATAGACTGCGTGCTGTCTAGACATTAGTAGAATACAATTCTGATAACACAATATGTACGCACAAAAGAAGAATTTTCCATATGAAAGGAAACTATTATTAAAAGATGAGAGAATGACAAGAAGGAAATTATTGATATATGCAATATATGCAGGAAAGATATCTTTCCGTTGAAATTTAAATTGAAGAAAATAATCTATTTTTTATATTACTGATAATAAGGTATTGTAGGATAGCTTATAATGTATTATAACGAAAAAAACAAATGGTTCTAAAATAAAGTTCAATAATCAATTTTTAAATTTTTTTATTAAATAACTTTGAAAAAACTGAATGGTACACTAATTTTCAGTTTTCTTTTGTTATATACTTAACTTGTCTACATTGCTTTTGCTGCCTGAAACATATTTTTTTTAACTTTGTTCAATTAAAACTTTTCTATATTACTTGCATGTATTTTTATTTTTCTTATAAGAGGTATTCTTATACTTTCTTATACTAAGTGGGAGAACGAGATAGTATAGAAAAATATGACGTGAGTTAATTCTTAGATTAATTGAGTAAAAATATTATAATGCAATAAATTTCGAAATTAAAGTGTATGATTATATAAAATAACTCATAGATAAATTCAAAAAAATTTTACGTTTATAGAATACTTAATGATTTAAAAAAGGTACTTATGATGATTTTGGCAATGACAGTGAAAAATATTGTATCATCTACATAAGAACATAAAAAATGCTAAATGGTAATTACATTTATCTAATTTCAAGCCCTACAAAAAACATTTTTTAATGTGAGAGTTAATTATAGAAAGACATATTTACATTTCCTATACTTTCTTATATTCTGTTAAAGAACTAGATTGTACAGAAAAATAAGATTTGCATTAACACTTAGCTTAATTGAATAAAAATTCGAAATGTTATAAATTTCAAAATTAAAGAGTAGGATTATATAAAGTAACTCATAGATAAATTCAAAGAAATTTTACGTTTATAGATTACTTAATGATATGAAAAAGTCACTTAAGGTGATTTTGGCATTGACAGTGAAAAATATTGTATCATTTACATAAGAACATAAAAAATTACTAAAGGTAATTACATTGGTGTAATTTTAAGCACTATAAAAAGCATTTCTTAATGTGAGAGTTAATTATACAAAGATATATTTACATTTTTAATAGATACATATATATATATATATATATATATATATATATATATATATATATATATATATATATATATATATATATATATATATATATATATATATATATATATATATATATATATATATATCGACAGAAGTCAAACACAAAAGCAAAAGGACAGAAATATATATCGGATATATAGAGCCATGTCCATTTAGGAACTTTGTACATCATCAGAAGATATTGCTCATTATTAAGAATTCAAAATCCTTTTAATATCGAGCCACGTAAAGTAATAGCAACTTAAAATTAAATTTTCATTCATCTTTTCACTTTACTTCATAGTTCCCTATCATATATTTAAATTAAGAGGTCGATTAGATTTGTGTTAATGTTTTCAATTCGCATAGATTACTATCATTATCTCTACTATGACTATCACTATACAAATGTTTATACTGTTACTACCCCTTTTCATTCATATTTTTACTTTACTTCATAATTCCCTATAGTATATTTAAATTAAGAGCAGGACTTAGATTTGTGTTAATGTTTTCAATTCGCATGGATTACTATCATTATCTCTACTATGACTATCACTATACAAATGCTTATACTGTTACTACCACTTTTCATTCATATTTTTACTTTACTTCATAATTCCCTATCGTATATTTAAATTAAGAAGCAGGATGTTAATGTTTTCATCTCGCATAGACTACTATCACTATCATTACTACTATTATAACTATACAAATGCTTAACTGTTACTATCATTTTTCATTCATCCTTATAATTTACATCATAATTTCCTGTCATATATTTAAATTAAGAGGTAAGTCTTGGATTTGTGTTAGTATTTTCACCTCGAATAGATTACTGTCTGCAAAATGAAACCAACATAAGAAAGTGATCAATATAATAAAGGAGTAAAAAGAGTTGAAAGGATAAGCGCTTTATACTTTAGGGGTTTCAGATTAAGTAAACGTTTTTGATAACTTTGATGCATTATCCTTTCATTTCTTTTCTCTAAGTTGTAGCAGATAGAAAAGAAAACTTCCAGAAATGACGTGAGAATTAATAAGATATATTGATATAGCATTTTTCACAAGATAATTGCAGTATAAGTAAATAAATTTTAAAAATTGATATTCTATATAAGGATACTTCTTAAAATATCACTGCAAACATCAAGCTATAGAATATCTATCTTTATAAAAATCTTCTGTCCACGTGTTTGTGATAGACCTCCTCCTAAACCTCAAGACGGATTTTGATGAAATTTTTTGTGTGTAATTAAGTTGATTCAAGAGTGGTTTAGATTCACAATTCGATATGATAAAAAACATTTTTGTATTAAGAATTCACACTTGCAAGGTGAGAATTTTATAATGTATATGAAATCCTTCACTGGCAGCGTATCTGTAGTGCAGTGTTCAGTGCAATGAGCTTCACTAAAAGTAACAGGATCGAATACCCGTTCCCGTGCTAGAATTTTAATTACATTTGAGATGACTGTTCGAGGGGTGGCATCAAGTAATTTTAAAATATTTTTTCCTTACTTTTCCCTCAAAAAGGTTCAAATTATAATTTATTTGAAGACATTTTAGAGTTTTTATATTTAGAGCATTTAAACAGGACAGCGACTGTCGGGTCATGTAGTGTATATATATATATATATATATATATATATATATATATATATATATATATATATATATATAATATATATATATATATATATATATATGTATATATAAGCGATTTCGGTTTACAAATTTAGTAGTTAATTTAATTTTTAGAAGGTTTATTCACCATTTTCTACACTGAAGTCAATCGGTTGATTTTCGTAAACTACACATCTTCTCTATATGTCGACTATCTGTCAAGATATATGAAAAACCATACTGAACGACATCCGATATTAAGCGTTTCGACATTCCAGATTTTCGTTAGCCGACAGAAGGCTGAGTGAGCAGGAAGTTCACTTTAGCATGTAGCAGAATTCACAATGCACGAGAGCCAGATGAGATAATTCGTGTCAATCTGTCGCCCTGAATGCGGGGGGTTCCTATAACCAAGCAACAATCCTAATCTGCGGGCGATGACAAGTTCCGTCTGATTAATTTAACTGATCTTCGAGAAGCGATTGAACTCCCCCTGCGATTAATTAAATCCTTGTCTTTCATAATAATGCGTTAACCAAGAAATGAAATATTTTTAGAAATGACACGCCACCACTTTCTCGTTCGAAAAGCCTAAAGCTTGAAGTTAGCAATTAATCTCTCGTTCTGAAGGGCTGTTCTAAACGAACAACGGATACATTCGCCTATGTGACATTAAGTCATGAAACAGTTGCTTTGAAAATTTTATAATTTACATCACACATTTTTGGCAGAATAATGGAAGGTTTCTGAATTTGGAAATTACTAGAAATATAAACTGCCAATTTTTTTACTTGTTTGTATAGCATTGATTTTAGAGAAATCATACATGCTAGCACACACACACACACATAGTTTTATACATACAGACATATGTTTATACATATTCATATACACATGTATATATATATATATATATATATAAATATATATATATATATATATATATATATATATATATATATATATATATATATATATATATATATGTATATATATATATATATATATATATATATATATGTATATATATATATATATATATATATATATATATATATATATATATATATATATATATATATATATATATATATGTATATATATTATATATATATATATATATATATATATATATATATATATATATATATATATATATATATATATATATATATATATATATATATATATATATTTATATATATATATATATATATATATATATATATATATATATATATATATATATATATATATATATATATATATATATATATATATATATATATATATATATATATATATATATATATATATATATATATATATATATATATATATACATATAAATATATATATATATATATATTATACATATATATATATATATATATATATATATATATATTATAAATATATATATATAATATATATATATATATATGTATATATATTATATTTAAATATATATATATATACATATATATATATATATATATATATATATATATTTATATATATTATATATATATATATATATATATATATATATATATATATTTATATATATATATATATATATATATATATATATATATATGTATTTATATATACATATATATATATATAAATATAATATATATATAATATATATATATATATATATATATATATATATAAATATATATATATATATATAATATATGTATATATGTATATATATATATGTATATATATATATGTATATATATATATATATATATATATATAAATAAATATGTATAAATATTTAAATAAATATATAAATATATATATGCCGACTTTGGATACACCAAATTTAATTCCTGCTTTTTTTTAACAATTATATAACTCCTTTATAAAATACAAGACTCATATGTAATTTACTTAATACGTTTAATTTGTAAATTTAAATAGGCTTGTAAAAGCTTTCCGCCTTTTGAGCACTTTGATTGACACTGTCACTTTTCACAACTATTGCTAAGTACTGACCTATTTACCACCCATTTAGCAGGAGTTTTTTCTAATTAAAAATTTCCCTTACTACAATGCTCCTCCCAATAGGAGGGAAAAATTCATAGAACCAATTTTAAATCCCCCATTATAAGTTTATTTGTAATAGTAATGTCAGAGAAATGAGAAGAAAAATAATGTGAGATACAATTCTAAAAATGTAAAAGGGGATATTTATCCTACATATAAAGAATTATTTTGTACTTTTTTAGTAGGAGAGATATTAAAAATTGATTTATCAAAATTTAAAAAAGAAATTCAAGAAGTTTAAATATAACTATTACATTTTTATCTTAAAATCGTACCAAAACATTGGATCACTGATTATTTAAAATATAAAAACTAATAAAAACTTTTGAAATTTTTCTATGTGCTCATTTACTACTTTCTGTTGGCAAATATTTCGTTAAGTAATATTACACTTCGTTAAGTAATCTTACACGTAAAAATTTCTAATCTCATAACCTAGAAAATGTTGAAATAGTGACAAAAAAGTACCTAAAAGTTAGTGCTATCAAAATAAAAATTCAATAAATATTTTAAATATGTAAAAATATTTCATTTCATTGTATTTAGGTATTTTTGAAGGGGTCACAACATGAACACATTTTGTGAAATAAGCATTAAAAGGCTTAGCTAAACAAAATTTATTTATATAATGAGTTAAATTAAACAATAGAAGGAAAGATATTTTGATATTAATTTCGTAGTTCTTTGGTATCTCTTTTTATAGAATTTGGTTCTATTATTTTTCAAATAATAATCAAACTACATGAAAATATTACTGGATCTCCTGTGTCATGAATAAGATACGTATAGCCCCAGGCATAATCCAATTTCTTCCCGCCCCTATCTCCTAATTTATAACCACGTGATAGAAAAATCACATTCATATAAAAATTATAACATTAAATTATAAAACAGATTCTAATGTTACTTTCTTTTTATTCTTTATTTATTTGCACCTATAAAATGAATTATTGAATTAGAACTTAAATATGCATAAAAATTGTATAAAACACATTGATTGATGGTAAGAAAAATTTGTAGAATTTTTTTTTAATGATTTAGAATAAAATAATAGTATGAGACACATGCTATGGCAATCATTATTTTCAAGATACCTTTCAAACCTTAAAATAAAACTAATCTTTATCATAAGGGTTATAAAATATTAAGAAAAAATATTTAAAAAAGTCATTCCTCTAATAAAAAATGGGCTTATAAATTTCATAACAAAACAAACATGATTTTGTTTTGTCTCATATAATTTTTCAGTTCCGGTCAATTTCCTATCACAAGTTATTTAAATTATTTTTTATCCTAGAACTTAATAAATTTTCGTCTTTATTTTTATGTCGAATTGTAATTTATTATATTTTTTTTCTAATAAATCTCATTAAGATTAAAACAATTGAGAGAGCATTTTTAGAATGGGCGGATACCAGTAATGGATCAAAAAATAAATTATCCAATTACATTATTTAAAAATGATTTTATACTTTTTGTATACATTTTTGAGGAGGCCTTTTTAATACTGTCAAATAACCTTGTCCGAAAATCCAAACTTTTTATGATAATTATAACTAGAGTTTTATCCGCCCAAACCATGTAATTCATTAGCGAAACTATCGCAAAATAACAAGAAACTGAAACTCTGTTAGAGATATATAATGTTCAGGATAATAAAGAATTATGATATGAAATGTTTTCTTAGAAAGCGTAATGAGGGAAAATATAAACAGTTTTTTTTTGTTTATTTTGGGTTACCTATTTCTGGAGGATAATACAGAGTTAACCATTATTTAGGAGACTATACATATGAAACTTGCTTCCTGATATTATAAAAAATGTGACGTAATGCTGCATTTTCTGAAAAATTTATATATATATATATATATATATATATATATATATATATATATATATATATATATATATATATATATATATATATATATATATACATATATATATATATATATATATATATATATATATATATATATATATATATATATATATATATTATATATATATATATATATATATATATATATATATATATATATATATATATACATATACATATATACATATACATATATATATATATATATATATATATATATATATATATATATATATATATATATATATATATATATATATATATATATATATATATATATATATATATATTATATATATATATATATATATATATATATATACATATACATATATATAAGTTATATAAATATAAAAACAGGTATTAAAAACCATTGTATCCCGTATAGATTAACACTATATTGCTTCTTCAAGTAGATTAAATACTCAATTGCATCAATCCAGACCAAAATAGAGATTTAATTTCCCTTTAACGGCATTTCATATGTTACTGAAAATATTTATTGAAATTTTATTAATACAATGCGAGTTTAAAAAGTGTAAAATAAAATTCTATTTTTGCAAAGTATCACTATTTTTACAATAGATTTGGCTTCCCAGAATTACTTTACCCCAATATACTTTTACTCTTTTCAAAACTGAAGATAACTTAAAGTATCCAAAAATTATACTACAAATTGCTAATTCAGATTTTATTACACGTAAACAACTCGAAAATTAATCTTTTTATGTAAAACACATTCAGGTTTGGAAACAGAAATATATATAACACGAATTGAGGGGTTATCTGTATTTTACTAAACAATTCACATACGACATACATTCGTGATATACTAGAAGTAACAATAAATATATTTTAATGAATTGTTTCATGTTAAAATCAACTGATTAAATATTATTTATCAGAGAAACAATACTATAGAGAACTAGCATGTAGCCCATCCTATGACGGGATTAGTAAAATTTTTAATATTCCAGAACTGTTAAGTACCCAATGAGGCAGGTAAAAAATGGTTTATTTTTTTGGCTGAGAATTATCTGGTTCACTCTCAATAATTTATTTACCTTCATATTCCTCTAGAGTATCCAGGTCCTGTAATGCAGTTTAGAACCACATTGAATTCATTTAGTGAAACCGCGTGGTTATGTATAATAAACAAACACACAAAAGAACAAACTTCTTAATTTCCAAATATATATAAATTAAAAGTTAGATATTTATTAGTCCGTGAAATAGACTCCTAGACTTATATGAAAATAATTTATTGTTAATACCGGTGGTAAAAATTTCATTACAACAAAAAATAATCGATGATTAAATTCAAAATTATCACATATGTGCCTAATCTATTATTTAAGCCAAATACAAAAGAAATTCATTTACGTAATATCTAAGTTCTGCGATAAAAGATATTAAAATAGTGTAAACGATATTTAAATAGTTTAAAATATGAAATGATTAAATGAGATGTTTCAAGGAATGATGTCACAATGCTAGAAAAAAATTGTTATTTTTACCTATTTATTAAGGGATAAATTGATAAAATTAATCGCCTGCTCTTAACCGGGGAAAATAAAACTTAATATAATAATTAAATAATGGCATTAAACTCTCGAAAAGGAGGGAAGGGTTGGATTTCGAACGTTTTAAAGACGACAGTATTTTTTGCTGTGATATGAAGCATATTTATACAAATTTATTTTAGAATCGGATCCATAGTTTAGGAGAAGATATACTTTGTTCGCTTTGAATGGATGCCTCTATCCATTCCAGGTCCAACTGCTTCATAAATTAGAGGACAGCAGTACAGATAACTTAGGCAATTATTATATAGGGGGTAAAACACTAATAAAATTTCCCAATTATCTCTGCTAAATTTAATATGCTATAATGATTATAGAAGTTATAAATATCTTTTACAATAAAGGGCCAAAACCAAATTAAAGTGTCACAAAAGTGCAATTATTATAAAATTTATTACATTCTATATTTAAAGTACAAAAAGGAAAAACAGAGAAATCTTCATTTATTCGGACAAATAACCTCCCAAAAAATTTTCAAATGCAGTCATTGTAATTTATTAATTTTTTTTCTAATAAATCTCATTAAGATTAAAACAATTGGGAAAGCATTTTTAGAATGGGCGGATACCAGTAATGGATCAAAAAATAAATTATCCAATTACATTATTTAAAAATGATTTTATACTTTTTGTATACATTTTTGAGAAGGCCTTTTTAATACTGTCAAATCACCTTGTCCGAAATTCCAAACTTTTTATGATAATTATAACTAGAGTTTTACCCGCCCAAACCATGTAATTCATTAGCGAAACTATCGCAGAATAATAAGAAACTGAAACTCTGTTAGAGATATATAATGTTCAGGATAATAAAGAATTATGATATGAAATGTTTTCTTAGAAAGCGTAATGAGGGAAAATATAAACAGTTTTTTTTGTTTATTTGGGTTATCTATTTCTGGAGGATAATACAGAGTTAACCATTATTTAGGAGACTAGACATATGAAACTTGATTCCTAATATTATAAAAAATGTGACGTAATGCTGCATTTTCTGAAAATTTATATATATATATATATATATATATATATATATATATATATATATATATATATATATATATATATATATATATATATATATATATATATATATATATATATATATATATATATATATATATTATATATATATATACATATATATATATATATATACATATACATATATACATATATAT
>CM063505.1:93110008-93112508 GCA_032207245.1 Pardosa pseudoannulata | reverse complement strand
GCCGATAATAAAGCTTGCGTGCAATACTCTTAATGGACGAAATGGGGTATTTGTCAATATTATATCCGTATCGTAAGTGGATATCGAAATCTAATTTTATTAAATATGGATAATTAAATTAAAACAATGGACATAAAGATTAAAGTATAGGAAATCCTTTTGTAATTACAGTAATCTACAGCTTGATCATGCCTCGTGATATAATTATCTTGAACCATACTGCGTTTTAAATAAATCATAAATTCGTTTTATTACTTGAATACTTAATCAAGTTCTTAAACTTCATATCTCTGAAGAAGAGATTACAGATGTACTTCTTGAAGATTTAAACTGCAAGATCTACTTCACAGAAGTTAATTTCATTTATATGTTTAAAATGCTAGGATTTTCCTTTGAAATTTTGGAACAATTTTGTTATTTTCAAAGTCTGTTTTTTAATTTTTCTAGATTAAATAGGTGATATCCTATATTAAAAGTATGATTTTTATATAGATACCTAATTTGTAAGCATTTTTATAAGACTAAAGTTCAAATACATAGGTTATAAATACATGATTTTTCTATTTCAAGTGACTTTGAATATTGAGGTCTAAACTATTTTGTTATTAATGAATTTGCTTAATAAATGTTAGGTATAACAGCTCTTTGTCATTTACAATGTGTCTTATATTCTCATATGCAATTTTTACTATAGTTAAAATCTCCACTCCCAAGAATAATATAATTATATACATTCACTTATAGTAATCTACTTTGTTTAGGCATGTTTCGATATTCGTAGCTATTTCACTTCATTTAGAGGAGTTATATTGATACTGATATCTTAACAACACTGAGACGAAGTTCGTCCCATATTCATTAAGATTACGAATTTTTGCCATTGCGGAATGTAACTGGTTTCAATTTTCAAGGGAATTACCTCAACAATGAACTTGAACAGTGTTATCAAAGATTCGAAGTTGTCGTGTAGACATTAACTCTTTAACTAAGGTTTCAATTTTAAATAAATGTTCTGTCCAGTAGACGTGATCTGGATTAGCGTAAGCAATTGCTTAATAGTTTTGTAAAGTGTGTTCATTTTGTTACAGTTAAGTGCAGCACCATCTGAAAAAAATAGTGTTAGCTTTGAGCGCGGATTGAGGGGGATTAAATCGGCTACTAACAAATATACTATATTTTTTCTTGATGTTTCTTTAAAGTGGATGGTTTGGACGCCGTTTGGAGTGAAAATATTCAAAGTCATTGTAGTAAGTAAATTCTTAATTTCTTTAATCATAATTCTTTTTGGGTTTTCATTTTCCCTACGCTGATCCAATCCATATACATTTAATTCTATTTGACTGTGTTTATGTATTATGTATCCCCCTCGTTTATATTATTCTTATCTAATGTACTGTGTTAAAATCTTAAAAGTTAGTAGTCATTAATTCTTTATTGATAGTATTATATTTGCTTTGTAATGTCAAATTCTAATCTACAAAAAACTGTTTGCAAATCCCTTCCCTTTGTATTTCTCAATCACAAAGTCTTTATTTTAGTTTATATATTTATTTATACATTATAATTCTTAAATCTCACATTAACGCTCTAAGCGGTTCGACTACAATTCTCAAACTGATTTCTTCAAAGCAATCAGGTACAATTTTCGCCTCCAAAAACTTTTCGAAAATGGATTGAGTACATTTCTGAATAAATTTTCCCCAAGGAATTTTCGGTAAATCAGGTAGATTGTTGGAACTGCACCCCTCTTTAACTATATTTATTGAGCACCCTACCTCCAGAGTCACAAAGCTCTGATACTTTTCTGGCTCTGTACATACTCTATTTACAAATTTTTATTTCGGTAAAAATGTATCTGAAATTGCACACTTAAATATCTTGGATGACTTTAGTAAAAAAATATAAATAAGTCTCTCAAGATATTTTATTTGTACTTTTAGAATTATTATTCCAATGGGATAATCTTCGAAATGACCGTTTATGTGTATTAAAATATAACAATCTATAATATCTATTTATATATCTATTCATAACCGGATAAGGGACAATAACGAGATTGGGTTTCCGTATTCCATTCTAGCGACTAAGAGGAAATAAGAATATAGAATGCTGGCCATGACCAGTAACATTTAGTATTTGTGGATAATTTTTTTCCTCTATGTGTTCCACTCGGAGGGTTAGTTCATTTTTCATTTATCTTTAGCTATAGTATAACTACAATCAGCTGTAAACAGCAGAACATTAAATGCAATAGAGAAAAATGAAGGACACAACTTCCGTTCTCTCCAAGGTGGTAGAGTAAAATTCCCCAAATCAGAAAGGTGTAAACGTCTAATAAAATTAAATTTTAAAATGATGGCTTAATATTGAGATAAAAATCATCACATTGGGATAGTTCTACGTCATGAAAATGTGATCTGCGAAAATAGTCCCTGTGATTCAATGTTTTCTGTGAACATGAATTGATTAACTAGCATGGCTCAGAAATATTTAATTTCTG
>CM063505.1:93090008-93105008 GCA_032207245.1 Pardosa pseudoannulata | reverse complement strand
AAAAATAAGTTTCGTTAAAGCTGTGTTAACTCTATAAAGTACCTAAAATTTTCCTATATTAAATATTTAAGTTTTACGTTATTTCTAATGATTATAAATGTTGTCATACTTAAAAAACCCTAAACTACTATGATATGTACCAAAATAACATTTCAATGAAATAGAAATAATGCTAAATATATTAAATTCTCAAACGGTATTCTTAAATATTTTCAGTCCATTGTCTATAATAAATGAATTTATTTTATATTGTATACATAGTATTTATAGAGAAACGTGTCTGCTAACGTGTTTTAATTATGTTGATAAAAGTAGCACAACATTTATTTTAATTTTTGTTGTTTTTTAAATATTTGTCACTAGAAAACTATACAACATTTTCATAAAAATATATTCAGAATCGGCACAAACGTTTAAATAAAGAATTTTCAGAAATTCGGATTATATTATAGAAAAATATCTTTTGGAATTTACTTTATGTCAACAATAAGATAATAAAATGTCAAACTGGGAAATGGGATTTTTTAATTTTAGAAAGAATAAAGTGAAAAAAAATTATTTTTGTAAAAAGAACAAATCTGCAGAATATAGAATTTACAGGCTGCTCCTTATATATTCTGGCAAAAATTGTTTTTATTAATTTTTTTCTAATTTAGTTATCTTGTCCGTTTAAATGATTGCACTTAAAATAGATGTCAAAATGTGTTAAAAGCATAAAATCCAAATATAAAATTTCACATGGAAATATGTAGTATTGTATCTGTTTTTTACTTTGGAAACTAATGATATTTTTATTCTTATGAAATATTGATGTTCTATCTAGTATTTTCTTTGCGCATTAGCTAGACATATTTCAAGAGTGTGCCGGAGAACATTTTTCAACTGAAATGAAATGAAATGTTTCAACTCCACGTATTGGACTCCACGGTTTGGAAAACTGGAAAGAGGTAAAAGAATACCGAGAGCAAATATTCACCAAAAAGAAGCTACGCAAAAAACTAGATTTCATCTAGTGAACTTTTATTTCTTTTATTTCAATGCAGCAGTCAATACAGACATTATGTAACGTCTATACAAGGCTTCTAATCTGTTACCCATTTAGAACCACCCGGAAGAGATCGAGTAGCTTAAGGTATGATACGGACGCGAGTTACCCCCGCTGAATCCTCCGAACTTATAAGCAGGGTCCAAGCAGGAGACTACCAAGCTTGACCTGCAATCCCCAGAGCTATCGTTTAAGAACTTGGAGGACAATGTGACCACGAACATATCTTAAGTACTCTGGTCACCTAAAGCGATCATGGCGGATCTTAGGCTCCAGTTACAAACCTGCAAATCTTTCAGTTACGAGATCCCTGCCTTTACCATCTGAGCTACCGCAGCTCAGTGAAATTTTATTTTAGTCGTGCACTAAAATTACTAACACAAGATTACTTTAATTACGTTGATGCTTCAACATATGTCATATTAGTCTTCTTATGTTTAAGTATAAAGTATGGATCAATGAACGTTTGAATAAATTTG
Organism: Pardosa pseudoannulata; assembly: GCA_032207245.1. NCBI lineage: Eukaryota > Metazoa > Arthropoda > Arachnida > Araneae > Lycosidae > Pardosa > Pardosa pseudoannulata. Next base: position 93,103,484 of record CM063505.1, on the reverse strand, counting down.
AAAAAAATTATATAAACGTAAAACTGATTTATAATGGTATTGTTGTATTACATAAATGTCTTTATAGGAATTAAACATACTATTTACTGCGTTCTTAGAAAACTCGATTTTCAAAATAATTTAATAATTTACAAATTTTTGAAAGGATTTCCCACAAAACTTTTAATTGAACAAATTCATTGAATATAAGAAAAATGTCAGCACAGTTAAATTTTTAAAAATTCTCGAAAACTTTCATATGTTACTTTAAACAATTAAAGAACATCTTTCGTAAAATTATTTAACTCTTAAGAATGAAATTTTCCAAAAAAATCTTATGAATTCTCATTTAAATATGTCTCCGAATTAATTAAACAATTAAATGTATATCCATAGAAATTAGAGAAATGCGCTAAAATTATAAGCTTCTTAATATTACTTTTTAAACTATAATTTACGACATCGCAGTATAGATTGGAATACTTTTCTCCGTTTGTAAGAATAGAAAAACAAATTTTGATATTTCTTACGAAACTTTTACATTCAAAATTTATCAAAATATAGAATTAATAGTGTGCAGGGATGTTTAAAACGAAAATAACTGCTTGGAAGAAATATTAAAATACTTAAGTACTATGATAGGACTAATTGCATAAATATACTAAATTCCTAGTTATAAATTTAAGAAGGAGAAATACTTCCGTGACTAAAGAAGCGTTGAAAAGGTTTGCTACGGAAGTGAATAACATTACCCTCACTGGTTCCTCGTAATTTAGAAGGAGGGACCAAGCAGGAGCCTCGCAAGCTTGGACTGCAACCCCATAGCTATCGTTTAAGAACTCAGAGGACATTGTAAACGGAAACATATTTTACCAAGGTTTCCCTTTGTAAAATACTTTGGTCACCTTTAGCGAACACGGAGGATTTTAGGCTCCAATTTCAAACCAGCAATATTTCAGTTACGAGATCCCTACCTTTACCAACTGAACTACAGCTGCTCAGTGAACTTTTATTTTAGTCGTGCACTAAGATTACTGAAACAAGATTACTTTAGTTACGTTGATGCTTCCACATATGTCCTATTAGTCATTTTATATTTAAGTATACAGTACTGATCAATGAACTTTTGCATGATTTTGAATATATAATGTATATATATATACATATATATATATATATATATATATATATATATATATATATATATATATATATATATATATATATATATATATATATATATATATATATATTATATATATATATATATATATATATATATATATATATATATATATATATATATATATATATATATATATATATATATATATATATATATATATAGATATTTATAACAGTATTACTCTATTACATAAATGTCTTTATAGCAATTAGACATACCATTTACTGTGTTCATAGAAAACTCGATTTCGCGAAATTTTCAAAATAATTTAATAATTTACAAATTATTGAAAAGCTTTCCGACAAAGTTTTTAATTGAACAAATTCATTGAATATAAAAAAATGTCAGCATTAAGTTTTTAAAAATCTCGAAAACTTTCATATGTTATTTTAAACAAGCATAGAACATCTTTCATAAAAATTATTAAACTCTTAAGAATGAAGTATTCCAAAAAAAATCTTATGAAACCTCATTTAAATATGTCTTTAAATTAATTAAACAATTAAATTTATATGCATAGAAATTAGAGAATTGCGCTAAAACTATAAGATCTTAATATTACTTTTTAAAATATAATTTATGACATCGCAGTATAGATTGGAATACTTTTCTCCGTTTGTAAGAATAGAAAAATAAATTTTGAATTTGTTACGAAACTTCCCAAACTTTTACATTCAAAATTTATCAAAATATAGAATTAATAGTGTGCAGTGATGTTTAAAACGAAAATAACTGCTTGGAAAAAATATTAAATTACTTAAGTACTGTGATAGGACTAATTGCATAAATATACTAAATTCCTAGTTATAAATTTAAGGAGAATAAATGCTTCCGTGATTAAACAAGTGTTGAAAAGATATGCTACGGACTTGTTTAACATCACCCCCTTTATGTCCTCGTGAATTAGAAGGAGGAACCAAGAAGAGCTACTCCAGGCTTGGTCTGCAACCACATAGCTATCGTTTAAGAACTCAGAGGACATTGTAAACTCAAACATGTTTTACGTACTATAGTCACCTTTAGCGAACACGGCGGATCTTAGGCTCCAGTCCCCAAACCGCTTTCTTTCAGTTACGAGATCCCTGCCTTTACCAACTGAGATACCGCTGATCAGTGAATTTTTATTTTAGTCGTGCACTAAGATTACTGAAACAAGATTAATTTAATTACTTTCATGCGTCTACATATGCCAATTAGACATTTTATATGCAAGTATAAAGTATGGATCAATGCATTTTTGCATAAATTTGAAAAATTATATATACATAAAACTGATTTATAATGGTATTACTGTATTACATAAATGTCTTTATAGAAATTAAACATACCATTTACTGCGTTCTTAGAAAAGTTGATTGCTCGAAATTTTTAAAATAATATATTAATTTACAAATTATTGAAAGGTTTTTCGACAAAGCTTTTAATTGAACACATTTATTGAATATAAAAATATGTCAGCACATTTAAATTTTTAACAAAATCTCGAAAACTTTTATAAGTTATTTTAAACAAGCAGAAAACATCTTTCATAAAAATTATTCAACTCTTAAGAATGAAATTTTCAAAAAAAATCTTATGAATGCTCATTTAAATGTCTGCAAATTAATTAAACAATTAAATTTATATGCATAAAAATTAGAGAAATGCGCTAAAATTATAAACTTCTTAATATTACTTTTTAAAATATAATTTATGGCATCTCAGTATAGATTGGAATACTTTTCTCCGTTTGTAAGAATAGAAAAATAAATTTTGAATTTGTTACGAAACTTCCCAAACTTTTACATTCAAAATTTATCAAAATATAGAATTAATAGTGTGCAGTGATGTTTAAAACGAAAATAACTGCTTGGAAGAAATATTAAATTACTTAAGTACTGTGATAGGACTAATTGCATAAATATACTAAATTCCTAGTTATAAATTTAAGGAGAATAAATGCTTCCGTGATTAAACAAGCGTTGAGAATTTTTTTTCGCCCGCGAAACTTCTCGTAATATATATGCATAATAAAACAAATTCCCCCGCATTTGTTTGCATATTTTGCTCATTTGAAGAATAATTTATTTAACACACTTCAGCGAAATGCGAAGTAATTTTTATGACGTACCTCAACGTTACTTTCCGCGAGATAATTTCCTTTTTAAGGGAAAACATGTCCCTATTTCACTCGAAGATCTAAGAAGGTAAAATTTCAATAATTTGTGGCACGAGAAATCCTTCCTGGGCGCTATTCATCATTTTTAAAGGAGAATATTCAAGTGAATGCTTTTAAAAATTACCGTAGAAGGGAACTGAATTTTTCATATACAGCAAGTATTGGTTTTTAATTTATATAAGGGTGTTTCAACAGATATAGTAAGTAGTTGAGTAAATAATAATATTTTTCATAGACGAAAATTATATATCACAGTCTACTTTCTTTAGCAGGAGTTAATAATTTCTAAGGAAATCATAATTAATATACATTTATATACATATATAAATATATATAATATATATATATATATATATATATATATATATATATATATACATATATATTATATATAAATATATATATATATATATATATATATATATATATATATATATATATAATAATATATATATATATTTATATATATATTCATACATAATATATATATATATATATATATATATATATATATATATATATAAACATACATATATATAATACATACATATATATATATACATATATATATATAATATATATATATATATATATATATATATTTATATATGTATGTTTATGCTTATATAAACATCATATAAAACTGCTGCACACTGTTAGACATAGAATGTTTTTGAGTAAAATACAAAAATCCAAGAAAATGAAATATTTTTAATTATGTAAGAATTCTTGAAGACATAAGAAGGTAAAATTTCAATAATTTGTGGCACGAGAAATCTTTCCTTGGTTTTATTCATCTTTTTTAAAGGAGAATGTTCAAGTGAATGCTTTTAAAAATTACAGTAGAAGGAAACTGAATTTTTCATATACAGCAAGTACTGTTTTTTAATTTAAATAAGGGTATTTCAACAATTGTAGTAAGTAGCTGAGTAAATAATAATATTTTTCAGAGACGGTAATTATATATCACAGCATACTTTCTTTAGTAGGAGTTAATAATTTCTAAGGAAACCATAATTAATGTATATGTTATACGCTTATGTTTATATAAACAACATATAAAACTTCCGCACAATATTAGATATAGAATGTTTTTGATCAAAATACAAAAATGCACGAAAATGAAATTTTTTCAATTATGTAACAATTCTCGAAGACCTAAGAAGGTAAAATTTCAATAATTTGTGACACGAGAAATCCTTTCTTAGCGTTATTCATCATTTTTAAAGGAGAATATCCAAGTAAATGGTTTTAAAATTACCGTAGAAGGGAACTGAATTTTTCATATACAGCAAGTAATGGTTTTTAATTTATATAAGGGTATTTCAACAGTTGTAGTAAGTAGTTGAGTAAATAATAATATTTTTCATAGACGTTAATTATATATCACAGCCTACTGTCTTCAGCAGGAGTTAATAATTTCTAAGGAAATCATAATTAATATATATTTTATATGTTTATGTTTATATAAAAATCATATAAGAGTTCTGCACACTGTTAGAGATAGAATGTTTTTGAGCAAAATACAAAAATCCACGAATATGAAATATTTTTAACTATGTGAGAGAAATTATTTTTGTAATTTCACTATGGTATTTACCTAAGAATCATCGAATAATGTTTGCTTGTTTATATTATATGGAGAAGTGTAACTTATGAAGGGTATTATGAAAGGTTAGAATCTTTATTTCAGTACGCAGGAAAAAATATACCATGTAGAATTTCTTAACACGGTACAGCCAATCTTCTTCCGTTGAAAAATGTATAATATCATTAAAGTCATGTTTATTGAAATTTTAATTTCAAAACTCAATTTTTGTTGGTATTTAGTTAGATTGTACTGTTCGCACTACGCTAAACAGTTTTGACTAGGTTTTGATTTTTAAACTAATAGCAGGGTTTACTTACACATTTTACCATGTGGTATATTTTTAAGATTAATTTTTTATTTTTCTTACATTCCTATATTGCAATAAGAATATCGATACTAAAATAATAAACAGTCAGATTAGTTATTGAAATAATACTTTAATATTTACTGACTGTATAATGGCAAAGAATACTGTAATAATCCAGCTGACTTTTCCATTTTATGTTTATTAGGATAACTATACATGGATGTGTAACAGACAGTCTACGTGTCTCTAGGTGACAATAGGAAAATTTGAATAATTTTAAGTTACTTAAATAAGATATTTAAATATTTTTTATAGAGTTATATTAAATTTTGAGAATGCACAGTATATAAATAAAAGAAATGTTTCTGTCTAGTATTTTCCAAAGAAAGATGCAGTTCTTGTTTAGTCTTGATAATCATACAGTTAGTAAAATTTATTACAATCATAAAGTGGTAGAGGACAAACTTATCTTCTTTATGCATCATCGTATGATGATTTTGAATGTGTATTATCAAGAGACCATAGGTCAAGTAAACAAGTATAGTACCTATTGTTACACTGAGTGATTTATGGTGTTATAAATTTTAGTTTAGTTAATGCATATTTTATAAAATATAATATGAGGCACAAATTAGAAGATAATCATTATTCTGATTCATGGTAAAGGAAACTAAGATATCTTTTTCTATTGAAACCTAAGAATCTCACTAATCTCACTAAGTTACATTTCACCCGATTCACACATTTCAATAAGTAAGCTTTTAAAATAAGATACAGATATCCAACTATCTAAATAGTTTAATAGTAAAAATACTAAAATTTAAGCATATTTCTAACATAATTTGTGAAAATGGCTCATGTTTAACCTGATGAGAGCATTGCTTGGAGATCATCAAATTGTTTAAATACGGCTTTAAAAAAATAAATCATACTTCTTTGCTTACTTAACCCCTTAAGCGGTTTGCCCGTACAGTATACATACTACCCAAAATTTTCCTCAACTCGTTTACCTTACGGCGCACGGGCATCCGTATTTTCTCCTTTTTTCTGGTTCAGTGTCATTAGGTAATAAATTTCCTAAGTGGACTACCAGGTTCGGAGCCTATTTCTCTAAGACTAACAGAGAAACATATTTTGGAAATAATAGCTCCCACATATAAGAATCTGAGACCTGCAAGACAATGTGCAGTGTGCTGTTAGAAAAGAAATGAGAATGGAAAGAGAATCCGAAAAGAAACTCGGTATTTCTGCCCTGATTGAGGACTTACACCATGTTTCAAATTGTACCATACACAAAAAGATTTCTGAACTGTTCGGAAAGGGGTAAACTTAAATTCAATCTGTAGAATTTGTAAACTATTCTTCCCTGCATGCAGATTGTACTTGAGAAAAGCAAACATTTAGGGTTTTTGTGTTCCAAAAATGCAAAAAATAATATATCTAGTAAAACCATTAAAAATTGTACAAAAATTTTAAAAATTCTTATTATTCTTATTCTATTAAGTATGTACTTAATTATAAGTAATAAAAATATGACTTTTTTTGGAGCATTTCTGGTAAAAAAATTAACCGCTTAAAGGGTTAAAAATAAAGAATCATAAAAATTATCTACAATTTAATAATCTTATTATTATTAGCTTATTATATAGGTCTTAAGCTTCCCGTCGTCTTGAAGAATGACTAGATTGTAATTACTTTAAATGGTAGCATTCTAAGGTCAATTGAGCTCATTACAATATGGCAACATGTTTTTAGATTTTTTCTGTATTTATTCTATTTATGGTGTAACGTTCCTCCTATATATTGTCTCTCATCATAAACAAAAGAAAATATAGAGCTCTTTTCCTAGAATCTATCAGTCTTCTGACCCCACTTCCAATTGACCTCTTTTGGCCTGGGGATGGGAGCAGGAAAGAACCGCGTTCTTGTGATTCCCTAGGGACTTGCAGCAGGTCTTTATAACTTATATAGTTACAAGGCGAGCCAATATCTTTCACAAATTGTATCATTTGATCTGAAAGTAATAGAACTAAGGCTGTGGTAGAATAAATAAGGTGCAGTAGTTAAGTTTCGGTTTATTCTAAATTCACTATATCTACACTCAAGTGAGAAAACATTATGACCACAGCTACATACTGCAATAACTCGCCTGCATGACGTGGCAGCCTAGTGATCAGGTGGAAGTGGTATTTAACTGCTGCTGGAGAGTCTGAAGAAACATTATTTCTGATGTCATACTGCATACCTGGAAGGTGTTTTCAATCCGGTTAAGAAATCGCTCCCGGTAAAGATTAATTAGTGACGTCAAACCTCCACACCAGTTGAGATAATTCTTCTAATCCACTTCACCGGGCGGCATGTTAAACTGCCGATAGCACATGGCTGTTATGTAGATTAGCAAGTGAAGACTGTATTTAAGCCGCCGGCAAATGCAAGCCTGGATGCTCTTTCGTGGCCGCCCTGTATGGGATGTCCGTTCTGTAAACCGTTTGTTTGTAGGTAGCAAGTTACTACCAAGTAGTGTACAGTTCTTAATGTTTCTTTTATAGTAATGTTATTTTAATAAATGAGTCAGCCTCTGGCATTTCGAGTGTTTTTCTTCGAGAGAACTTCACATCTACTGCATACCTGCTATTGATATGGCGTAGTATTCTTACAATTTCACTTACTTCTGTGTGTTATGGGAAAGGCGGCGGATCTATGCGATTTTGATACAGGGCAGATTGTAATTGCTCGAAGACTTGGAGCAAGTATTTCCGAAACTGTACGACTCATGAGTTGTTCGCGTACTTATGCAAAATGGATGAATGACGGTGAAACCAGCAGTAGACGACATGGTGTTGGACGTCCACACGCTATCAAATTAAAAGATCATCGGTCATCATTATGTTTTGTGGGACGTTCTCTTGGGTGTCTCTGGGACCCGTGCTTGTGATAGATCAGACATGGTACAGGGTATCTAAACATCTTTGTGGACCAGTTGCACTCTTACATTACCTGTGTTATTCCAACTGGAAATAGAATGTTCCAACAGGACACAAGGCTAAAATTGTGTTGCAGTGGTTCCAGGAACAGGATGCTGAATTCCAGTTAATGTCCTGTTGGCCTAACTCACTGGTTCTCAATCCGACAGAACATATTTGGGATGTTATGGGAAGGTAGCTCAGAGTTCCATTGACCATCCATGCAAGACCACCAATTCGCACTATCTCGTATTTGAGTAACCGTTGTTTAAACATCTGGTACAATCTGTCTCCCGCCATCTACCAAGGACTTGTGGCATCCATGTAAAAGTGGGTTGAAGCAGTGTTGCACACCAAATGTGGGCCAACTCCTTATTGACAGGTGGTAATAATATCTTCGCTCTGGAGTGTATGATTGTTTATAGCCGTTTAGAAGTGCTGTAGAAATTCTACGCAAAATTGTAATCTAAACCAAACGTGGCCACTGGAAGAAATCAGATGTTATAGTTATGTTATAGTTAAGTTATAGCTTAATATGTTTATTTCTAATTCTTTAAAACCATGTTAAATAGTTTAATTAAATATATAAAATTTATTTTCTTTTCACAATTCTTCCAAAATTACTGAAGGAATATGAAAAGCAACTGTTCACCAATACAACGGTTGAGCAATGGGAAAAGAAAATAATGCTTCCAATTATTAAAATTTATTACGTACCATTTCTTTCCACAATATTGTTGCTTTATGAATAAACAGGTGATTAATTATAAAACTAAAACAACCTGTAAATCATTCTACCTTGAAGAACTTATAAATAGTGTTTATAAATTTCATTCATTTGGAACAAAATTGTTCTCATCAAAATATCAACATGATTGCTTTCTTATCCGTATTTAGATCTTAATTAATCTCGAAAATGTGTATTATCGAATATTTAAAAGAAAATATAATTATATCACATGTATAGTGAAGTAAGATTGATGTCCAAAGATTTTTCATACAAGAAGTACTAGCAATCTACAATTTTTAGGTTTTAGTAATGAGATTTGTTCTTCTTATCTTATAGTAATAATATATTTGGATTATAAATTTTAATTTCTAAAATCACAATAAACATATATGATCTTATTGTTTAGTGTGAAAACATTTCACTAATGATCATACTGAACATATCGTCACATTTTTAACTCTTAATTTGACAAGATGTTTTTTCAAATATTTTTTAATTTCTGTTATTTTCCTATGTTTGTATAGACATTAGGATCTCTGTAAAATGAATTAAAAAATATATCATTTTCCATTTTTGAGATTATTAACGTCCTCTGTGGAGAACACTGACAATTTTGTTATATAGTACTTATAAATATACATGTCTGGTGTAGCGGCCAGACTTAGCCAAATTAAGGGTTGAGTGATTCGATTGAATTGTATGAATTTTATTTGTGAAGAAGCGGAAAATAAGTCAATACTTGATCACAATCCTACTTACAGGTAATATTTTATGATTTATATCTACAGTAGTAATCTATGGAAATTTAGTTTAATGAAGATTTGATTTTCAGTATTCAAAATATAAAAATTTTCGTGTTTTTAATATTAAAAAAACATATATGTTCTAGTTATGTGAAATATACCACTGACTTACAATATCAATTATTTTTAGTGAAAATATATCAATAATTTACTCTTAGATGATTTCATCATATATATAAATAGGCTGATTTCAGTATCATATTTAGTTATGATAAAAGCAAAACATACGGAATATCTATAGAGATTCAAGTTTTAACCCCAAAGTTTGATAGATATTATTAATTATTTATTTTTATATAAGGTTGATTTAATATCATCCTTATAAATTTAGATTTTAAGAAAGAGTTCTTAATCCCAAACACAAAGATTTATTGTTATTCTTAAAGCAACTGCGACTATGTTACAAATATGGCGGACATCGACAATATACATAAATTGCTAACATTTGTTTTTACAAAATAACTAAAAATAAATAAACAATTATGCTTTCATCGATAAATAAAAGAGAAACTTACATTTAGTAATCCACAGGTATGAAGTTAATTGAAATTCGTTTCATTAGTTTTAGAAATACAATGAACTTTTGAGTATCAATATTCTTAAAAATATATGATCTAGGTATGTAAAACAATATCGCTGATGTATACATGTTTATTTTAAAAATTATTTATTGAATTCAATATGGAATCTAAAACCAGTTTTACCAGAAATTTTTAATTATAGGCTATTTTGTTTTAGAGTTTTACTCTTAAAAAGCATTGCTTATATTTCATTCGAAACATGCCTGAAATTATTTTCCCATTTACTAAATCTAACCCTAATTCTTAGTCCTTTAATACATTCATTTTTATCCCACTCATTCGATGGAAACTTGTTAGTTACACAGAAAATGGTTTTCTATTGTAAATAGATTATTTTTTTCGGTTTCTAACGATAATGCATTCTGGGAATTATGTTATGCAAAGGTAAATTTAAAATAAACATGGAATTCCAAATATTCTCTTAAGCATTCCAAATATTCCTAGAAATTAAAATTACTCCGAAAATGTACTTTATTTATTGAAAAAAAAGGGATAATGTTATTCAATAAAAATAATACATTAATACGAAAAATCAATAAAATGAGTCAAACAGTTGTTTGCAGAATAGTAATACATAAGGAAACGCAGTCACGAATTATCTGCTTCGTACAGCATTTGAATATTAAGTATATGTGATTTATTTTGCGTCCGTATTGCTCATATTACTTATTTATTTTTCTAATATAATGACATTTCTTAGCTTAAAAAGAAGTATATATTCCAAAGTAAAATGTAATAATTAAAAGAGCTGGATAGAAAAGTAATTGTTTCTGATCTTGCTGATTGAAAAATGTTATTTAATAGTCATATTTAATTGAATATAACTAACCTTAATTTGAAAAAAATATTTAATTTAGTCATTCCCTTCACTAGAAAATTAAAATATTCTAAAATATTAACATTCGAATTTGGAGTTTTTATTATTTAAAATTTGAAAAATAAAAGAGAAGTATATTATTTAAATTGCTTCTTTTAATTGTTAAATTTCTGATACATGGGTTCATAGTTTTTAATCAGATTTAGTAAATTTTCATACGTACTTACCCTGTGACATAACATAATGTTTTTTTTTTTCACTTTGACAAGAGAATAAATTTATATCTGTTAATTGTGCTAAAAAGAGACCTTGAACGGGGCAGAAAACTACCAGAACTTTTTATCCTAAAATTCAAGGAAATTTTACAGATTCACAAGTTAAATAATTTATTCGAAAGGGTTTCGTTGTTTTGTATGAAAATATATAACTGTATGAAAATATATAATATAAATGGTTTTAGTATATATAATTATATATTTTGTATGAAAATATATAATTATATATACTAAAACCATTGAATTTTTTCTTCGAGTTTGATATTTTTGGTATTTATAAGTGACTTTAATACTTTAATGTACTAATTTGGATACATTAGTCGTTTTTAAGCTACATTCATATTTTAAAATAAAGTAGTATATTAATTATTAATTAATTAATTAATTAGTGAAAATTATTTATTTATTAATTAATTATTCAAAATTATTTGATCAAAAAATTGGTATATTTCACATACGAGCATTTTAAATTGTGTTATTGTTGTTGTTGCTTATGCCACTTGGTCGAACCAAGCGCGATCGACCAGGACGCTACTTCTATTACGACAAAGGGGTTCTCCTTTCTTTTTTTTTTTTTTTTTCGCCGAATGATGGCCGATTGGTTAGGGTGCTGGCCTTCGAATCCGGAGTTCGTGGATTCGAATCCTACTATGGCATGGATGTTCGTAGCCGTTCGGAATCGGCTTTAAGCAGTAGGTCCCGGTCTCATTACCCTCGTGTTGCAAAAATATAGACCGTATCATTCCAAACCTTTCTTTTTGACGAGCACCTCAAGGGTGGTTTAGTTTGGTTTTGAAATTCTACGGTGTAATTTTTGCAACACGAGGGCTAATGAGACCGGGACCTAATGCTTAAAGCCGATTCCGAACGACTACGAACATCCAATTTATAATAGGATTTGAACATACGAAAGCACCTCCATGGTAAAAGTACTATTTCTGCTCAAGTTAATCCTCGTATTTTTAAAGCAGGAACCAAGCAGAAGATCCATAGGTTTAGCCTGCCACCCCCAGAAGTAATGATTGAGAACTTGGAGGACATAAATATCTCGAACATATTTTACGTGCACCAGTCACCTTTAACGAACACGGTAGATCTTAGCCCAGTTTGGGATCCGAACCCGTAACCCTCCATTTACGAGAGCGTTGTCTTTGCCAACTGGGTTATCACAAAATGTATGATACAGCAGAACAAAGTAAAGGTCATGTTAAATACAGTGGGGATTAAAATAATTTTATTTACAAAAATGTTTTAACTAATAATCATATGTTATATTATATTATATTTTAATTATATATTATATTATATTATATTTTAATTATATGTTATATTTTATATAATAATTTTAATTGATGAACATTAATATTTTCTATACCCATGTATGTTGCTAAATAAATAGTAAACGAAAATAGTTAAGTCATTTGATTAATATGAGAGACACTGGGGACATTATTAAAAGGATATTATTGATAGATTAAATTTAATGAGAAAGATTTCTATTTTATTTAAAAACTCATGTGTGGAATATTTTAATTTCTTGTAGAGTTTATGCTACAACATTTTTATGATCTTGTTAAAAACAGAGTAAATTTTTCATGTGTTGACAGGAACTGTTTATTTTACAAGACACGTGTCTGAGCAACACTGTAGAGTGTTGCTTGACCATTTTGGTGGCACCCAGGGGCGGATCTTAGGGCGGCTCCAGCCCCAAACCTGAAACCTACCAATTTCGAGATTGCTGCGTCTGCCGACTGACATACGATTATAACTTGGGACCAAGAGAATCAATTTTTGTAATTTAAGAAAAAAAACACTTGTGGCTGCGACTTATCAAATTATCAAATCTAAAAGACTTTAGTTAGTAATAATTATAGTTTTAAACTTCACATTGGTAATAATTTTACACAACCTAATTATTACACATTATATTATTATGCAATATTATGCAGTTTCGAATAGCAACTATCCGTCAAAATAATTTTCCGCCACAAATAAGTTTATCAAGACGAATTGCATAACAATGATAGAAGTCTGCATTCTAAATCAATCTTCAAATACTCAACTTAATACTTAAATAAAGTCTTAT
>CM063505.1:93070008-93085008 GCA_032207245.1 Pardosa pseudoannulata | reverse complement strand
ACATATATATATATATATATATATATATATATATATATGAATATACGCTCACACACACACACTTATATACATATGCATACACATATGATGAGTGTAATATATTGTTTTCTTCAGAGTAATTACTCAACTAATAAAAATTTCTTAACGTCTAAAACTAACACAATCAATTAGACGGTTACAGCTTATTAATTAATTAGAAAATTTTTGAATCTACTAAATTTTCCTATTTTACAAGACAGAAAACAAATGCCTATTTGTCTTGAACATCTTTTTTAAAATTTGAATCTTTTGAATTTCAACAATTTTCAATAAATGCGTTTCAATTCTTGAACCACAGTTTTAGGACATTTTTCAAGATGAAATCATTCCAATTTACCCGCTGAAAAATTCCTTCGAATTTATCACTTACATATTTAATAAAAAAGAATAAGTAGACGCTTACATAATAAACGTATATTATGGAAAACATCCGTGGTCTCCCTTAAATTATACATGACAATATGACGGGGGGAGCACTTCTCTGGAAGAATTTAAAACGAAGCCGACAGTTTAAAATTTGGAGCTTATTAAATTGAAAGGTTGATGCAATCGTCGGGGAATTTCATAAAACATTTATTAGGGCAATATTTTACACGCATTTCAAAATGTCGGAAATGGTGTGCAGTTTAGAAAATAAACGTGAATGGCGTTGCAAGAAGGTTAAATTCATTTGAATTTGTCACCGCATATATTTTTTTGTTAATTTTTAATGATTACTGAATACAAGAGAGTATGACTTGAGTTGTCTTTGAATTGTGGATTAATTGAATGCTTACTCATCACTCGGAAATGTTTTAATGAAATTATTTTTCGAATTTCTAAGGTGAGTGTAGACTTTTAAAATTACATTGTTTTTAATAACTTTAGCTTGGGAATTTTCCATCGCTATTAATTGAACCGACAAACATCGTGCGGAAATGATCATAATGAATTGCGTTTTTGATCTCTTAAGTGCAATGTAGATTTTTATATCTAAATTTCATTGTTTTAAATTTCCGTCCGCTTTGGATTTTTTCATCGCTATTAATTCGAGTCAACTCATATCGTGCATATATGTTTATAATGAATTTTGTTGTTGATTTGCGAAAGTGGGTGTAGACTTTCGTTGTTTTCATTTTCCATTTGCTTACAAATGTAATATATTGTCAAAAGTATTTTTCAAGTACAAGAGAATATGAGTTGAGATATCTTTGAATTGTGCATTAATTGAATGCTTACTCAACCCTCGCAAATGTTTTAATGAAATTCGTTTTCGAACTTCTAAAGGGAGTGTAGACTTTTATAATTGCATTGTTTTTATTTCCCTTAGCTTAGAAATTTTCCATTGCTAATTCTTGAACCCACACATATCCTGTGGAGATAATTATAATGAATTTCGTTTTTGATCTCTTAATGTAGATTTTTGTATCTAAATTTCATTGTTTTAAATTTTCGTCCGATTTGGATTTGTTCATCCCTTTTAATTCGAGTCCAGACATATGTGCGGAAATGCATAGAATGAATTTTGTTGTTTATCTCAGAACGTGGGATTATTAAGGATAGACTTTATAATTAAATTGTTTTTATTTCCCTAGCTACTCTTTTTTTATAAATATACGAAATGGAAAGCTACTCCTTTTTTTAAAAAACAAATGTATGAAAATTGTTTAAAAAGCTAATTTTCATTGATGAAGTATAATATCGTTTTGGTAATATTATCATGTAAGTCATTTCTTTCCTAGCCTAGTTCACACGTCACATCAAAAGGTAAAATTGTTTTCCTATACTTTTATGCTTAAAATGGAATAAAAATGCATAAAAATGAATTGAAAACTTTTTTATACTTATATGCACGATTTTATTACATAAAAATCTAGAAAACATATATTAAATCTATGTAAAGATTAAAACTCTTCACAATAAAATATTTTAAAACACACTAAATATTTTTAAGATTTGTAAATTAAGTATTAAAAAGCCTTACCATTTTGGATTCGTTGAATTCAGACAAAATCAAATATGTGGAAATGCCAAATAAATAAGTAACTGCATTGAATATAAAACTTCCGTTTCCTCATATAAGCATTTATTAAACTGATGTATATATCGAAAGTTGTTTAACATTGAGGTAGTAATTCCATAGATTACTTTATACACATCATTGAGTCCCTAAAACTAAAGGATTTAATTATATCTCTAGATTTGAAGCCAAAAGCATCAATACCATTTTTATATAAAAATTACAACTTTCACTTAACAATTCTCATTTATTATATAAAAAAATTAAAATAATTTTTTTAAATACTTAATATGTAGATGTCTAATTGTGATCAGGTGATTTAGATCAGTAATATAATTGATTAATTCATCCAAGAAGTAAAATGTTTTGGATCTAAATCTGACCTCATCACATCTTTTGTAAAGGATACAGGACCATAAAATATATGCAACGGAATTTTTCGTCTTGTGCAGTAGTCTCGGGCAGGGTTCTGATCCGTACATGACACTAAATAAGAATGTATCTGTGTGGAGTTATTTATGAGTACCTAAGAGTCAGTGCCCAATTTGAAGGGGCAAGGTTTTTCCAAGTTGGCGGTTTCAAGGCGGGGTTAAGAAGACCAATGAAATTTTTACAACTATCCCGATTGGACGAACAGACGGAAGAAGGGACAAAGATGAAATTGATGTAAAAGAAGAAAAGTCTAGAAAGAAAGAAGGAGAGGTTCGAGAGTGGAGTCGCATCGAAGAGAGCAGAGCAGTCGAGTCGAGGAGACAAATCCGACTGGCAATGTTCGAGGAGTCGAGTCGAGTTGAAGTCAGAGTTCGGAGGTCGAGAGTTCGACGGCAAGTGTCCAGGACTCGAGGACAAAGGAGTTGGGCTCAAGGAAAACCTCTACATCTCTCAACGACCAGAAGTTTCCAGCTCATCCGCTTTTCAGTATCACCCCGAGTTATATTAGAAGGCCCCATACCAGCGGTGAAACGGAGTCCATATTATCATCATATCAATCGAAATGTATCTACAAGAGCTCCCAAATGTATTGCTTTGGCACACCCAAAAGATCCACAAAGGTACGCATTATTATACATGTCTGAAATTGAGATTGGGTCTTCTCTCTTATATACATAGAGTTAGCTAAGTGATAGGAAAGTAATATTATCATACTTTAATTGGTGTGGCAACTATTTTGATTATATTAAAAGTAAATCGTATGAAACTTAATCTGAATCTTGTATATTAATAATATATAAATATAATCGTAATAAATTCACTTATTTTTACTTTAAATCTGTTTTTAGTCGTTCCTAATTTAACGTTTTAGTTTATTTTTATTTTATTTCTGTAGTCTCTCAGAGGCTGTGGTTGAATTTAAACTTAAAATATCTACACAACGCAACCCAAATAATATTTAGTCTTTGTGATTAAAAGAAATAAACAATCACTATAAATTTGATCATAGGTGAATACCTAATTTTAAATGACAGCTACACGACACAAATGTTGTATTCATGTGCAGAGAGTTTAAACATAAGCTTATAATAATAATTTGACTATTTAATAGATACTGAGTTAAATAATTGACACTTATTTGTAAACGCTAAATACCATAAGAAGATTAATGTAGAATTCGAAAATTTGCCTGTAAGTAACAAAGTTTGCTTGCTTGTGTCTCAAACAAAAACAAAGATCAACACATTTTATTTACTAGAATTAATAATGGCATTATTTATGTAAATAATGATTACTATTAGTTATAAAAATGAAGTAATATTGTGTCAATTAAACTTAAAAAGAAACCTTTTTTTTATAAATATTTACAACAAAAAATATCTATATAATATAGCTCACTTAATGCTACATTTATTTTAAACAAACTTACAATGTTCCGTTGAAGATTATTTGAGTTTTATTTGTGTTTATTTAGGGTGCATGTACAGGGGGTTTCTAAAGTTTGAAAAACATTGCAATATGGTGATGAATATGTGATAAAATTCAATGATAGAAAAATGTTGAATTAAAAAATTGTAAAAATTTCAAACCCAATTTAAATCTCTGAATGTATACGCATTCATTACAATAAATAGATAATAATTTTCTATTTGAAATAAACTCTACAGTTAAATCGTAGATGTATAATAGATGGTTACATACAATTATTTTGCAAACTGATTATTCTAAAAATCTTATAGATATTCTTAACGACTTTATTAGACATAATATTGTATAAAATGTCAGTGTTTGTGCAAATTGATTAACAATATGGTTTTCTTTGATTTTGTACCACTACGGTCTAATTATTTGCTACAGGAGGGTTAAAGACACCGTTTTCTTTTGAAATTTGAGACAAGAAACTGGTGAAGAGTAATTTAAAATTGTGTAAATATTATATGGCATATTAATATTTATACATATATATTACATACCTATACATTAATATTGATATATATATATATATATATACACATACATTCATATATATATACATTATTGATATATATATACATGTATGCATGCATATATATTATTACATGAATATTAATATTGGTATTGATATATAAAATGACAATATTAATATGGTTATTGTATTATTTTTAGGACCTTTACATATTTAGTAGCTTGAATTTCAATTGGGATAATTAGCTACCGTTTGGTAGTTAGAAATTTTGTACTACAACATTTCTGTACTAAAGTAAATTATAATGAGTTTAGAAAAAAATTTAAATTTTAATATTAATATATCAGAATTTACAAGCTACAAAGAAGATGATTAATTCAAAATAAATTATACTCAAAAGAAAAAAATTGTACATATTGCATTTGTTTTTCATTTAAAATAAGTTTTAATATTTTTGCCTTGCTTAATGAATATCTAATTAATATGTATTTCTAAAGAAATACATATTAATTAGATATTCAATAATGCAATATATATTTTCTGGAGCTTTTAAATTAAAAAAAAATTGTCTTATGTAAATGACATCATTTTGCACGCAATATTGTATAAGATTTTCCTTTCTGTCAATTTCCATTAATGCAGGGTCATTGATCCATGAAAAAATCTTTAGCAAAGAAGTGCAAATCAAACGCGATGATAGAGTGTCTAGAAATAATTAAGCATTTAGGAAACGCCCTTGATATAAAATAAGTATTATCGATTTTTTTATCCGATTTTCATTGATCTATTATGTCGTATATTACTTGATTACCACTTTTTAAATCCTAATACTTAAGTAACTTTCAATAATTATTAAATTAATTATTCTGATATTCTCTATTGATCAGTATTTAATTATCTGTTTTTTTGCTAATATAATCTTTTAAATCTAAATTTTCTTTAAATATATTTATCCATATTAAGAAAATATATTTCAGTTTTGATATAATTTGGATATGTTATTAATAATAAATGTACAGGAATTACTGCTGTTGTATTTTTTATTACAAAAAATAAAAGTTTACTTAAAATGTTTTACGATTTATTGTATGAAAAATAATTTAACCGATTTATGTTAAGAAGAGATTTTTTAATAGATTCAAAGTCAAAATATTTTAATCTATCTATCTCTAATAATTTTAATATATATAATTAGATGTCAACTTTCGAATTATACTAACTAATTGTACTAACTTTCCAATTACATATTTTATTCCAGTTTTGCAATAAGACGTTTTATATTTTTTCGTCAGATCTATAAAATCTATATATACATAAATTTCTGAATTTGAAAGTTGTATATTTCTATCGAACTAATATCATGAACTTAATCACTAACATTTTGATTTTTTAGCATTGCTTTCACATAAATTTTGAAAGAGGATGCATTCATTAAGAAATCTAGCTTAACAGTAAGCAAAAATAAACTTTTTATAAATACATAATAATTTAAGCTATAGATCATTAAATATAAGTTTAATTTCATAGAAGTTAAATGTTTTTATATTCATTAAAAAAGTTGTTCAGAGTAATTCAAATATGGCAACAGAAATATAAAAAAAATCGAAAATATAATTAAATCTAAAAGCTATACAATTACTTTATTTTAACTCAATATTTATTAATAGTTTATTTAAAAGAGTGTTTGAAAAAAGTCCAATGCAAGCTTTTACGCATAATTCAACTGGCTTTAAATTATTTACTACATACTTACTAAACGTATATGTTGAAAGCTTTTAACTTTATTCTTAGTTTAATCCAATAAACTTTTCCAGAGAAACTATGTTTTAGACGTTTACAAAATAAAAAGAAGTGACATATATATATATATATATTATATATATATATATATATATATATATATATATATATATATATATATATATATATATATATATATATATATATATATATATATATATATATATATATATATATATATATATATATATATATATATATATATATATATATATATATATATATATATATATATATATATATATATATATATATATATATATATATATATATATATATATATATATATATATATATATATATTTATATATATATATATTATATATCTATATATATATATATGTATATATATATATATATATATATATATATATATATATATATATATATATATATATATATATATATATATATATATATATTATATATATATATATATATATATATATATATGTGTGTGTGTGTGTGTGTGTGTGTGTGTGTGTATTTGTAGAAAAGCAGAAAAAGAATTAAATTTAAAATAAACATGCTTCTAGCATATATATAATGGATTTAAAATTTAATTTTTTCAGCCCCTCTACAAGTAAATGTTCCTGATATATTTTGCTTTTTCTGTTTACAAACTGCAAATTGCCATATTATGTTAAATATTTATATAAATACAGAATTACAGAATGAGAGAGAAATATTTTCAGCTAGAATGATTAGAGAAAATACTATAATATTGTAATAAATCAGTATGTAATCGATTGAAGTAAGCGACTTTTATTTTCAGCTTAGTAGGCAATTTCAATTCAGTACATAATTTTCCTCACTTTCTTTTAAATAATTAATTATATATATATATCAATGAGTGATATTTTAAAAATTATCTAAATATTAATGTATGGCTGCAAAAGAAAATTATTCAATATTTTAATTTAGTTTTCATGCCAATTCTATGTTTCTTTTCGTTTATATTATGTCTCGTATTCATAAAGGAGTTTGATTTATTCCTATGAAGTTTGATGTTTGATTTATTCCTATCAACAATGAAATTTGACTAAGAACAAATATTATGTTTTGCCTACGATTCTAAGATAGGAAATATAATATATTTTTAGTTTAAAAGTACGTGAAAAGTAAGTGAAATAGAATATAACATTTATATGAATCATACATAATAATTAGACTTTAATACATTTTTAAAATTTTAACAATTAAAATATCGCTAGAAAAGAAGCATGTATATTACTTAGATTGCATTAGTTAGTGTCATATATATATATATATATATATATATATATATATATATATATATATATATATATATATATATATATATATATATATATATATATATATATATATATATATATATATTATATAATGAAGTATATCCCAATTATCCCTTCAAACTATTAACCAAGGTTCTCCAAAATTGGTTATATAGACTGATTATTCTTATTTTGGTTACCTGCTATACATAGCTGCTTTATTTTCTTCTATCACATGTCTTATTTCCACGTTGTATTTAAAGTTGGATTTCTTCACTATTTTATTCTCTAACACCCTTCGGTCTTCTAAAGTAACATATAAAAATAAATGCCTAAAACATATTTGAATGATGTCACACTGAACCAATCATTCGTCTAAATTATTTCATTTGCTAACAGCTGCTGCCTCCTTATAACATCTTCAAACTAGTTTTTGAAATTATGTTCAAAAAGATAACATAACTTTATTCTACACATCACATTACTGTTTCTAAATTAGCTGTTTTATTTCCCATCACACAAAATAATTTGGATAATTTCGGCCATTTTCATACATTATTATTTGTTTTATGAAATATGTTAAAGCAGTTTAGAATATTTAGCCATTTTCCAAATTGAGATTTTATGTACGCATTATACAATTTTTTAGATTATAATCTCTTATTTCCAAATACCAATCATTGTAACGTATTGTTTTCTTGAACGATAAATACTAAAAAGCTTACACTTTGATTTATGTATTGCAGATATTAATTATAAGCATACAATTGATTGAAATTACGATGCTGAACATAAAATGTCTCTGATTATCCACTTTTCTAAATTAGAATCGCTATTTAATATTATGAGTTAAATGTCAGTATTACAAAAACTATTATTTCGGGTAATGCGGAGCAGCATATATTTCTTTATGCAAAACTTCTTCAAAATAATTTTCGAAATTGGCTTCTAAATTAATTAATCGAATTTTATTTCACAAAATGCATTAATGTTTCTAAACTAGCTGTTTCATTTCCCATCTCACAGATTAATTTGGTTAATTTCCGCCGTTCTCATACGTTACGTTTTAAAAGACTTAATATTCGAGATAGGTATGTTCACTTGCTAATAACGTGCAAAAGGGAAATTATGCATCGAAACCACAATTTAAGAGAGCTTAGAATGTAATTTGTGCTAAATGGGCTATCTATTTTCTAACGTCTATTTATTCACTTGAGTAAGATTTAAAAGGAAGAGAAACCTGCAGGCTATGTTTATTTCACGAAATGAAATTTACCATGTTTTACGTTTCCTAGGTATTTATTTCTAGAAAGAAGAATCATAAATTCGTTTATTCCTAAGGATGTGTATGTGGTTATTTGTAAGTAGAGACTCGCAGATTTTTCTGTTTGGAAATTTTTAGCAAATAAGGAACAAATGAAAATGAAAATAATCCAGAAAATGCAAAACACATCATGGCATCAATTGTTTGATAAATATTAAGAACCTTTGAAATACATTCTTTTGAATCTATACAATCTATTAAAGTCCTAAATTATTTACGAGTTCGTATCCTTTTAAACAGGCTTTAAGTCACACTCTGAATGAACAAGTTTAAAGGAATTTCTTAGATTTAAATATATTTTAATTACTGATAAAAGTAAAGCATTTGCTTATATTTCAAATCCACCAGGTAGTAGCAAACTCTAAAAACCTTCATGACTTATTAGACAGTGTTATATTTTAAATATTTAGTATTAGTTTACTATTTATATTTCAATCCCCCGTTGATTTTATTAATAACATTTTATAATAATAAATTAATTTATACATAATTTTCTGACATAATAACACCTACACACACAATGTATATATATTATATATATATATGTGTGTGTAGGTGGGTGTATATATAAATGTATCTATTTATCTATCTATCTATCTATATATCTATCTATCTATCTATCTATCTATCTATCTATCTATCTATCTATCTATATATATATATATATATATATATATATATATATATATATATATATATATATATATATATATATTATATATATATATATATATATATATATATATATATATATATATATATATATATATATATATATATATATATATATATATATATATATATACATATATATATATATATATATATATATATACATATATATATACATATATATATATATATATACATATATATATACATATATATATATATATATATATATATATATATATATATAATATATATATATATATATATATAATATATATATATATATATATATATATATATATATATATATATATATATATATATATATATATATATATATATATATATATACATATATATATATATATAAATATATATATATATATATATATATATATATATATATATATTATATATATATATATATATATATATATATATATATATATATATATATATATATATATAGGTGTGTGTATATTAGGTGTAGTGTAAGAGTCTCGAAGAAAATTGACGTCAACAACTTTTACGGGATACTTTAATACAGGAACATGCATAGGACATAACTTTTAACTTATTTCAAATATTGCATTGTTGTTCAGTTGTGCTCCATTTTCTTTTAAACATTTTTTAAGGCATTTTGTAATGTCTAGAATGGCTTTAAAACAGTGTTCTTCAGAAATATTTTATATTCCTTAACGAACCTTGCAATTTAGTTCTTTAAAGTATGTTATGAGCATAAATTGCTGAAATAATAGAACCTTATAGTTAAGTTAGGTTTTTTTAGATCTTAGATGTTAAGATGTGAGCTCACTGCTTCAAATGCATCTCACATCAAAGTCATAAAAGATGGCTCGCCCTTGTAGGATGTTGCAAGTTCTTTCTGTAAGTGACATACCGTCACTGGATTCTCTGGTGGCTTGTGGGTGTCGAAGTTGTAGTGACACAACGTACAGCTTAAAACAATAACAACTTTAATTCTTAACTAAATATAAAAGTATTTACAAAGTTTCCCAATGGAAATATCAGGGGCTCATGTTGAGCTGGAAACGAATCTAAAAGTCATATCTTCGAGGTGAAACTAAATAGTAATCTTCGGTCTTGTGTATATCAGATATCGGTTGTACAGGGGTACACCTTGGACACCTTGAGTCCCACAAAATTTGGAGATTGGTTCTCCAATCTAAACACAACCTTTCGTTGCCTTCCCTCTCTCTTCCCGTCTTTTTCTGGTGAAAACTCACGCAGACTGAAGCCGTATTTAGCCTCTTCCTATTGGCTTTTCCTTACCGACTCACCGTCCTGGTAGACTCCGATTGTCCTTTCGTTTGAGTCTGAGAGTCCGTCATTTTCGAGTTGGGTCGAAACTTCTAATCACCTCGCAGATCTCAAGCCCTGGCGAACCTAAAATCCTTTGTCGTTTAGTGTCAAATTTCGAGACAAAATGTCACCTTGGACTGGGTTTTAACTTAACATCTTTGTGAAGCTAATGGGGGTTGCGATATCCCGGTGATAATATTTCATAATCCTTATTCGCATCCTCCGGAGAATTTGAAACGAGATGTGTTTTTCCAGTTAGGACCATGTCTTCTGCAAATGGTTCAATTGAAAAAAATATTCATACTGCACATCATAAATTAATTTTGAGTTTGTCATGATGTCATTCATATTACTTGAACTGTTGTTACTCATATGTCACGAACTGTAATGTGTTTTCATCCCCTATTTTTGACAGCTAGGAGGATCAAATTTCTTGGGCATACTAAATCTTACCCTAGAAGAGATAACAAAACTAAAGAAAAACTGTGGTATATTATTGTCTATACTGACAGATAATTCCATACTGACATCATAAGGATTACGTACTTTAACAGAAAATTGAAAAGTTTTCTTCGATTCCTTGTATGTTCGAATTATATCTGATATTCTAAGTAATGTAAATGGTCCTAACATATTTCAAATATCAGACGTAGACATTAAGTTATTTAAAACTATAGATATTCGAAGATATGAAATTCATATAAAAATGTATACTTTAAAGATTCTATACAAACCTATAGGCTTGTGTTAAAGTATAATTTACAATGAGTACGTTACTTTAAAGTTTAATAAATATTTTCCGCTTTGCTTTCTCGAACTCGGCATAAATTATTCCAGCGAGAGAGAATAATTGAAAGTTTGAAACACTTGCATGTTACGTACTTCAATCTTCGAAATTTAATCTATTTTACTCAGAATTGATACGAAAATTCATATCACAAACACTTGTAATGCATATCTTAAAGGAGAAAATGAATGAATCCGAGATAGAGCATCGAGATTCCCTAATAAATGAATAATTCAAATTTTGTAATAATATACAGTCAAAGTTGCTCTGTATTTAAATATATTTTCTAAACTCGATTTATGACCCAGAATTCTGATTTTCAACTTGCATGAATATATTTAGAATGTATTTAACTGCAGTTTAAATTGAAAAGCGAAACTATTTTATTATAAGCGTTGCTATGGTATTCAAGAATATGCATATATATATATATATATATATATATATATATATATATATATATATATATATATATATATATAATATATATATATATATATATATATATATATATATATATATATATATATATATATATATATATATATATATATAATATATATATATATATATATATATATATATATATATATATATATATATATATATATATATATATATATATATATATATATATATATATATATATATATATATATATATATATATATATATATATATATATATATATATATATATACATATATATATATATATATATATATATATATATATATATATATATATATATATATATATATATATATATATATATATATATATATATATATATATATATGTGTGTGTGTGTGTGTGTGTGTGTAATCTATCTAAATTATTAGATATAAAGATCTTTTCAAAACTATTTTCTTACCATTCTTATTTTTTCATATTTACATTTCGAGCTCCAAATTCTCAGAATTAAAAGGAGTGTTCAGGACTACAGTTTTTGGAACTCCTTTCCCAAAGCTAACTCAGAAATAGATTCTAATTTTCTGCCCTCTCTTCATATTTTCCAATCTCCCTCACAGATGGTTCACTTTTCCAATGCTATAAGTTCCTTTCTGAAGGTTAATATGCTTTTCTCTCTAGGGAATATTTTCCGAGTCACCTAGCTTTGGATTCCAACTCTGTAAGATAATTCCTACGCCGACCCATCCGAAGACATACAGCCGAAGATACACAGATGGCCTGTTACCACGACAGCAACCACGACAGCTATAGAGCTGCAACTGACCTACTCGAGATCCGTCATGGTTCGAGAATTAATTTTGTAAACACCGGCAAGGAACAAGTGCTACAGAGCCAAATTCTGGTCTACCAGAGAGGACACTAGAGAAAGATCACTCTGGTGAACCCCGGGCTCGTGACACACTTATATAACTAAAGGAGGTATACCCCTGAAGTTGTCTAACTAAAGGAGGTATACCCCTGAAGTTGTCTCTCATTTAGCACTACCCAGAGGACAAGTGCGGCTTGAAGCTTGTGGCCGCCTACGCGAAAGACGTTGTGCTCCATTCAAACTCTGTAAAGGAAAAGTGTTTTCATGTATCATTCATTGCTCTGCTTTTGATGGAGTAAGATGTCTTTTTTGAGATATTGAATAAATTAAATTCTACTATGGACTTTCTTCTTTTTGTGTTATGGAACCTCGACTGCAACCTACTTATTAAATAAGTTGCTGATTTCTCAAGACGTCTTTGTCTATTTCAAAATTTTGTTCAAACACAGGATCACGCAGGAAGTTTTGTCAACAGTACTCCCTGGGCCAAGCCCTCTAGTACTGGATTTGCTATTGTTGGAAACGTATCCATCTATGAATATTTAGTTGGCAAGAAAATTGTGTTCAAACAATATATACAATATACTTTAAAATTAAATCTTCTTAAAGTGTCTCCGGTAACATTTGTTTCGACAAGAGATAGCGTATGGACATTCATTTCATGACAGATATTTTCTAGTTTGGCCTCCTTAGTCTGTGACATCCTTGTTACATCCAATCTTATTAAAATCTTTACTCAATTAGCACTACCCAAAGGCAACGTGGAGCTTAAAGTATGCTAAAAACGCTAGTAATATAACACCATAATTTGATTTGTATTGTATGAATACTAAAACACTACACGGGAATTTTCTAACAGATAAATCCCATTGGATTGTATAAATTGTTTACTTATATTAAAGAAATTTAATTAAAATTAATGAGTTACAGAATAATTAATTTTTTGAGACTTAAAAACTATCAAAGTCATTTTGCACAAGAAAAGTACTCCTTTTGAGAAAAAAAGGATAAGCATGAATAATTATCAAATTTGATACATTTTGAAACAATAAAAAATTTATAACAGTTAATTATTAACCATTAAATTTTAAATATGTTTTATATAAATATACTGCTAATGATGCATCGGAGATTCAAGTGTATTTATTACGGACAAATTAAACTATTTTCAGAGTCAGCTATCCTCTAAATGTCTGTTCTTATTGATCTCAAAGCTTAAAATATTAATCAATAAGTTATAATTTTCTTATCATTTTTACTATCTTTTAAAACTTATTTAATTAGAAACATTGAATTTGTTAAACTACATGAAATAATTAAAGAGATGAATATCACGTAACTTTGGAAATGAAATATTTTATAGATGTTAATTTAACTACATTTGGGTTAACGGCATTAATACGTTCATTTAACTCATTTCGATTACATAGAATGACTATTGAATTACTTTACTTCGATACAGATTTAGTGACAAAAATTATAATGATTACATAAATGCGTATTAAGTAAAGAGAAAATAGTTTCATTTTATCCTGTCATAAATGATATATTTTGTCTTAAGTTTCCTTTCCAGACTTTTAATTAAATTTTGCACAGCTTAATTGCTAGTTATTACACGGAGTCATTTTCAGCTGGATTAATTTCACTCTGTTATCAGTGTCAATAGATCATAATCTAGTTTCGATTTTTATCCTAAAATTTAATAACATTATTTAAATCATCTAAAACAATGATTTTCAGAAATATACGTTTTAAATGTCAGAATATTTGAATAAGTTTTAATTAAATAATCATAACATTCATAAAAATGATATTCCAGATTATTTCTTCGCGAACTACTTCTAAAAATTATATTATTTCAGCTTATCATTTATTAAAATTAATATCCAGGCAATTATTTTATATATATTTTATTCTCAAGTGTATAATTGTCTTCCATTACATATTTTTTCAAATAGGTTTTATTCTTCGAAAACTCGAATAAAATTTCACAAATCCTAAATAACAGATATTGTATATTTTTAAATTTCTACTGTCATTATTATGATTTAAATATAAGTACACACATATATGATAACTACATATATAGTAATATAGAGTGCAAACGAAACAAAATTCTTTTTAGATAGTCAATAAAACATTTA
>CM063505.1:93042508-93065008 GCA_032207245.1 Pardosa pseudoannulata | reverse complement strand
ACGCACTAACAAGGTTTGGTTTGGAGTGCTAAGGTCTACTTTTTACAACATAAGAGCTTATTACGTACAAAGAAACACATACAAATACGGGTTTGCAAATTTTTGTACACACTACGCAGATTTACACCTTTGGGAGTTTAAATTATTCAAAAAAGAAACCAATATTCTCCAGTCAGATCAAAAATCTGACTGGAGATAAAAAATCTGACTGGACTTTTGATCTGACGATCTTTTTGGTCAGAAACTGAATAAGTATACTGGATGCTGGAAACTTCCAGTATATTGGATTGAAAGGCATTAAAAAATCGGGTCATGCAAATCTACAAAAAGTTATAAAGTTTTGAATGTTGTGTATAATAATTTATGAAATTAATCATATCAGTTAACATATAAAGGCTAATAACGTGTGTTACATTTTATCAAGGGTACGGGATACACTCATACACACACACAGAGCAGCATCAACACCAGAATCGTCGTTCTTGGTTAGACTGCCCTCCAATGCATTTTATTCGAAGACTAGAATTTTAATTGAAATAAATGTTATTTATTATTTCTACCAAATCTAGAGGACTCTTAAACGTTATTGTTCGAGATAGATGTTTCTAGAATGTCCCGACTGTATATAAAAGATGTGTCCCACATATTGAGGTCAGCTCTCCGTTCTGTCCCCAAGCGAGTTGCTTCTGATCTATTAAGTCCGATTATTCGTTTAACCTACTTGTGGCATCATTTCAATCTTTGCGTCAGTGTGTGGTATGTATATATATATATATAATATACTATATATATATTTATATATATATATATATATATATATATATATATATATATATATAGCTAGATAGATTTAGACAGATAGATAGATATGTATGTATGTATATTTGTGTGTATAAGGTTTTTGTGTATATAAAAACGAAATTTGTAAGAGATCGAATTATGATGAGATAGAAATATTAATTTGTAAGCTAAATTTTGCACTGCTGAAATACCACTTTAAATTATATATTTGGTTAGTACATCATGCGCCAAAAACCTTTTATTGTGCATTAAAAAATTATCTGTATTGTGAAGCATGCTATGATTTATAAGATCATGAAGCTAGCATAGATTTGTACACCAACGTTGCTTACTGGTTCAGGATGTTTTAATATATACTTTTTAAACTATATTTGAATCTTTTTTGTCACATATTATTTTTCTTAAATATATAAAATACATATGATTCTTACGGTATATTACAATATTTCTATTCAGTATGAATATGTTTTCATTGAAATTTGAAAATTTGCATATAAAATTTTTCTTTTCAAAAACTTTATAAAATGTAACACACAAAATTCAGCTTAAGATAGCACATTCTTTTGTGGTTCTTCTATCATCTTTAACCATGTTATTTTCTTTTTGAAAACTAAACTATTATCTGTACACTAATAAGGATTATAGGAGAGTATGCCAGTGACATACAAAAGCACATAACTATTATAATTATCTTTGATACATAAACATTACGTCTGTAAAGCTATGATAAACGAGAAACTATTATACCTCAAAATCAAATGTATTACTAAGGCATTTAGTTACGTGTGGTTATATAACGTATACGGATTACGTATTGCTATAGATCACAGAAGCATATTAATAATAATAATAATAATAATAATAATAATAATAATAATGCAATCATTTACATCCTCGTGTGAAGATCAGATATATTCTGATAAAATTTTAATGCCAATCAGTTTCAAGTATTTCAACTACGATTTATTTTGAATATTAAGTAAGAAACTGCCTAAACTATTTTTTAATACACCATTCAAGCATTTGTACTATGAATTCAAAGAGATTTTATAATTTATTTGCAGAAGTAAAAAGAGCTGAGTTCATATTTTATATTTTCACCTTCTCAATCATAAAAATATATTTAATATTTTAGAAAAGTATCTTGTATAAATTTTAAAAATGCCAGTTCAATATTGTGGTCAATCTACTACTTTTTTCTGAATGCTGAGGGAACAATTGCGTATACTACATTGATCGAGTAAATACTCGATACAGATTCTTTTGTTATGATATGCAAGTAGTAAACTTTATTCAGTAACAAGTATAGGTCTTTTATTTTGAAAAACAAATGTTGCGTATTGTAGTGAATAGTGTGATACAGATAGTCTAATTCATAGCTGTGTGTTGACTAAGGTGATTTTTTTTTTTTTTTTTTTATTTAAGCACGTTTTTTTTTTTTTTTTTTTTTTTATGTGTGTGTTATCTATATATATATATACGTATATATACTTTAATATGTGTGTGTATATATATATACATATATATCTATATTATCTATATATAGATATATTTCTTATAGTATATATATATATATATTGTAACGTACTGTAGATATGGTAGGCGGAGCAGTCAATGAAACAGACTAGATAACTTTTTACTCTAGACTAGATATTTTATTCAGGTGAATAAAGTATGTACAGCTATGTACAGGTTCAGTACATTCTAAATCTTCTGGGATATCGTGCTGAGATAACATTCACACAATTACGATGCTTGGGTACAGTGTAGCTAGATCTTCTAAATCACTGGGACAGTTCTCTAATTAGTGCCGGTACGAAACGTTGACACTATAACCTCCGGGCTGACGATTACTACAGTCGTCTTTCACACTAAGGTTCAAACACACTGAGTGCTTATCACGCTGGAGTTCGTTGAGGAAGCTAAGGGATGCAAGACGATCCAAAATGAGAGTAAGAGTCACTCACAGTGACCTACTTCTATGCAAATTAGAAAAGAAAATATTAAGATAACTTGAATGGGATCTCAAAGTCGAAAGTCGACTTCTTAGCAATCAGAGACGCTGGCGGTCTCTAAAACAAGCAGACTCCAGAAATCGGAGAGACGAGTGGACTCCTCGAGCTCCACACAACAGCTTCAAAAGCAACACTCAAGAAGAAGCCCTCAAGAAGGAAGCTTCGTCTTGGCTTCGCCCTCTTCTTTTATAGGGGTCACGGTTCCCTTCACGCGATTCTTCCGGAACCTTTCAGAACCAGGATGATTTCCCGCCTGAATCAGCTGTTCCTTTTCCAGATGTGACCGAAAGGCCGTCTTTAAATCAGTCTACCCAATTTAATTTCCTTTTTCGCTACCGCCAATGGGCACACAAGTGGCACTATAGTGTAGCTCAATTTATAATCATTTTCCCGAGTCTTTTCACTCAAATAGTCTCAGACGCGCTGGCTCCAGCAAACGGACAGTTTTCAATTAAGTCTATTTAAGCGTGAGTCGTGGGTTTGTTGACGGGACCTAGTACACAAACGTGTATTGTTAGGACCACCCGTTTCTGCCTGCCTCTAACCGTAATTGTCCGCTGCAAAAGGTCTCTTTTACAAGGGTCATGTAACGGATCGTTACAATATATATATATATATATATATATATATATTATATATATATTATATATATATATATATATATATATACAATAAATTCCGCTATTCCTGTATGAAATGTTTTGCAGGTTGTGGAGTAATGTTTTGGGAAAAAGTTTGTTTTTTACTCACATTAGCCTTGTTGACTATGACTCCTTTTAAGGTGATCGTGAATATGGGTTATTCTTATTCCTGACTGGTCTAAGGCATTCGTGATTTTTTAATAAGACTCAGGAGGGAGTATTTTGTTTCGCATTTCATGTCTCACTCCAACCCGCCTAGCAATTCTTTAATTGCACTTAGAGAACATTTAGATCATTCATTTATTGTGCATGTTCTTTGCGTAAATAGATATTTATGTTGCTTCCCTGAGTTCAAACTTAAGAAAACATTTTAATATTACTTTGTATTATCTTAAATACTAGGTTTTCTTTCACAAAATGATATATCATTGTTCCATTTCCAGCATTTTTGCAGAGTTTTTAAGGCTACACTTTATACTACAATGACCTCCATAGGTTATACACCTTCGGAGGTGAATTTTTGAAATTTTTGTAATATTTATGTTTAATGATAATTTAATGATGAAACACAACTTAAAAATGCATATTATATAATTTTCGAATAATAGTTTCATATTTTATAGAGAAAAATTAGGTAAAATTTGCCCTAAAATAATAGCCATTAATGAAAACCCGATAACTCAAAATTAAATCATGCTATCACTGCTCTATAAATTTGATAATGTTTTTAATTATAAATTTCAGGGAATAGACTGCAATCTTGCGGATCAGATATATTTTTGAAGTTATAGAAATTCATTTACAAAATTGAAAATTTCTCCAACTTTTCAAATTATGAATTAAAGAACCGTAAATCCTGAAAAAAATTAATGAATAACTATTATTGTAGTCTATCCCTAATTATATATTTATATAACACACATTTAAAATATCTATGTATTCGAGCTAAAATTGTTATCATATTTTGTGGTAATCAAAACCACGAAAAAATTATTTTTTAGAAAATTAAAAAAACTTAATATATTAGAAAAACTATATGTAAACATACCTTAATACCTTTATAAACACATTTTTAAAACTTATATTTTTTTCTGTGTGAGACAATGGTTATTTTCTTTCTGAATTCTATTAATATATTATTGTGCTTTATTTTGCAAAGGCTAGGCTGTTGTTATGAAGTAGGTAAAATGTGTTCTGAAATTAGACTCTATGAAAATCACTATAGTTTTGAAATGTATAATTATATCATTATTTTATAACTTACATAATATTTTTAATTATATTCATTAGGTAATGGACTTTTATTATTGTGTTCATAAACATATCTGTAAATCTATGAGAATATGAGAACAACCTATGAACGTTTCTGGAAATGTCATGCATTTTATAAATTTAGCGGCTGTAAATGACAATTAATCTGTTTTAACCATTATAGTAGTCTGTTTAATTTCTACATGTTTATGAAATATATGTTTAAAATTTCAAAATATATAAACTTCATTTTATTGAGATTACTTTCACGAGTGATTTTAATGTAAAAAATGTTATTTTTAGAAAAATTCAGAAAAAAATGTTTTATGTAAGAAATTTCAAAATATGTGTATATTGATTAAAAAAGATTTATGAACCTTAACACCTCTGTTTTTAAATTCAATATTTTTTCTTTCTGAATACCCTTTAGTACTGTTTGTTTAGTTTCGGGGTGAAGTGGAGAACACCACCATATATTTTACTATGATCTAAGTGATTATACCACTTCAAACTTATCTGAACAGGATCGGAAGTGAAATCCTAGTTAAAAATGATAAATCCGGCATTAAAACCATTATTAAATTGGATGGAGTCATCATAGTCTAACGAGCTGGCTAGCTAACTGTATTTGAAATATCTTCACGACTGTCGCAAGTTTGATGTACATTGATAAACTTATTGAAGTAAAACTTTTTCTAAGGTGTTATGAATACAGAATCAGACATTTTAAAATTATTAAAATAAAACTTTTCATTTGAAATACCCATGAAAATTAGATCAACGTAACTGTTAAAATCTTAGAAGCACAAGAAGGTTTGACAATATATCCCTAAAGTCATTGCGGTATTTAGTTGCTAAATTAAAGACTATTATGTTGCCAATGTCTTTAAAAAACAATAATACCTTAAAGTATAAATTATTTGGTCCAATATTAATAAACATTTTAATTATATCAGACGATTCTGCTGAGATTTTCGGTTTACAAAAGAGCACTTTCGGTATTAAAATTGACTTTGGACTTGAATTAAAAATGCTATAACTCTGGTTCTAAATGAAATAGGAACAAAATTCAAGCTGTTATGTATAGATAACATATTGGATTTTAATAATATAGTAAAATTTAAAAATTAATATTTTCGTCACAACTCACAAGATATACAGATGCCTTAATCAGAAAAACAGTTAATAATGGCCTAATTTGCATGCCTCACACAACAATTTTTCAAACAGTTAGGAGGAATCCAGTTACATTGTCATGTACGTTTTGCAATACACTGAGGCTGAAAAGTAATGGTAAATAAGCATGCTTTGTTACATTCTATCTAATATAAGAACGAATTTCTATTACTGTGAAAGCATGAAATTATGAATCATTTGAAAATATATGTCCAGTGCTCTCCTTTCATTAACAAAGAAATAACTCTAGTCATGAGGAAATGAAAAAAATTTGGAGTTGAAATTAGCTGTTCATAATTTAAAGAAACATAGCTGTTCATTAAATCAACTTTACTTCCAAGGTATTTATTCAAAATTGGTTTGATTTGATTTGGAGTGCTACGGTCTACATTTTGCAACACGAGGGTTAATGAGATCGGGACCTACAGCTTAAAGCTGATTCAGAACGTCTACGAACAACCTTGCCATAGTGGGATACGAACCCACGAACTCCGGTACAGAAGGTTAGCACTCTAACCTATCGGCCATTGTTCGGCTATTCAAAATTGAATGTATGGTTTATAGGAGTAAAGAATACATTGATCTTAATATGAAAGAATATACTTATTATAAATTTTATCACACTAAAAAATATTACATTTTATGGATATAACATATATTGTAACTGCTTCATCTAATTAGAAAATATTAAGACCTCTAATAAGCAAAAGATTTCGAGCCGAGTAATGCATGCAGCTTATTTCAGAGCTTAAATATATCACATTTATCGAATTAAAACTGCCGAAAGTAGTGAAAAATTCGAGTAATGGATCCAGCTTGAGTAAACATGACAAGTTTATGTTAGGAGCTATTAATGTAATGTATGGCGCAAAGAAGGTAGCAATGAAAACCTAATATTTTAAACTTTTTCGTGTGTTCAAGTGGAAGTGTAGGAAATGAATCGAAATAAAGACAAACATTTCATCTTGAAAATATATTACATGTTGCAGATAAAACATGATGTAAAATTATCACATTTATTTATTTATTAATGTCGTTATCTTTTTGCCTAGATGGAATGTAGCAGCACTTAGACAGTGTACATTGAGGTTTAAAAATATGAACTGGGACTGCAATAAGGTTGTATTTGTTAAATGTTCTTGTGGTAAAGTAAAATATTTCAAGAATTATTTGATCTCCTTACTGAAAACCATCTCTTTCTTTTAAACAACAATAAGAGCTATAAAAGAGAAAAAAATCACTAGTTGAAGAACATATCAAACTAAACCGTATACGTTTAGATTGATCTAAAAGTGTTTCATTTATGTGTATCTACTGAACTCTAATGTATAGATCTTCACTGAATGGACACTGGTTTTCTACCTGTGATATTAATATTGAAAAAAATCAAAATAGTAATGCAATATGGAAAAAACCAGGTTGGAACATAAAATTAAAAGTAACAGTTTTTTAATAAAACACTAGTCTTCATGAAATATGATCATGTATCCAGATAGAAGTTGCGATCGAAATTACCCATTTTTTTTTCACCAGTTAAAGATTTTTAAATGTGTATTATTTTCAAACTAGGAATAAGTGTATTTTCAGCTGCAGATAGTATATTAATTAAAATTTTATTTGCATTTATTTTAGAGTGAGTTTTTTTAAATAATTATATCTAATAGATTGTTTTTAATTGTGAATTACGATAAGAAAATGATATTTTATGAAAAGACTGGGTCTATCTATGATAATTCTACAAATACCTTCGTAGAAAAGATACGATTAGTACAGAATTTTTACATTTTCAAACTAAGATAGTAGGTCAGGAAAGAATATTAAAATTTTAAGATTTCGTCTCCTTTTTAACTTTTTTCCTTAAAGATATATTTCTACTAATTATTAGTTTTGTACAAACTAAATACAGATAAACTTCTCTGAATGATAATCTTGTATAAAGAAAACCTCTCTCATAAAACTCTATTTTTTCAGATTTATACTTTTTCTGTACCTTCAATATTATTTGTTAATCTATATTTCTACTAATTATTCCTGTTGAATAAATTAAATACGGTGAAACTTCTCTGAATTACAACCTTGTATAAAGAAAACCTCTCTAATAAAACTCTTTTTTTTCCAGGTCTATACTTTTTCTGTACCCTCAATATTATTTTTAATCGATTAAAAGATAATTTCTTCCTTCTCCAAGAGAAATCACATTTTTTACTAATTACTTAGGTCTTAATTGCTTTAGTGAGGTAATTTGTAAATTTTGGAATAAATATGGAATTCAGGAAACTTTGAACAAAGTTATCTAGATAATTATTCAAAATAATGTTGAAATAACATTTAAATAATTAACACTCCATTGGATGTGCCAATCTGTCAGATACATGCGTAACAACTTGTTCCCTTTTCTTCACTAAAAATAATATTTTTGACATTGATAGTATCTATTCTTTTGAGCACTCGACTCTATAAATTTGTTGTGTGGGCAAAATATTAGTAAATTTAGACAAAAAATTTATTTAAAAAATGTATCCCTTGATACTTGGCCTCAATAACATTGTTCGTTTAAAGCTTTATGATACAAATTGTAATACGATCCTATGGTTCTTTCTTAATAAGTAAATTAGTTCTAAGCTCTTTTCACATTTGAACAATAATATCTTGATCTAGCTCATAATACTGTTTTAGCGAATAAAATAACTGAAGAATTTGATGAAACTGATTTCGAGGCAGAAGATGTTTTAGATGCTTGTGAAGTGAAATCTGATAGCAGTTAATCTGATTATACCGCCTCAGAATTTAATAATAATTCAAATAATTGTGATTTTACATGGTAAAAAGATAAAATTACCAAATGGACAAAATTAATTAAGGAAACATATCACCGATATGTCAGAAAATATTACCACAATTAATCTGTAGTAATAGGGAGTTTCAAAGCCATAAATTTATATAGTCGTTTTGGAGCTACTTTTTCTATGATGAAATATGCTAATTATTAGATACATGAACAAATACACTTTTACAGTTTTTAATGCATTTTATTGAGAAAACAGAGTAGAACTGTTTCATAAATTCGAAGTAAAATCATTCAACAGCTTACTTCTGTTAACATAAAAAGAAGGTTTAGTGGTGTAAGAGGCTGGACCTAGAAAGTACAGAAAAACAAAATAATAAAATCAACAGAAATAATCTTTAAACTTAGATGAAATGGATCAGCTAAATAGCGTCCGATGACACAAGTGTCGTTGCGATATACACTGAGATATAATTTACTTACTATATAATATATTAATTAAAATATCAATTATTTCTATCATTGGAAAAATAATCTAAAGAAACTAGTATAAATTTTTATAAAATATTTTAAACACTAAAAGATTTCTCTGGATGAAAAAAATATTTTCACGCTTCGTAGATTCGTATCGTCCAGCAATCAAACATTTCCACCATTGTATAGCAAAAACTATATATTTCTATGTAACTAATTCAAAATAAAAATTCTGAAAGTAAAATAACTACAATTAATTCCTCTTTTAATGTTTATAACACTTTAATTTTAATTAACACTATCAATACTAATTTTCTTTTTATGGTATGTATGTATATGAAATAGCTTTTCCTATTACTTCCATTAAAATGCCTCCTTTTGAAAGATCGATTTTTTAAGGTTCACTAGATAATCTCTGTATGGAAGTTTTACCGTATTATTTTTTGTTAGTTTGATTTTAAATATTTCATATATTAGAAGTTTAGAAGCAATAAGAATTCCTTCAAGCAAATAAATTTTAATGTCCCTTTTGTGTCTTCAGTCATATATAAAAGAAGTAAATTATACAATAAAATTATCTTTCTTTTTATCTGTCAACCGTATTCCCGTATTTAATTCCATGATGTAAAAATATCGATAAAAAATATGTATTAGCAGAAATTAAGTAATTAATTTTAATGAATCTGTCATTTTAAAGGAATCACTTTTAACCACTGATACCAAAAATTACTTGGTACAAAATGCTTCTTTTTATAAAGTTTTTCTAGATTTTATTCAAACTTAAAGTTA
This sequence comes from Pardosa pseudoannulata, assembly GCA_032207245.1. NCBI lineage: Eukaryota > Metazoa > Arthropoda > Arachnida > Araneae > Lycosidae > Pardosa > Pardosa pseudoannulata. The sequence goes on along the minus strand of CM063505.1, from coordinate 93,055,076 downwards.
ATTTATCAACAAATCAAATTAAATTAAAGAGTCGTACCTAAAATAACAATTAAGTTCTTTTTTTTTTGAGAAAATATTTAAAGACGCTTAACTGTTGTAATAAAAACATTTTCTGATCTTAGTGAGTTATGAAACTCACTGCGATGTGGAGAGAAAAATATCGATATAACTCATTATTTTCATTACTAGCATTTATTAACTTCATTCATACATGCATTATTTTTTATAAATATATTTACTATTTACTATTTACTTATATACAATTATTTCTTTTCAATAAAACACCAACATACATTTAACGGATAATATACAACGGATAATGCTATATATGACATTGATGTAACAAATGGGACATCCTATACAATAAGCAACAGAAACAGACGTTTTCATTGCACAGATAGTTCTATTAGCATATGATATTAAACACTGCAAAATACCATTTTTAACACAGAATTCAAAATAGATCGTATAGATTCAAATAGATCAAAATCACCGTAATTCTAGTTCTAGGGTTACACCAAAATTCTAGAGTTAAAACGTAAACATTTGCATTCAAACAATGGCGAAGACAGTAGAATACGTTTGGCAGCATTTGCATACCTAATTCCGAAATTATACTTGTCAATGAATGCAACACGGAATTCAAAATTAAGATTTATAGCATCAATATATACGAAACAGTTTCTAATTTCAATTTCAGCATCCATCATGTAGCTGAGTATCAAATCTCCCAACAGATTTTCAAAATATTCCACTCCATCTTGAAAAACATCCACTAACGTATTTCATTCCACAGACTTAAATTTAAAAATATGTAGCGTGAACAAATTCCCATAGGTGCTTCACTTTGGAACATACCATTTCACATTTAGAGACTAGCTGAATATCTTTTATCATAGGAAAAAAAATACAATTTTGGGGGTAGCACAAAAGGCTTCTTTGTCTACTCATGCAAAAGCAAATGCTTTTGCTTTTGGAAATTTAATCCAAATTTAAAATAAAAATATTAACTTAAAGTTCGGCTATTATTAATGGTCCTTTTGTAAGAGCAAGAAAGTTAATCTGTGCTTATATTTACACATAAGTTGATATATTATGAAAATTGCATTTTATGCTGCTTAGAATTAAAAATGTGTGTAATTCATGAAATTTGAAGTAACCAGATTGGTAATAGTTCTGTCATTATATAGGCAATAGGTATTTAATTAGAAATATTATTTATAGGAGAGTAATTAAAATTTAGAAAGAAATAGTAATTTTTCCATGTACAGTATTAAAATTTAAATGAAAAATTCCTAATATATTTAATATACAAATGAAGCAACAACTTCAAAATAATTTGGATAATTATAAAACAATACTCTATGTCTAGTTTATTAAGCTTTTTTAGTTTCATATTCCAGAATACTGCACTATAATTCAGAATTATAGCGTTACTAAGAATGAGATGAAATTATTTTCTTTCTTATAAAATATCATAGTTTTACTGCGCACTATTTTACCGTTTTAATTTTATCGTGAATATAACGAGAATATTCTGAATAATTGAAATTCAAACAAACAGAATTAACAATCGTTTGGACATTATTTTGAAAATTCAACGTTTTGTCCAAGAGTTGCTTGATTATATATACAAATGGAGCAACAATTTCAAAATAATTTGGAAATTATTAAACAATACCCTATGTCTAGTTTACTACGCTCTTTTCGTTTTACCTTTAAGAATAATCTATTATAAAGTTTTGATTTTATTATAAATTGTATTTCAAAATGGATTGCTTTCATTCAAAATTATAGGGTTACCAAGAATGAGATGAAATTATTTTCTTTCTTATAAAATATCATAGTTTTACTATGCATTATTTTACTGTTTTAATTTTGTCATGAACATAACTAGAATATTCTAAATAATTGAAATGCAAACAAACAGAACTAACAATCGTTTTGATATTTTCTTGAAAATTCAACGCTTTGTCCAAGAGTTGCTTGATTATATATACAAATGAAGTAACAAGTTCAAAATAATTTGGAAATTATTAAACAATACCCTATGTCTAGTTTATTACGCTCTTTTAGTTTTATCTTCCAGAATACTGAGCTATAAAGTTTTAATTTTATTATAAATTGTATTTCAAAATGGATTACTTTCATTCAGAATTATAGCGTTACCAAGAATGAGATGAAATTATTTTCTTTCTTATAAAATATCATAGTTTTACTATGCATTATTTTACTGTTTTAATTTTATTGTGCACATAGCTAGTAGATTCTGAATAATTGAAATGCAAATAAACAGAACTAACAAACATTTTGACATTATCTTGAAAATTCACCGTTTTGTCCAAGAGTTGCTTGATTATATATACAAATGAAGCAACAAGTTCAAAATAATTTGGAAATTTTTAAACAATAACCTATCTCCAGTTTATTAAGCTCTTTTAGTTTTATCTTCCAGCATACTGTACTATAAAGTTTTAATTTTATTATAAATTGTATTTCAAAATGGATTACTTTCATTCAGAATTATCACATTATTAAGAATGAGATGAAATTATTTCCTTCTTATAAAATATCATACTTTTACTATACAGTATTTTACTGTTTTTATTTTATCGTGAACGTAACTAGAATATTCTGAATAATTGAAATGCAAACAAACAGAACTAACATTCGTTTTGATACATTCTTGAAAATTCAACGTTTTGTCCAAGAGTTGCTTGATTATATATACAAATGAAGCAACAAGTTTAAATTAATTTGGAAATTATTAAAGAATACCCTATTTCTAGTTTATTACGCTTGTTTAGTTTTATCTTACAGAATACTGTATTATAAAGTTTTAATTTTATTATAAATTATATTTCAAAATGGATTGCTTTCATTCAGAATTATAGCGTTACCAAGAATGAGATGAAATTATTTTCTTTCTTATAAAATATCATAGTTTTACTATGCATTATTTTTCTGATTAATTTTTATTGTGCCCATAACTAGATGATTCTGAATAATGGAAGTGAAAACAAACAGAAGTAACAATCGTTTTGACATTATCTTGCAAATTCAACGTTTTGTCCAAGAGTTGCTTGATTGTATATATACAAATGAAGTACCAAGTTCAAAATAATTTGGAAATTATTAAACAATACCTTAAGTCTAGTTTTTTACGTTCTTTTAGTTTTATCTTACAGAATGCTGAGCTATAAATTTTAATATTATTATAAATTTTATTTCAAAATAGATTACTTTAATTCAGAATTATAGCGTTTCAAAGAATGAGATGAAATTAATTCATTTCTTATAAAATATCATAGTTTTACTCTGCATTATTTTACTGTTTTAATTTTATTGTGCACATACGTAGACGATTCTGAATAATTGAAAACAAACAAACAGAAAATGCAAATGAAAACAAACAGAACTAATAATGGTTTTGACAATACCCTATGCCTAGTTTAGTTTTATTTTCCAGCATACTGTACTATAAAGTTTTAATTTTATTATAAATTGTATTTCAAAATGAATTACTTTCATTCAAAATTATCACGTTACCAAGAATGAGATAAAATTTTTTTTGTCTTATAAAATATCATAGTGTTACTATGCATTATTCTATTGTTTTAACTTTATTGTGCACATTACTAGAGGATTTTGAACAATTGAAAATAAACATAAAATACAAATGAAAACAAACAGAACTAACAATCATTTTGAAATTATCTTGAAAATTCAAGGCTTTGTCCAAGAGTTGCTTGATTATATATATAAATTTTAATCAATCACTTAATTACTCAAGTGAGAAAAGAATCAGACGTTCGAGCATTTAAATTTGCATTCACACATCATGTGACACGAGTAGAATTTATGTACATAATAAAGCAATTAGTACTTCATGCATATGTATGGCAATTTAGAAAGTAGTTCGCTACTTACGAATTATTTAGTAACTCCTCTGCTATTTCAAATTAAACTTGGGCATAATTTGTCGATCAGTGGTAGTTTTTACTTCGTTATCATCTGTCATGTGGCTAACTCAGTTGCAGCGAAAACAGACGTATAATCTATAATCGGCAATGAGATATATGACGGAAACTATTTATTTGGTTTAATTTAAAAGTAAAAATATATTCTTATATAAGTTAAAAAATTAGAGACAACTGTTTGATTGGAAGTCAAATTTTAATAGCACATATTTGACTATTTTGCTACATTGCTAAGCCTCTGCCTTCTAGAAAATTATTATCGAAATCGGTAATGAGATTAAACATAAATATAACAACTCTAAAGATTTTCCAAATTTATGTATCATTCAATCATCTATATATCTTATACTTTGATATCTGTGTACCGATCAAGTTTTGCCTTTAGAAACAAACATCCCTTTAGTGTTACAGGTTTATTTTAGTTTGGAGTACTACGATCTACTGTTTTGCCACACGAGGGATAATTATACAGGGACCTACTCCTTAAAGCCGATTCCGAACTGCTACGAACATCCATGATTCATTCGAACTCGATTCAAACCCGTGAACTCTGGTACCGAAGATTAATACTCTACCATTCCTTAAAACTGGAAAATGAAAATATATCTTACACAACTGTGCATTTTTTCATTAAAGTCACTTGTACGATTTGATTTAAATCTATAAAATATTTCTATACGAATGTGTCAATGAGTTCCTTTTTTTAAGTAAAGTTTTAATTTCACATAATGTGTTATCCATAGTTTTGTTTATCATATAACATTGCTTGACGATAGTTTATTAGTTAAGGAATACTTTTTCAATTCAAAGGTTCAAATAACATTGTTGGTACAAATAATCGTAATCATATGGAATAGTCTTTATCCGATAGTAGTCCAATATCTTATAGGTTTCGAAATTGGGCTTCTTTGTAGCACTTGAACGACAAGTGTGTCTGGATCGTTATGTAAAAAGAATAGGACTTATTTACGTCTTTAATAACTAATATTATATTTTAATTCATAAATTTTGTAATAAAAAAAACCATATTCAGAATTTCAAAATGTATTACTTTAATACATTTTATATAAATTGTGTACTGAACATAATAGAATAAAATTATTTCCCTTAAGAGTAAAAAAAATTGTATTAGTAAAGTATACTTTATATTTTTAAAAGTAATAGACACAATTTACTTATCTACACATCACTAAGTATTGAAACACTGTTTAGGGTAAATAATTATTTTCATTCTTTATATTTATTTAAGAAATTTACATAATAAAGAAGCTTGCCATTGTATATAACAAAATACAAATGCATATTACGGTAATACAGTATTTTTGTTGAGAGTTTTGTTTATTAAAAATATTAAAGTTTCTATAAAATAAATAGTTTTATATTCTGTGAAATCTGAAACGTCTTAGTTTCCTTCATTGATTTTTGATGTGGTTTTGAGGTATACATTACAGAATTTTTTCTCTCTCTGATGCATACTCAGAAATAAACTGGATCTACGATACGACTAATAACTTGATATTTGTATAGAATATTTTTAAAAAATAGAATAATATATAAGCTTTCATGCAAAAACATATGTTTTAAAATGTGCATGTGTAATTTTAATTTGAAAATGGTACGTACTTACAAATTAGCCACTTGTATACAGGTCAAGATATGTTGTAGAATGAAAAAAAACATGCATATAAAGAAATATAATCCTTATATATGAATACAATCCAAAAAGTATTGTATTTCTTTTTCCGATTTAATAATTATCTCATACCCATAAATAATATATTTCAATTGAAAAAAATTATATTTAATTTCATTTAAAATAAAAGTTTTCTTTTTAATAATACATTATTTTAATAGTATTGAAGTTACACATTTTTAAACTTAAACAGTTGAAAACTATTAGTGTTTATAAATATAAATCTAGTGTCAAAACGTGATTAAAAATTAAACGAATGGCAGATTTTTTTTATCCTATAACTAGCATATAGCCCGTCATATAACAGGATCACTAAAATTTTAATTTTCCAGAATTGTAAAGTACCCTATAACACAGATAAAAAATTGTTTGTTTTTTGGATGAGGATTATCTGGTACAAGCTCAAAAATTTGTTTATCTTCATACTCCTTTTAAGTCTCCCGATAGTGTAAATGCAGTTTAAAATCAAGTTGAGTTCATTTAGAAGGATAATTCAAAGTTTTCTTAGCTACGTCGAAATTATCTTTAAGTTTTTTCCAATTTTGTTGACATTAATTAATGGAAGTAAAGAAATGAAAATATCATTTCTAAATCATTGCAAAAAATAATCCATGTTTAAATTTGAAATTATCACATATATGCCTAATCTAGTATTTAAGCCAAATTTAAGAAAATTATTTACTTATTACATAAATTCAGTGATAACACCTATGAAAAAAATTCAGACGATATTTAAATCATTTAAAACAAGAAATGATTAAATGAGATGGTCAAGAAAATGAATCATAATCGGTAGAATCACAATTATTATCATCTACTTGTAAAAGGATAAATTGGTAAATTTTAACGCCTGCTTTTAATGGTTAAAAAAGAATGGAATAATGACAATAAACGAGCTCGAAAAGGATAGAGTGGATTTGAATTTTTTAAAGACGACAACATTTTTTTTGATATGAAATATGTATACTATTTATTTTAAAATCGTATCTGTAGTTTAGTAGAAGATAAACTTACTCGCTTTTTTGCTAAGCCTAATACATCAGAATCAGGAATTGTATCTCCAGGCAGGTCCAAATCGGTTCATAAATTGACGAAAGACCGGCAGCTAACTTAAAATATTATAAGATAAATCATTTTTCCATAACAATCTTTCTCTGTAATTTTTTCCAGCATTTGTAAAAACAAATAGACGGTATTGCTAAAAAAACATCCCATGTTTGTTTTCATTATGTGAAATATAAAATGTACTTATGAAATTCGGCAAACATTTGCTTCCTAATTAGGGGATTGAATATAAACTAAAATGAGCGAAACGCAGTTTGAATTGGTAGATACGCGGTTATTCCCTTTGTTATAAAAATGCTGATTAATTGAACCTTGGATAATAGCGTTCCCGCTTGTTTGCCTATAAGAAAATGGCAAATTACAAAAGTGAATGATTTACGACTTTAATTCGGTAAATTTCTCGCTGTCTTAACTGTATAGGTGGTTTAACGCTCAGAGAGGTGGATTTACGTACCTTTTCAGGAACAGATCTTTAATGTTTTCCTGTAATATACGGAAACAATATTTTTTTTACACTGTAGTTTAGTAAAGATAAACTTCCTCGCTTTAAATTGCTAAATAATACATCAAACAATATGATATGTCGCTAAATAAAAAAAATTTAAAAAAAAAAATATTATATAAGGGATATAAAAAAAATCCAATAAAAAAAAAGGACAAACGGAAAAAAAAAAATTAAAAAATTAATACCACGTAAAAATTTGGTATACTAAATTAATTGAAAAAAAAAACGCAGAATTGGAATTTACGCTTATTCTTTGTTATAAAAATGAATAATTGAAAAACTTGAAACAAGTGAGGAAGATTTCAAGTAGTTAATTCAGAAGATTATTAAGAACAGATCTTTAATGTTTCTATATTACGTAACAACTTTAATTTCAATGTTTGCAGATTCATAATACGCAAACAAAAAGAAATACCAGAGTAACAAAAAGAACAATAAGTCTTAAAATAATAATGTCGCATAGATTGTTTCTTTTATAATCTTATATAAAATACCACGTTAATGTTTTTAAATGGCTATACGCTACTTTTCAATTGTTTAAATGGAATCTTAATAAGTGAATAAAGCATATCTCACTCTAAAGGGGTGGGCTAATACTTTTAAGCGCGGGCCAAAATGAAATTTTCAAAAGGTCTCCAGGACCGGAGAACTATACCGAGTACTCTGTTCACACGCGAACGTTTTGGGTTTAGTTTTTTCCATGCCCAAGAACGTTTTTTAGATATTACTTTGTTTGGTAAAATTATTTTGTTGCTTATTCAAGTTTTATGTTATGTTTTCTGCTGCACTTTGAAGTTCTTTTAAAGCAAGTGATACATATTTTGGGTGTTTTGATTCAGAATGCCTTTTTAAATTGTATTACAAGAAAACAGCAATTGTTTCCTGGCAAACTAAAAAAATTGCTTTCTTATCAATGTTTGTAAAAAGGTATTTTACCGTCCACGCTTTATTGAAATTTCTGCACTCCAAATCAACTTTTCTTTTTTTAGATTGACTCATTTTACAAAGGCCTACAAATAAATAATTTAATTATTACAATAAAATAAAACCAAACTTTTAAAATTTTACCTACAAGAAAACCACTTTTCAATTTATTATTATATTTGCAAAATAAGAAACATTAGTCTCATAAGAAATGATGAGTATGCGACTAGTGCTAAATCAAAATAAACAGTAAGCGTGCTGCGGTCTGTCGTCCCTTGAAGAGTAAGGAGTGCAAGTTGAATTCTATGTAGTAAGACGACCGCACGTTTTATGAAAGTATGTATGTTGCATACATTAAAGTAGGTATATGATTACAGCTGTTATAATTACAAATTATAATACTCTCTATTATTTTTATATTTTTCATTATTTATATGTGCACTGCGCATACAAATACTGTTGATTTCCACAAAATCTCATATAAGTGATTAAAACAATTGCATGCAGGATTTTTCAACGGGCCTGATAAAGTAAGCAAAAATAAGTAAGGATCCGGCCATCGGGCTGGGTTTTGCCCACCTCTGCTCTAAAGCATATTTCACTCTTCTTCACATTGTAGTACCACATATTCTTACTCCCTATCCCTTAACTGGATTCAAATCTTTGTAATTATTTGGCATTCATTGTTTTAGTAACTTAATTCGCGTTTCTTTAATGCAAAAAATAACTTTTCATTTCTAAGAAAAAGAAGAAAACTATCGAATCTTCATGTAATACATTTAGTTCTACTAATGAGAATAGAAAAAAAATAAATCAGTTAAAAAATTAATGAAATTAAACTGCGAGAGATAATTTGACCTTCCTTTTGCACAAGTGGTATGCTAGATTGCACTACAACAGTTGTGTAATAAAAGGCTGTTAAATGCTGTATATATGTTTGGCTTTTTTGTCTGCAACTTTACCATTCAATATTGATTACAAATCTTTTACAATCCTGAAAATCTAAATCTAAATATATATATATGCCATTAAAAAATACTCTATATTAATTGCAATATACATGTGACAAAACATGAATTGATGGTTTAATACAAGAATGACTCCTTAAAATTAGATAAATCTTTTTTTAAAAAACTTACAATATACTACAACTGCTGCCTTGTAAAACATCGCATAGTATTTTAAAAGATATAAATTAAAAACTTATATATATGTGGTGGTGAGCTATTATTATGATATTTACTATACATGGTATAGTTAATTTAGAATAAAAAGGATAAAAGTAACTCTTTCAAACCTTTTGAAGGTTTCACGAGTAAATAAAACTGAAATTTTTGTTTCACTGTTATTCTGATTAGTTTATTTCGTTTAATAGATTTGTGTAATCTAATAATATTTATTTCTGACATTTCATTTTTATCTTTCTTTTTTGCGTATGTATAAAACTATCTAATGAATAAAATCTCAAAAAATTATTAGTGTCTAAAATTAGAAAAACTAATTTCACAATACCTTCTTTAGTCGAACAAATAATCTTTTAATTTATTAATTTTCTTTTAATCTTTAAGTGACGATGGAATTAAAAAATATATAAATTGAGTTTTATAATTCCAAAAACGTGATTAATTTTCTTGGTGGTAATAATGATATCAAGGATTAGCTTTAAATTTCTTCATTATTTTTTTCTTATAATATAGAGATATATTTAAAAAGAGATTAATTTAGCCATCTTTTTTCAATTAAAGTGTTTTTGACCAGAATATCTAGAGTAATTCATAAAAAAATATTAATGCGATAAGTTTATATTATTAAATGAAAGATTTATACTAAAAACTAAAGAATTAATTCTATTATTACTTTAAAAGGATCTATTAAATTAAAAGTTATTATTTTATGAATTACCTGAAGGGACGTTATTAATGTAAAAAGAAAATATCACTTTATCAAATGGTTATACACTAGTTTTCAATTGTTTAAATTGAATCTTAGTAAGTGAATAAAGCAAATTTCACTCTTCTTTACATTGTAGCACCACATATTCGTTCACCTCTTCTCTTAACTAGATTCAAATCTTAATTTAATGGAAGTAAAGAAATGAAAATATCATTTCTAAATCATTGCAAAAATGATCCATGATTAAATTTAAAATTATCACATATATACCTAATCTAGTATTTAAGCCAAACATAAAAGAAAATTATTTACGTAATACATAAATTCAGTGATAAAACCTATGAAAACAATTCAGACGATATTTAAATAATTTAAAATAAGAAATGATTAAATGAGATGGTTAAGAAAATGACGTCATAATGCTAGAAAAAATTGATATTTTCATATACTTATAAAAGGATAAATTGGTAAATTTAATCACCTGCTCTTAACTGGTTAAAATAGGGAATGGAATAATGGCATTAAACGCTCGAAAAGGAAGAGGTGGATTTCGATCTTTTTAAAGACGACAACATTTTTTTCCTGTAATATGAAGCATATGTATATATATTTATTTTAAAATCGTATCTGTAGTTTAGTAGAAGATAAACTTCACTCGCTTTAATATTGCTAAACCTAATACATCAAGAATCCAATATGATATGTCTCTATCCATTCCAGGTCCAACCGGTTCATAAATTTGACGACAGACGGACAGATAACTTAAGATATTATTATATAAGGGATTTTCCTATAACATCTTCTGTCTCTATAATTTTTATCATCCCCAGTTAGAAAGAAACAAATAGCACGGTATTACTAAAAACATCCATTTATTAAAGATTTTAGCACACGTGGAAATATTAAAATCACCTTATGAAATACTGCAAACATTTGCTTCCTAATTAGGGGATTGAATATAAACTGTAAAACTCACGCGAACGCAGTTTGAATTGGTAGATTTACACTTATTCCCTTTGTTATAAAAATGCTGATTAATTGAACCTTGGATAATAGCGCTTCCCGCTTCCGTTTGCCTATAATCCGAAAACTGCAAATTACACCTAAAGTGAATGATTTATGACTTTTAATTCGTCAGATTTCTCGCTGTCTTATCTGTATCGTGGTTTCCAATTCAGAGAGTTTATTATTACGTACGTGTCTTTGTCAGGAACAGATCTTTAATGTTTCTACCTCCGATTACGTAACAATCATTCTTTTTACATTGAATTTCACAATGTTTCCTCTCATATGGTTCAGATTCATAATACGTACACAAAAAGAAATACCAGAGTAACAAAAAGAACAATAAATCTTAAAATAATAATGTCGCATAGATTGTTTCTTTTATAATCTTATATAAAATACCACGTTATCAAATGGCTATACGCTAGTTTTCAATTGTTTAAATGAAATCTTAATAAGTGAATAAAGCATATCTCGCTCTAAAGCAGGGGTGGTCAAATACTTTTAAGAGTGGGCCAAAATTAAATTATCAAAAGGCCTCCAGGACCGGAGGACTATATCGCGTACTCTGTGCACACGCAAACGTTTTGGGTTTAGTTTTTTTCCTGCCTAAGAATTTTTTTTTATTACTTTGTTTGGTAATAATTTTGTTGCTTATTCAAGTTTCTTGTCATGTTTTCTGCTGCACTTTGAAGTTCTTTTAAAGAAAGTGGTGTATATTTTGGATGTTTTGATTCAGAATGCCTTTTTAAATTGAATTCCATGAAAACAGCAATTGTTTTCTGGCAAACTAAAAAAATTGCTTTCTTATCAATGTTTGTAAAAAGTTATTTAACCATCCATGCTTCATTGAAATTTCTGCACTCCAAACCAAGTTTACAAATAAATAATTTAATTATTGCAATAAAATAAAACCAAAGTTTTAAAATTTTACCTACAAGAAGACCACTTTTCAATATATTATTATATTTGCAAAATAAGAAACATTAGTCTCAAAAATGACGAGTATGCGACTAGTGCTAAATCAAAATAAACAGTACGCGTGCAGCGGTCTGTCGTCTCTTGAAGAGGGAGAGGAGTGCAAAAGTTCAATTCTACATAGTAAGACGACCGCACGTTTTATGAGAGTATGTTTGTTTCATACATTAAAGTAAGTATATCATTACAGCTGTTATACTTACAAATTATGATACTCTCTATTATTTTTATATTTTCCATTATTTATATGTACACTAAGCATAAAAATACTGTTGATTTCCACAAAATCTCATAAAAGAGATTAAAAAAATTGCATGCAGGCTATTTCAACGAGTCTGATAAAGTAAGCAAAAGTAAGTAAGTATCCGGCCTGCGGGCTGGCTTTTGCCCACCTCTGCTCTAAAGCATATTTCACTCTTCTTCACATTGTAGTACTACATATTCATACACCCTATCCCTTAACTAGATTCAAATCTTTGTAATTATTTGGCATTTATTGCTTTAGTAACTTTATTCACGTTTTTT